>CM062805.1:881567304-882143241 GCA_031772625.1 Pinus tabuliformis
AGTGATTTTAGTGTCTCGATACTCGGATTTTAAGAATAGGAAATTTTGACACTAGAAAAGCAAAGCTTGAGGTTTCAATAGTTCATCACTAAGAAATAAAAATGCCAAGCATTAAAGGATAGGTTCTTGCAAAGATAGAAAAGACTTCAAATTTTTAAAATTCCAAGAATAGCTTCTTACAAAGATGGTAAAAACTATTTTCAAGTCTTCCTTTAGAGACATATTTCAACACTAGTAATCAAGTTTTTAGAATTCCTTTTATAGATATGGTTTGAAAACTAGAAATACAAAAAAACTTTAGCTCTCACACCTTACTTTTGAGAACAAAAAGTTGTAATGTTGTTTAACTCATGAAGTCTCGTTATTACATGTTAAGTGATTGAAAATTTGAGAATATTTTTGACAGTAGGTTTTGAAATGGCGATAGAATATATTCGAAACAGTAAAGGCTAGGAATAGTTGTCACAATGTGAGAAAAGTCTTCAAAACAACAAACTCTAGAAATAGTAAATGAGAGTTGTGAAAACTTCTATCCACATAGTTCTTGAGGCTTCAAATTTTAAAAAAATTATAAGAGTATGATTCTATAAGTATCAACTTTTAAGATAGGTTTTCACATTTTCAACGATTATAGAGAAAAATACTATAGGTTTTAATCTCCAAGACTAATTATTTTACATAATATGTTCTCCAACTGAATAACCCTGAAGGAGCTTGCAACTATGTAACACTAACTTGGTAGTTGTAGTATTACTTTGTAAGCCCAAATTTTTGGTTGTATAATCTTCCTTTGAAACATGGCTCTATAGCTGTGTAAGGTTGCTTCATAAATCTAAGTTTGTAATTATGTAAGATTGCAATGGATTTGTATTTGAACTTTTTATTTTTAGTGTGCATGCACTTTGCTTGGGGATGATATATTTTATTCATTTTGAATTCCTACTTTTGATCATTTGAATGGATATTACTTTTTAGAACATGATAAACTATCCTATTTTGATGTGATATTTGGCACCAATCCTTGTGAAACATTGATCAACCCACAAAAATTTTAGATACACAACCCCCCCCCCCCCCCCAAAGTGCAAATTGTAAGTCCACCTCAATGGATGATGTGGAGTTTTGGAGCTATAATAATTGATATATTGGGCTTGACATTGACAAGTAATAAAATAGCTGAAGCGTAAAGGAGAGATTTGAAGTGTAACATAATGGTTTAAGAAATGGAATAGGATAGAGATGGATAAAAGATATAAAGGATGAATATAAACAATGGATGGTGGATATGAGGAGAGCGAAATGTTGGATTCGTTGATGAAGTAAGTTGTTTACTAAGTGATGGTCCATGATGTGTTCTTGAAAATTTCTTCACCAAAGGCTTTATACTTCAAATAAATTATTTTCCCATGGAGGTCTAAAACTTGATCTTTGAGATAAGCCTTTAGATATAATTGTATATGTGTGTGTAGTCAATTTTGGTTATCTCGGGTGGTTGGGAGGAAGGAATGGGATCCTCCCCACCTAGTTTTAATTCATGCAAGTGATGTGATGGGTGTTGACAGTATTTCCAGTGTATGTATATTCCTCATATGCGATATACATTGTTGTACCTGTGGAAAGAAAATAATAAATAAATAATATATATATATATATATATATATATATATATATATATATATATATATATATATATATATATAGATACATATAGATACATACATACAACAAAACCATGTGATTAACGTCCCTTTTTGCATCCTCTTTTGTGTCTAGAGCCCATTTTTAGTGCTATTTGCGTCAATTTATCAAATATGGTACAAAATGTGATGCAAAGTTTGCACTGCATTTTGCACCAAGTCTTACACCAATTTTAGCACCAGGTATTACAATGGATTTTGCACCAGGTTTTGCTCCAGGTTTCATGCCAAGTTTTGTGTCATCCTTTGCACCAAGTTTTCTTCCAAATTTTTCGTCAAGTTTGGCACCTAATTTTGTTTCGTCTATTTTTGCATCCTCTATTGCATCCACTTTTTGTGCCTGCGCTTGCATCAACTTTTGCATCATCTTTTGCATCCCCTTTTGTGTCCCTTTTTAAATAATTTTTTGCATCCATTTTTGCATCCCCTTTGTGCCAAGTTTGACATCGAGGTTTGTGTCTAGTTTTCATCTACTTTTGTTGCATCCACTTTTACATCTTGTTTTGCATCCATATTTACATCCTCTTTTGCATCTATTATTGTATACATTGTTGCATATCATTTTGTTGTGCCACAATTTGCACCTATTTTGGAACCTCCCTTTACACCCACTTTTGCTTCTAATTTTGCATCCTCATTTGCGTCTAGGTTTTCATCAAATTTCACATCTATTTTTGCACCCCTTTTTGTATCCATTTTTGCGTCAAGATTTGCATCAGGTTTTGTGTCACCTTTGCATCTACTTTTGCATTAACTTTTGTTGCATCCACTTCTGCATTCAATTTTGCATCCACTTTTGCACCCACATTTACATCCACTTTGTTGGCCGGATAAATCGATCTTGCGAACAAGGCTGATCTCCCTAGTATCAAAAGATATCTAGCAACAAGTATGACAAGCAAATCTACCTTTCTCTAAACATATTGCGATTCATTAATAAAAACTATAGAGGTGTTTTGACTCTACCTCAAGTCCAATGCTAGTTTGTAGTAGCCATCCTTCAACCGTTCGAAAGAGTTTCCTTTTGAGAACCTGCAATCACAAACAAGCAAACATCAAATAACACCTACATAGCTAATATAACAAATCATGTTCATCATGGTGATCAAGGAATCCATAAAATAAACCATAAAACACAGCTTATTGAGAAAAATAAACTTGATTGTATTAACTTTGAAATAGAAGAACTTTACAACCTTTGGTACCTTGATGTTGTATAAGCTCTTCCCAAGGTCTGAAATAGGAATCTACTCTACTTTGAAAAGCCTCACACTCTTCCAAATGAGAGCAAAGAGGTATGTAATCTTTTCTCACAAAAGCTCAATTAGGAAGACTAAGTTCCAGCAACATTTCACCTCAAAAATATTCAACTTTCAACCTCCCAAGTAACCAGCCCAATGCTTCATTTTATAGTGCAAAGGAAGGAGGTTACAGGTCCAGCTATGAAGGGATAGAGTCCTCCTTCAAAGGGATAAGCTCCTCACATCAAAGGGTTATCTCCTTAAGGTATGGGATGCATGAACCTTAAAGGAGCGAACTTGGCACCTCAAGATTCCTTCTAGAAGCTTCTAGAAATGACTCAAAGTGAGTTTTTAAGAATATACTTGTGCCTTTTTTACTTTTACAGGGGTCCGCACCCATTACATAGATACAGAGTGGTCAGGTACGCAGGGGACATGACATTTAGGTGTGGGATTGCAAGTAATTCTAAGAGAAAGTGTGGAACCAGAGTTTTATACACTTTTGAGGGCTTTCTCTTATTTTCAAGGCTTGATATGAAGGACGAAGGCTTAAGACTTGCAAAGGAGGAAAGTATGAGTGGTAATGGACTCACACAGATTGCAGAATGTCAAGGTGACAATTTTTAGTGCAACACACTTTTTCTTCCATTTTTGCATCTTCGTTTTCATCAAAGTTTTCTTATATTTTTGCATATATCGTTACATCCACTTTTTTTGTGCCGCATTTTGTGCCATGTTTTTCACTTACTGTTGTACCCATGTTTTCTTCCAATTTTGCATCCATGTTCACGTCCTCTTTCGCATCTAATATTTGCATCAAATATTGCATCTCTTTTTGCATTCAATTTTGTGTCAGGTTTATGCATTGGGTTTTGCATCTCGTCTTCTATCTACTTTGGCATCTAGTTCCATTGCATCCATTTTTTGCATCCAATTTTGTTTCACTTGTTGCACCCATGTTTGCATCCACTTTTACATCCCTTTTTTCATCTTGTTTTGCATCCAAGTTTGCATCATTTTTTTGTGTTTTTTGTTACATCCACTTTTGTTGTGCCATAATTTGTGCCATATCTTACACCTATTGTTGCAACCCACATTTTCTTCCACTTTTTCAATCTACATTTGCATCCTCTTTTGTGTCCAAGTTTGCATCGAATAATATGTATTTCTTTGCACCCCCTATTGCATCCACTTTTACATCTAATTTTGTGTCCATTGTTTCACCCATGTTTGTATCCACATTTACATCCATTTTTGCATCTTATTTTTCATCCAAGTTTGTCTCCTTTTTGCATCCAATTCTAAGTCCAGTTTTACGTCCATTGTTTTTCCACATGTGTTTCACCACAATACGTGCTAAGTTTTATGCCTACTGTTGCACCCATATTTGCTTCCACTTTTGCATCTTCGTTTGCATCCTATTTTGCGTCCAAGTTTGCATTGACTATTGCATATGCTTTTGCATCCACTTTTATGTTAGGTTTTTCATCTTGTTTTACATCTACTTATGTTGCATCCACTTTTATGTTAGTTTTTTCATCTTGTTTTAAATTTACTTATGTTGCATCCACTTTTCATATAATTTTACATCTATTTTTTCCCCCATTTTTGTGTTCACTTTTACAACCCTTTTCCAACACTCAACATATTTTCTGCATTGATGATATCTTATGACATTAAAAAGTATGAAAAACTTATGACAATGTCAATAATACTGATGATGATGATAATGAGGATGATGATGATGGTATGAATTGTGATTATGATCATAACGAAAGTGATGATAAAGATGATATAAGTTGTTATGATGACAATGATGATGATGATGACATTGATTAAGATGATGATGATGCTAACAACCTTGGCTAATATTCCCAATTTTTAAATGTTGTCATTGTCATAATCATAATAATTATCTTTGGTGTCATCATCCAAGTTATCAACATATGCTCATCAATATCATCATTTTCATCTAGGTCATCATCAACAACAATAATGGCATGAATGATGATGACTATGTAAATGATGATGATGTCCATTACGCCAATGACAACAACTTTCATGTCCACTGATACAAACTTAAATATGAATGCAATAAATTATAGATATAACCATAAATATAGATATGTGGTAGAAATAACACTTCATTTCATTACTATCAAATACTGAAATATTCTTACAAACAGAATGGAAATAGACTAACTCGGATGATGGTAACTTATCTCTAAGAAGATATATGGCAACTATATGCCTTTGAACTATGTCACAATGAGGCTCAACGGCCTATATATTATTTAACAACAAGGGAAAACCCTAAAAAATGAAACCCTAACCCTAGGAGATGGAACACCAAGAGTTTGTAGGCCCTGTTGGGGTCAGTTGGATGGCCAACTTCCCAGGGTCATAACTTGGTCATATTATCTTCATTTGGCATGTATGATACCTTGTTGGAAAGATATCTCCGAGTACTATAGTATTTTAAATAAGCCATTTCCTATGACTATGGGCCTACTATAGAACTCAAAAAAACTATTTATGGGGTAAAAACTGCTCTGAAAGTTCAGGACCTGAAAATCTGCTAAAAATAATAAGTGCTCCAATAAGCAAGGAAACAGATGAAACTGACTACAGTTCTAGGTGGAATAGGTGGGTGTCCACCAATATCCACATATATCAGTCCTCCCTCTTTAGGAATAAATGCTCCCCATTACGTGCAGAGCCTTCATGAGGTGAGGAAATGTTTGTTGAACCTGGTCCCCGGTGAAACACTTGCCCTGGTGAAGGAGTTGGCCTACTTTGACAACTCTCTATAGATGGATCCTCTGTTTGTGAGTGTTCTTGATTTGCATGTCCATGATCTGGTTAGTTGTGGCATGTTCCATGCAATATATGTTTGTCTCTATTGGTGTGAGTTGTTCTGCAATGCCAAATGTGTCCAACAATGGTGGAAAGTATGGCCGAGGGTAGTCTACCTTGAACGCTAGGTGTAGAAAAAGTAACAGTGGAATGTTGATCTCGAAGGAATTTTCCCCTATATCCATGGTTATGGTGTATGGCCCATATCAGAGAGGGTGAAGCTTGCAGTGGGGTACAACGAGGTGCTCCTTCTACAAATGTAGCCAAACTTTGTCACCGACGTAAAACTCATGCGGCACCCAGCATTGCTTATACTTAGCATTGGATTTTCCCAATATATCATCAACCTTCCGGTGGATTTGTTGAATGTGCTAAATGAAGTTTTTATCCCTTTCAACTTCAGAATGGACGCGAGACGAATCTATCTGAGTAGTTTCAAATGGTATGGCCACATCAATGGAACATAATGGCTGAAATCCTAGCCCTACCTAAAAGGGGTTGTGGTCCATTGAGCTATGGAGATCTTTGTTGTAGTTGTGTTGAACATAGGGGAGGCTCTCATGTCATGTGTGTGGATGCTTCGAGTTGTACATGCGTAGAATGTGTACGATCATATTGTTGACGACCTATGTTTGGCCATCAATTTGGGAGTGGAAAGCCATGGAGTTAGTAAGTTTGGTATCTAGCATCAGCTAGAGACTTAACCAAAATAAACTTAGGAATTTGTTGTCCCGATATGAGACAATGGACTGTGGTATCCCAAAGTGTAACCAAACTCACTCAAAGAAGAGCTTACAATGGCCTATGTTGTGATACTCTTCTTGTAGGCTGCCATAATGGCCATCTTAGAGAATTTGTTAATGACTACGAAAATGCAGTTGTTTCCATGCTCAGTAAAAGGAAGGCCCAACGTGTAATCCATGGAGATGGATTCCCAAGGTAAACTAGGATTAGGAAGAGGATTATATAGGCCTTGCTTCTTGATGGTTGGTTTGGTAATGGCACAGGAAATGCAGGATCTAATGCACTTCCCAACATCCTGACGAAAGTTCGTCCAATAAAAATATTGTTGTAGTATTGCCATTGTTTTCTCCCCTCTGAAATTTCCAGTAGTGCACCTCCCAAATCATCCTTGCACACTTGCTTGAAGGTACACATATGTGTCCTAGGTGGCATAACAATGCATCCTAGAGGTGAAAAATTGGAACTTTCTTACCTTCCAGGAGTGTCTAGTATGTGTTGCCGAATTCTGGATCGTTCTTGTAAAGGTGCGACCACCCCGAAGTCTTGTGTCCACAGGAGTCGAGCACAGTGATAAGTTCCATGAATGGTGGTCCACTGAGGTAGTTTGCAACATTATTGGTGTTTCCCTTCTTGTACTTAATGTTCAAATGAGACTGTTGCAGGTATGTGGACCATTTCTGATGGCGATCATTCTGCAACTTCCCTTGTGTCTATATGAACTGCAGGGGTCGGTGGTCTATGTGGATGATCATTTCCTTCGCCATAATGTGATGCTTCCATTGACGACAGACCTTCATAATGGAATACATTTCTTTTCCATAGGTGGGATACTTTCATACTGTGTCTGAAAGTCTCTCACTGTGGTAGGCCACTGGATGCCCCTATTGAGTACGAACTACACCAATAGCATAGTCGAATGCATATGTCTCAATCTCAAATGGTTGTTGCAGGTCTAGTAATGTGAGTACTGGTGTAGAGCAGAGGTGATGCTTCAAATCAGAAAACACATGTTTTTAGGTTTTAGATCAAAATAACTTTAATTTGGCTCTGCCCTTGGTGACTTAAATTAAATTCCAAGTGATATGAGAGAACCCCAACACGAACCTACAGTAGAAATTTATGAGACCCAGAAAGCTACAAAGCTCTATTAGAGTGGTTGGGGTCAACCAATACTAAATGACTTGTATCTTAGCTGGGTCCACATGCACACCATGATCATCAATGATGTACCCTAGATATTGAACCTGGGTCATGCAAAAAAGTGCATTTCTCCAAATTGACACATAGCTTGTGTTTTCACAGGGTTTGGAGGACCTGTCAAATATGGTGGAGGTGCTCTTCCCAACTGTAGCTGAAGATCAAGATGACATCCATATACACCACCATGAATGCATGGGTGAAGCATTGCAAGATGTCATCCATCAATCTCGTGAAGGTTGTGGGGGAATTCGTCAACCTGAAAGGCATGACAAGCCATTCGAAAAGGCCCTTCTTGTATTTGAAGGAAATATTCTACACATGTGAGGGTCCGATAGCCACCTAGTGATAACTAGAATTCAAGTCAATGTTGCTGAAATATTTGACCTCCTTAAGTTGGTCTATAAGGTCATCAATCTGTGGGATTGGGCACCTATTCCAAACAGTGATCTTGTTCAGTTCCTGATAATCAATACAGAGTCTCCAGGTCCCATCCTTCTTCTGTACCAATATAATCAGGATCCCAAAGGGTGATGAATTTAACCTGATTTTCCCTTTCTACAATAGCTCTTGAATCTACATATTGATCTCATCCTTCTCCAAAATATATCATCTATAGATTGGTCCATTGGGTAATGTCACACTCGGTTCATATCAAAGGAGTGCTTGACCTGACAGTGTATATGTACCCCCATAGGTGAGGTGAAAATGTCTGTGTACTCCTCCACGAACTTGTCCATCTGTTGTTGTTGTGCGGAGGAGCCTTGTTTGGAAGTCGTGGCCATAATATTATTATTTCCATAAGGGTGAATCATAAGGAAAACAAATTTCCTAGTCTGTGAAATGATCGTACCACATTTCTTTCCAGTGACCAAAGAGATGGTTGTAGGTGGGCCTATCTCTGGTATCCTATACAGCTTATTTCCCAAAGTAATAATCATAGAGTGAGGTCTCGAATTATATACATCATGTTGCTTCCACAAGTATGGTTGTCCTAATAGTACATCACAAAATCAAGAGGAGAAACATCACAAAGTACGTCATCTGTGAAGGGCTTGATGATGTAGGGAAGGTGGCACTACTATCTTACACAGAGATCTCATCCTTGGTGAAGCCCCCCGATGGTGTATGGTTATGGAAGCACTGTAGTTGGTAGGACCAGGCGCTTCAAAACCTCTGCTGAAATGAGGTTCTTTCATCTCCCGTTGTCGACAATGAACTACAGTGGAGAACTCTTCACCCACATCTATGAGTGGAAGAGGCGTTACCCCTCCTCTGGATCTTCGGGCTTATTCTTATGGATCTTGCTAGTGGTCGTAGTGGCACTGGGCTCTGTGTTAATGATCTACTTCCCTTTGTCATTCCCCTTTTCAAGTTTTGACTCAGAGTCGTAACATGCATCTAATTTGGAAGCCTTTAGCTCGGCCACCAATGACTACATTACCCGACATTCACTGTTGTTTTGAATGGAGCTCTTATGGAACTCACACCATTTTCCCATGTCCTTCTTTGTCTTCATGGTGTTGTTCTTTGCTTAATTCTTCAGTTGGTTATCCTGGGTCACCTCATCTTGGATTTTTCCTTTGCTCTACGGTTTGGGGCGCCTTTCCCTTGCTTGAAATTTGTAGATCCAAAGTCTCGCTTCTTCTGTTTAAACTTTTTCTTAATATTGAAAGTGTATCAGTATGTCATGAGAGTGAGGAGATGTCTAGGAACTCCATCTCATCTTGGATGTACCTATGTAGACACTCATGGTACTTGAGTACCAAATGCCGCTCAGAATCCTTGATACCCAACTTCATGGGAAGGGTATGAAAAAATTTGGTAAACTCTTGCATGTCTTGGTCCCTTCTCAACTGTAGCATGTTCGACTTTATGTATTTATCATCATAGACACTGACAGGGTAGTATTATTTCTTGATGTCATCCCAGAATGAATTCCAAGTGGGTGCAGCTGAAAATAGTGAGGGTTTACTTTTTTCCTTCTCAAAGTAGGTTTCCCACCAATCCTTGACATGGGGAGTGGCTTTGAGAAGTGAAAAAGTAATCCTTTTCCAGATGGAAAAATCATGAACAAAAAGATATCCTTCTAGTAGATTTAACCATTTATCTATGGCATCCACATCTATCAACCTTCAAATATGGGGATGTCAAAGTTAACTTGTACCTCAAAAGGGTGTGGCGCTTCCAGAGTGGTTGTTGGAAGAAGTTGTGTCGCCTTTGGATAGTCGTTAAAGGATCTAGGCAAAGTTATCCATCATCACATTCCTCTATCACTTGAGGGCTTCTTTTATAAATATTTTGAAAGGATCTTGTGCCCCCACATGTTTTTTCTCTTCCGCCATGGGAGGTTTTCAGGGTTTGTGAGGTGGTCTTGCAAAGGTTCAACTAGTTTGAGCCCTAACTCCTTATATCCTGACATCGTTGGGGACATACAAAGAAAAATAGAGAAAGAGAAGATCGCTCTGATACCATTAATCTGACCTTAAACAAGAATGCAAAAAATTACATATATAACCATAAATATAGAGATTCCACAAAAATAACATTTCATTTCATGACTATAAAATATTGAAGTATCCTTACTAATAGAATGGAAATAAACTAGCTCGGGCGATGGTAGCTTATCTCTTAGAAGACATGTGGTGGCTACATGCCTCTGAATTGTGTTTCAATGAGGCTCAATATCCTATTTATTATTGAAAAATAAGGTAGAACCTTAAACAACCAAAACCCTAACCCCAGGAGATGGAACATGAAGAGTTTGTGGGCCCCGTTTGGCTTATTTGGGAAGCCAACTTCTTGGGGTCATAACTTGGTCATATTATCTTTGTTTGGTGAGTACAATACCTTATTGGAAATATCTCTTCGAGTACTACAAGATTTATTTTTTGGAAACAACTCAACCCTTAATATTTAGACTTTCCAAGATCCAAAATTCGTCATGCTTGTCAATTTGCACTACGCCTTAACTAGCCACTTGGCCTTAAGAGGGTCAAATTAGGTAAGAGAGATAAAAGTGTAAAAATTATGGATAAAAATTTAGTCGATCACCAACAATGGATGGCCATTTCCTAATCCTTGAGTGGATGGAGTCTATTGATGTTTAAGGTTGTCTAATCCTTGCAAAGGAGTAAGGATATTTTGATGCCCAAGCATAAAAACCCTAACTATTATCTTTGTGAGGGATCAAAGGAACTTGGGAGAGATACAAGGTGATTTCACCAAGGAGAATACCATTCACATATTATATAATGAGTAATACATGCAATAACTATATCTAGCTTATATGTAATTATTTTTTAACAAATTATGGCACAATAGCAAAACCCTAAATTACCAATATATTACATACATTAAACATAAAGAAAAAATTTATCAAATAAAAGGTTCACTTAGAAGATGGCATGCATGAATAATCCATGATTGAGCCAAGATAGCTTCCGCAAAGACAATGACATATCTCCAATAAATAAAAAAATTCCATAGATCGCATCTCTCCATAAGTAAAGAATGTCAAAATTCCCCTAAGAGAGGCCAAATTGTCCAAGTGATGATGACGAAAATGAAATAGTCCTCTCCTCTATTTATATGAGGAGGATGAGTTTCAAATTAGGTTAAAAACCCCTAATCAACAATTAAAATCATAAGTATGCATTAGGTTACAAGCCAACCCGAATATCTTAGACAAAAGATCAAATGATATCCCACATGTGTGAGATGCGAGGCCTCATGAGATTAACGTCATCAAATAAATGAACTCCACATAGCAAACATTAAACCTTTAGATTGACATTACTGGTGTAAAATCCTTTAAAAAACATGATATGGTGATTGGCCCTCAAATCTTTGTCAATATCCCCATGTGATCCCCAAAATCTAGTTGGGGAATAAAAGGTGATCTCATGGGTCTCCAACTTCCCATAATGTCCATCTATGCTCTAATGTTGAGGGATTTCTAGGTGGTACTAGCCATCCCTAGTATTTGAAGGTGAGACCGTACTCATTTGGGCTCTGGATTATCTACCATATCTTAGAGAGTGTGAATGCCAACCAAGGGGCATGCTAGTCTAGGTGCATCATCTTGGAGAATCATCAAATGTAGTGCAAAGTGGGAGAATGTGTGGGTGCAGAAAGTGTCAAAGGATAGATGTGATGTGATGCTACCAATCGAAGAGCCAATGTTGTCAACACTTCACCTGTGTGTGTCGATATAATTTTAAAATGGCTTGGGTACCTATGGGTAAGGTTCCCAAGGTCTAGGCTATTGAACCACCTAAAAATCACAACATAAAGTCTAGTGAAAGCAACCAGTCATCAGGGACAATAAATTTTTTCATCTAAGTGAACTAATCTTATATATAAATGGATATATAATACTTCAAATAATTATTTCCTTCCAACATTAGGGCCTTGAAATCGCAATGCTTTTTCCTCCCTAGGTAGGAGTGGCTAAAGGACAACCCTGTTAGGTGTTTACACCCCTAAAAGGGGAAGCAATATTTCCTCAGTTCACCCTTCTCTTGATAGCTTTTAGTGAATAATGATGGTACGAAGGGGAGAAGACTTCATGGCCAATTTTCATGGTAAAAGAGACCAAAATGATGGGGATCCACGTCTTAAGTGTATAGATGTGAGGAGGGAGTAGTCATGGATGCATGAATTACCAATTCAACTTTTTTTTCCACCCCTCTTATGCACCTTTTACTTTCGCTTGGTTTTTTCTTGTATTACTTCTCATAGCTTAAAGGGTTAGAGGTTGCTTTGAATGATGTATTGTAGTTGTATTACCCCTTAAGGATGAGTCATTTAATTTTTAATGAGGGTTCGGACATGCAAGGGTTCCTTTTGTGATGTATAGGAGAAAAATTTTCTTAGGAATTGGGTGATGGCCATAATGAGTGAGGTAGAGCACATGTTAGGTTTTTCCCACATGCTAATGTGTATGTCCCAACCATATTTTGCATTTTGATATTCTTTTATTTTATTTTGTGACAATAATGTGCTTTTTCATTTTCTTTTAACTATATCAACCTCCCTGGGTGAAGTTGGAGCCTTACCGAGGTATGTGGATGTATGGGTACCAAATCTGAGAGAACCAATGGTCAGTTGAACCTAAGGAATGGAGGTGGAATATGGGCTTGTACTGTAATATGGAAAGTTGTAAGTATGGAATAGGGATAGTTGGAACACACTATCTCAGGGTAAGGCTTCCCGATTAGTTCCCCTTTTATACCCATTAGGCCATTAAGGGAGGTCCCATTGGACTGGGATCAAATATTAACCCATGTTTTAAGGTGAGGGAACAAGATCAGAGTCAAAACCCATCCTTATTCCAGGTCACTTCATAATCCATATCAAAATCCCAAATACAAATAAGCATAAACACTCACTTGCAAAAATGATAAAGTACCTTTTGATTAAAAGCCCTACTTAATATATGTGCTCTTGTCAAATGGGTGAGAAAGTATATGGCTAATGCGAGTGCCAAAGATAAGATGTCATGTCATTAGATAATGGTGGCTATCAGGGGACACATGGCTGGCTGACTGGATGTGAAGAATGGGAGATTTTTTTTCTCCTATAGGGTAACCCACTTTGATGGGTAACATCTAGCTCCAACTGGGACATGAGCTCACCGTAGAGTGCATGATCAATATGCTCAAAAGGGTATTTCATGAGAACTCCATCAATCCTTGGGACCACATACCTATAACCTGCACATTGAAATCAATTTGTTTGGGAGCATGTGCACAATGCATAGGCTATTTCCCATGTTTTATATGAAAGTAATAATCCATACCGAAAATAAAATATATATAAATGCAATTTACTCTAGGATGAAGCATGATATGAATGATATTAGACTAATCACACAATATGAAATTCAAATACACTACTATGTGATGCTAGATTACACTTAATTACCTAAGTATAACCATGTATCAAATGAAATCAACATATCATTAGATCAATATAACATCCCTTGCCCATATGACTCATTATGAGATAGAACAAGAAAATATCAACATCAACTTTACAGTATCGGCACATTGAATCACAAGGTTGGGAAGTGGGAAAAATAAGATGGCCATGTATCATGAAAAAGAGTCATGGATGAGGATGAAAAAGATGAATCCAACTTTTGTCATTGGATCCTTATATGTAACCTGTATATGGAGTAATCAACAATCAAGCTTAGGAACTTTTGTTGAAGAGCCACCTTAGGTAAAAAATCATGTGGGCCATCTTAACAATCACTTCCAAAGTGTTGTTCTAGATGATTAAGGGAGGCTTCTTTCTCAAGGTACTCTTCCTCATCCCAACCTTGGGTTCCTTTATGGAAATGATCTTCTTCATCTTCTTTATTATAGTTGGCGAGGCCTTTCTCTTCGAGTGATCTGAATTGGATCATCCTATTGTTTTTCATCCATCTCGATGCATTTGGAGCAGAAAAAGTTGAGGAATCGTCTCACAGGACCGTTTTTACTAAGCGGAACCAGTTTGGCAAAACGGGGTCTGAAACCTCCCAGGAGCATTTTGAGGCAACAAAAGACTTTTATTGGGGGTACAAATTTCTACTTGAGTGCAACACCTTTTCATGTTATTCTACACACAAAAAGCTTTCCAACGACACAATAATTGCGTCAATCAGAATCCGTATGCAAAAGTTAGGCCACTCAGAAGTTGACCTTCCTGTTTTCACACCTATAGTTCAGGAGGATGTCGTGTTAGCCTCATTATTCATGAAAAAGGGGCTAGCCACGTGTTTGTGATGTAAACTACTCTAGAAGATTCTATTTCGTAACTCTAGTTAAGAGTTGACATAGTTAGAATTAACCACTAGTATGCTATCAGGTTGTGTTATAACCAGGCCATTAGAAGGTAGAGGCATTCCATTCTTTTGAGAACATTTTGTTCCAGAGTTGAGAAAATATAGCCAAGAGAGATAGAATTTAGATCACACAGAGAGAATATGTGCACTGTAGTAGCCCACGGGCCACAAACATTACTTCTTTGTATCTGCAGTCATTTTTCCAGACAGAGAAAGAGAGTGAAGCGACCTCACCTTCCACCTAGGTTTTCTCGCGAAAGGGTTTCCTAGAGAGAATATCTTGTGTATTAGGTGTGTGTGAGATTATTTTTTCATTCTCTACTTTTTGCTTGATTTAATTTTACATGGATCACTAATTACAGTTAATTTTACAGATCTAGAAATTAAATAAAATTGTAATAGTGTAGAATCTGAGATTTTTAATATAATATTATAAAATCTGTTGTGATGAACCATCCAGTGAAATATCCATGGAAGTTTACGGATCATGGAGAGAAAAGGTTAAGTCTTTAATGACAACTTCAACATGACACATTGGTCCCCAATACTTAAGAAATTATTTAATGAATACCCTAAAGAAGTGATTCTCTTTTGTATGCATTGTTTAAATCAATCCATTTGATTATCCCCAAAGGAATTAGTGAAGAGACACATAAGAACATCCTCATGAACCACATTTATCTCTTAAGTGTACTTTATGAATTTTATAACATGATCTACAACTGAAGAAGGATCACCATCGAATTTTGGGACTTTTTTCATATAGTTGGTATCCCATTGATGTGGATATGTAAGGATTTCCTTGACATCAGAAGTTGGGAGCATCTCATGTAAATCTCAAGTAGTCATTTCCTTGGGTTTTTCATAATAACCAGATAAGGATTTGCCAAGGGGAATTCAAAATTCCTTGAGAGATGCTTTCTCCACCCTACAAGCATGTAATTTGAATTTCAATAAAGAACAAGGGCTTCGTTCTTCCAATGGACATTCAGAAATGGATTTATCTTATCATTATGGATGAATCAAAATATTAAAATTACAAGGAGGAAAAATCTCTTCATCCCCAACAATGGTGCCAAAAATGTTTCCGCGGAATATAGTAGCCCTTGCATAGGGGTGCCCTCCAAGGCTGTCACTAGACCAAGTGACAACAATGGGATAGTAGCCCACTTTCACCACAACTACTACCTTGTTCTCTTTATGCACTTTCACTGATGGGAGTATTTATAGTATAAAGGTTTCCTAATAGGTATTCTAGGTTTTAAGGTATGAGGTGGCATAAATGATTTTAAGGAAAGACATAATTTAGGTACTAGGATTCCCCTAATGAAGAGGAAACAATTTGGTTTCCTTGTACAGGCCAAAGATAAGCAATATAATTCCTAAGGTTTGATTGATAGGTTGATATTTGGTGTGATCCAAGTTAAAGGTGTCAAGAAAGGGTTTTGTACAATGTATTCCAATAAGTTTATGGCACATGAGATCCTAAAGAAGTCCCCATGTTGAAGCTATAACCAAACTAGGGCTTCAACCAGGGAAAGAGAAATTGTGGGTGAAATTGGAATGAATGATGGGAAATAATTTTGTGTCAACCACTTAACCCTCAAATTTTATACTTTCCAAGACCCAAAATTCTTCCTCTTCCTTGTCAATTCGCATCAGGCCCTAGCTAGCCACTTGGCCTTAAGAGGGTCGAATTAGATAAGAGAGAGAAAA
Organism: Pinus tabuliformis; assembly: GCA_031772625.1. Classification (NCBI taxonomy): domain Eukaryota; kingdom Viridiplantae; phylum Streptophyta; class Pinopsida; order Pinales; family Pinaceae; genus Pinus; species Pinus tabuliformis. The sequence goes on from CM062805.1 coordinate 881,583,591, forward strand.
GGGTAAAATTTATGGATAAAAATTGACTTGATCAACAACAAAATATGCCTAGTGTTTAATCCTTGGGTGGATGGAGTCTATGGATTTTAAAGATTGACTAATCCTTGCAAAGGAGTAACAATATTTTTATGCCCTAGCATCAAAATTATAACTATTATCTTTGTGAGGGATCAAAGGAACTTGGGAGAGCTACAAGATGAGCTCACAAATTGGAATACCATTAACACATTATATAATGAGTAATGCATGCAATAATGATATATAACTTCTATGTAATTTATTTTTAACAAATTAGGGCACAATAAAACAAAATCCTAGATTACCAATATATTCGATAGATTACAAAATTCATTCCATAGATAAAATCTCTCCATAAGTAAGGGAAAAAATTATCTTAAGAGACATCAAATTATCCCAAGTGATGATTTTGAAAATGAAATATTTCTCTCCTCTATTTATATGAGCGGGATGAGTTCAAAATTAGACCGAAAGCCTTAATTAACAAGTAAAATCATAATAATTGTTACCACCCCTCCCAACATATATCCTCTTTTAAAAGATCCTAGGGTAAATGTCAGGCTAAGTGCTACTATGACATGACTTGACTTCCAAGTTCCAGTTAAGGAAATGGGGCTTGCAAAATTAACACTTACTGACATCCCACAGGGACTACAAATCACTCAGGAGCTGGAAAACCACCCTAGGTGATCAATCCCTAGGGTTGGAACCATTTTTCTTTGACCTAACACCCAAACTGCACCCACAACACCACATGCATGGGGTTATGAGGCTATAACCTCACTAATAATCCTACTTCCATGTAGTTATGACCTAAATTTCCTAGTTCAGTGTCAACGGTTCCGAGATCTGAGCCACATTTCTAGGCTAGTCTCCAGACCACTGCCTAAAACTACTTGTAACGTTCCATAATCATGATTAAGATGATAACAATACCAAACATTCAATATTGAAGCAAGAAATTGACCTAGACTTCCTAATACACATTAGACATTTCGTCAAACATATGGTAAACATGTAAATTACAGGTCATGAATGCTTATTTGGTCTTAAATATTTGAACTTCATATGAGAATCACAAATAAGGCCTAATGACCTCTCAAGTAGATGCAACAAAACTTGTTATCCCATGCATTCATCAACCATTCAAATACTTATCAAATCATGAACAACATCCATAGCTAGAGCACATCATAGAACCATGTTTATAACCAACATATAACCATAAAATTAACCATGAAAAATTAATCATCAAATCAACATAATAACAAGTAAAAGTGATCATATATAAATATAGACAAATAGCTCTTATTAACATATGAAAAAGCCAACCAAGTCAGGGACTTCCACGTACCACCCAACCATAAATTAGGCTGAACCAAATCTTTCTTTTAGCCAATCACCCACGTGCCCTATTCCAAGCATGAATATGAGATCTCATGGGATAAACCAAGACATAACCAGGGAATCCAAAAGTTAAAACACCTCCACTCTCAAGCTACCATGATATCACCTAAACTAGCCTCGAGATCGTAAAACCAAACCAAGCTTGTATGCCTCAAAATTTCTTCACCATACCTTGAGGAATTTTCTTGTCTCCGCCCACCTATCGAGGGCTTCCCAAAGAAAATCATCTCCACCCCAAACCCTTGGGAATTTTCCTGAGATCGCCTCACCTGGTTCCAAAACCTTTCGACAATCCAAATGGTCTCTTGGTGTTCTTACCCAATGCACATCCCTTGTATACTCCTTTGAGATCTTCTTTCAGTTCAAGGATTCCATCTACTATTGAATTTAGGGTTGGAAGGATTTTGAAGCTGAGATGACCTAATCTTCTATGCCGAAGTTTGCATGGTCTAATTTCAATGTGAACTAATACTTGAGTAAGGGGAGTTAGCAACCTGTAAATTCTTCTGTCACGAATCCCAATCATTACTACATTTTCTATGCTTGATTTCTTACCCCATACTACAAATTTTCCATCAATGAAAGCCACTCTATCACCTTTATCTTCTAGACATGAAATGGAAACTAAATTCGTATGCAAACCTGGAACAAATATGATGTTTTTGAGATGAATATTTCCTCCATTCTCCAACTCTAGTGAGGTTGATCCAATTCGTCTCACAAGATAGCTCTTATTATCACCAATCTCTATGGAGTAAGAGGAATTTCTTTTTTACAGTGTTTTTAGTTGCTTGTGATGGTCAACCATATGTCTTGATGCTCAACTATTGATCACCCAAAAGCTCTCATCTTGAAATGTGCCAATGAGTGCTAAGAAGAATCCTTCACCCTTTGTCGTGATTACTTCCTTATTTGGAGTAAATATAAGATTCCATACTTCTTTGAATATCTTATTTAGATGGCTTTCTACCTATGAACACTTCTTTATAACCTTCTCACTACAACAAAATCCTGTGATTAGCATCCCTTTTTGCTTCCTATTTTGTGTCTAAAGCCCATTTTTGGTGTTATTTACATCCATTTATCAAATATGGTGCAAAAATTGATGCAAAATTTTCACCGAGTTTTGCACCAAGTCTTACACCAATTTTAGCACCAGGTATTGCAATAGATTGTGCACCAGCTTTTATGCCAATTTTTGTGCCATCCTTTGCACCAAGTTTTGTTCTAAGTTTTGCATCAAGTTTGGAACTTAATTTTGTTTCGCCTATTTTTTCATCCTCTATTGCATCCAATTTTTGTGCCTACACTTGCATCAACTTTTGCATCCCCTTTTGCATCCTTTTTTAAATCATTTTTTCCATCCCCTTTGTGCCAAGTTTTGCGTCAAGGTTTGTGTCTTGTTTTGCATCTACTTTTGTTACATCCACTTTTGCATCTTGTTTTTCATCCATATTTACATCCTATTTTTCATCTTTTATTGTATCCACTATTGCATCCAATTTTTTTATGCCACAATTTGTGCCTAGTTTTGCACCTTCCTTTCCACCCATTTTTGTTTCTAATTTTGCATCCACGTTTGCATCCTCATTTGAATCTAGGGTTTCATCAAATTTCAAAACTATTTTTGCATCCCTTTTTGTATCCATTTTTGTGTCAATATTTACATTGGGTTTTGTGTCTCATTTTGCATCTGCTTTTGCATCAAATTCCGTTGCATCCACTTATGCATCCAATTTTGCATCCACTTTTGAACCCATGTTTATGTCCACTTTTGCTTCCCTTTTTACATCTTCGTTTGCATCTTCGTTTGCTTCTTTTTTTGCATCTATAATTGCATCAAATTTTGTTGTGCCACATTTTTCACCATGTTTTACACTTACTGTGTTACCCACATTTGCTTCCAATTTTTCATCCATGTTCACGTCCTCTTTCACATCCAATATTTGCATTAAATATTTCATCTCTTTTTGCATACACTTTTGTGTCAAGTTTATGCATTGGGTTTTGCGTATTTTTTGTATCTATTTTGGCATATAATTCCATTGCATCCACTTTTACATCTTGTTTTACATCCAATTTTGCATCTTTTTTGTGTTTGTTGTTACATCCACTTTTGTTGTGCCATGATTTGTGCCATATCTTGCACCTATTGTTGCAATCCAAAGTTGCTCCCACTTTTTGCATCCACATTTGCATCCTCTTTTGTGTTCGAGTTTGCATCGAATATTTTGTATTTTTTTGCATCTCTTGTTGTATCCACTTTTACATTAGGTTTTGCATCTACTTCTGCATCCACTTCTATTGTATCCACTTTTTCATATAATTATGTGTCCATTTTTTCACCCATGTTTGTCTCCATGTTTACATCCATTTTTTCATCCAAGTTCATCTCCTTTTTGCATCCAATTCTAAGTCCCGTTTTACATCCACATTTGTTTCACCACAATTCGTGCCAAGGTTTATACCTACTATTGCACCCATGTTTGCTTCCACTTTTGGATATGCGTTTGCATCCTATTTTGATTCCAAGTTTGCATTGACTATTACATATGCTTTTGCATTTACTTTTATGTTAGGTTTTGAATCATGTTTTTCATCTACTTATGTTGCATCCACTTTTCATACAATTTTACATCTATTTTTCCCCCATTTTTGTGTTCACTTTTACATCCATTTTCCAACACTTAACATATTTCCTACATTGATGATATCTTGTGACATTGACAATTATGACCAACTTATGACAATGTCAATATTTTATAAAACCAGCTCACAAAAGATAGAAAAGAGAGATCCACGCCTTAGAATTTAGCCTCTTCGAGGGGGAAACCTCCTTTACATTACATAAATGAGCAATTCTTGGATGATTTAAATGAAAAAACCTCCTTTCTATATATAGGAGTCTAAAGAGTCACAATATAACCCAGCCAACCTAACAATAATAATATAAAGCCACAAAAATAACAATAGAGGGATTCTATGGGGCACAATAATAACGATATGGGGACAATAGGGGCACAACAATATTAATAAGGGATACAACTACAATAGTAATGGGGTAATCACTAGTATTATAGGGACCCAACATGCCCCTCTCCTTCAAAAAAGTGTTGTCCTCAACGCTTTAGTAGTTCTGGATGCTTCTGTATAAAATTATCGTCCTTCCATGTGGAATCTTTAGCAGATAAGTTCTTCCACTTGATAAGATACTCCGAAATTGATCGATTTCGTAACTGTCGAGTTCTTGTTTCTGTGACTGCTTCTGGTTCCAATATAATTTTTCCTTCCTTGTCAAGTTCTGGCAATATTGTTTGAACTGGGAGCTTATCGCCTATAACCTTCTTTAAACATGAAACATGGAAAACTGGGTGCAATCGAGAAGCTGCAGGAAGATCCAATTTGTATGCCATAGTACCAATCTTTTGCAACACCTTGTATGGACCATAATACTTTGGTGATAATTTACTATCCTTCTTAGCTTGCTTGAGGGACATTTTCTTATATGGTTGTAGCTGTAGGAATACCCAATCACCTACATCAAAACTTCTTTCGCTGCGATGTTGATCTGCCTGTTGTTTCATTCTATTCTGTGCCAACATGAGGTTATCCTTTAAGAGTTGGAGGACATGTTGTTGATGTTCGATGTGATGTTCCATTGCTTGAACCTTAGAATTTTCTCTTAAATATGATGTGATGGATGGTGGCTAATATCCATAAAGTGCCATAAATGGGGTCATTTTTGTTTCTGTATGGAAGGAAGTGTTATACCACCATTCAGCTAGAGGCAACCATTTGACCCATTATGTCTGTTTATTAGATACAAAGCAACAAAGATATCCTTCCAAACATTTGTTTACTATCTCAGTCTTCCCATCAGATTGAGGATGATAATATGAGCTATGAGCTAACTGAGTACCAAGACAAGAAAATAATTCTGTCCAAAAATTTCCAGTGAAAATGGGATCTCTGTCACTTACAATAATCTTTGGGTTTCCATGTAGCTTTTGAATTGTTTCCATAAATGCAGTAGAAACTGTACTGGCTTTAAATGGATGTGATAATGCACAAAAGTGTGCATACTTGGTAAGTCTATCAACTACCACCATGATGACACTCTTTCCCTTAGACTTGGGTAAACCCGTGATAAAATCCATTGAAACCTCCTCCCAACATTGGCTTGGAATGGATAAAGGTTGTAATAGACCTGGTGTCTTAATTGTTTCAACTTTATTTTTTTGGCAAACCAAACATTCGCCACAAACTTTTGAATATCTGATTTAAGGCCCTCCCAAAAAAATTCCTTCTTAACCCCGTGGTAAGTTTTTAAAAATCCTGAGTGCCCTCCTAAGGGAGAAGTGTACAATTCCATAAGAATCTTTTGTTTTAGTTGGGAATTCTTACAGAGGTATAAGCGATCTTTGTACCATAACAAATCATTTTTCCAGCTAAATGTATCAGACGTACTGGAGTGTTGTTGTAACTTTTGAATATGTGCCCACACTTCTTCGTCATTCTTCCATTCCTCCCTTGCTTCTTTTATCCAATCTGGTTGGATAATAGAAATGGCGCACACCAATGCTTTCACATCCTCATCATTTCTTGAGAGTGCATTTGCCACCACATTTTACTTCCCCTTTTTGTAGATGATTTCAAAGTCATAACCCAACATATTTGTGACCCACTTTTATTGCTCTTCAGAGGATAATCTTTGTTCTAAAAAGTATTTAAGGCTATCATGATCCGTTTTTACCTTGAAGTGTCTTCCCATTAGGTAGGGTTGCCATTTCTTAAATGCATGGAGTATTGCCAACATTTCCTTCTCATAAATAGCTTTGTGTAAAAAATTTCCCTTGATTGGACGACTTTCAAAAGCAATGGGTCTTTCATCTTGCATTAAAACAACACCAATTCCATTTCTTGAAGCATCACATTCCACAATAAAGGTTTTTGTGAAGTCTGGTGTAGCTAAGACTGGTGCTTGGCACATTGCCTCTTTAAGATGCTCGAAGGCCTTTGTTGCTTCTGGAGTCCATGAAAATGCATATTTCTTCAATAATGTTATTAGAGGTGTTACTATTCTCCCATAATTCTTAACAAACTTTCAATAATACCCTGTCAACCTGAGAAATCCTCGCAGATGCTTTATGGATGTGGGGATTTTCCATTCCTTAATGGCTTTAATTTTGCTAGGGTCTACCTTAACTCCTTCATGAGATACAATATGGCCCAAATATTCCACCTCTTGTACTCGAAAGAAACATTTGGATCTTTTTAAATATAATTGTTTCTCCTCCAATAGTTGTAGCGCCCTGTCAACATGTTCAACATGATCCTTCCAAGACTTGTTGTAGATTAGTATATCATCAAAAAATACTAACACAAATTTTCTAAGGAATGGTTTGAAAATGGAATTCATCAAACCTTGAAATGTTGAAGGTGCATTGGTAAGGCCAAAAGGCATGACCAAAAATTCATAATGACCCTCATGAGTTCTAAATGTTGTTTTCAGAATGTCTTTAGTCTTCATTCTGATTTGATGATATCCTGAACGAGGATCCAACTTGGTGAAGTAAATTGATCCATGTAATTCATCAATGACAAGAATGGGAAACTTATCTTTAATAGTGAGCTTGTTGAGCTCCCTATAATCCAGACACATGCGCCATGATCCATCCTTCTTGTGCATCAATACTACTGGAGCAGTGAAAGAACTTTGATTCGGTTGAATTATACCAGCCTCTAGCATTTCTGCAACCATACGTTCAATTTCACTCTTTTGGGCATAGGGATATCTGTACGGCCTGATGTTTGGAGGAACACTTCCTGGAATTAGATGAATAGCATGATCATGATCACGAATAGGTGGGAGACCTTTGGGAGTCTCAAATACCTTGGAATGATTGTCCAAGACTTTTTGGAGATCTGGAGAAATAGATGATTCCAATGTGGAAACATCTAGCGAACATAATTGTGCAATTACACCTCTTTGTTCCTTTTTTAGAAGCTTTGTCATACCGTTAGAGCTGATTATCTTTCCCAGTTTCCCTACAATACCCCTTAATTCAACTTCCTTTCCTTCCACAGAAAATTTCATGAAAAGTTCTTCAAAATTAAAAGCTATTGTACCCAAGGATTGTAGCCATTGGACTCCTAGTACAACATCAGCACCTCCCATTGGAATGGAAAGCATTGGGCTAGTCAATACATATTCTCCCATGGATAGCTTGATATTATGGCACTTTCCAGAGAAATTTATTATTCCTCCATTTGCAACCATCACTTGACACTCTGGTGCTGGATATAAGAAGCAATTCAATTCTTTTGCTACCTTACAATGAAAAAAATTGTGGGTACTTCCTGAATCAATCAACACTATTACCTTTTTCTTCTTTATTTGTCCTATCTTGATGGTTTGAGGAATGGTAATTCCCGCCAATGCATTACAAGATATGGTCAGATTCATTTCTTCTTTATATAGGCTTTGTTCCTCGAGTATATCCTCTTATTTTGACCTTTCTTGCTCCTTTTCTTCTTCCTCTTCACAATCTATGTAGAATAATTTCTTCTCAGCACACTTATAACCTTTAGTGTATTTGCTATCACAACTGTAACAAAGCCCTTTTTCTCTTTTTTCTTCCAATTGTTGTGGTGTCAACCTTATAGGTTGTGGAAGACTAGGGGAAAGAACACTTCCATCTTTATAGTTGTGAGTGGTATGCTTCCTGGTTGCCATAATTTTTCTTTCCATTTTTCTTGCTAACCTGAATGCCTTGTCTAATGAATCAGGTTCCCAAAGGCGAACATCATGTTGGATATTATCCTTTAAAGTCCCTATGAACACATAAATCCTATGCTCCTCTGGAATATTTTATACCCTTATGTTCAATTTTTGGAACTCCTCAATGTGCTCCATTATTGAACCCTTTTGTTTGAGACTTATCAATTGGCTAAAAAAAGTGTTGCTTTTTGTATCCTCATAATGTGCTGCCAATTCTTTCGTAAAAATTGCCCAAGTGATAATTTGTTTACGAGAGAAAAGCCATTGATACCATACAAACTGATTTGGTTCCAAATATAAAGTTGCAATACGTACCTTTTTTGTGTTTTGCACATTATTGAGATCGAAAAATTGCTCCATCTGTAATATCCATGTTGCGGGATCCTTCCCATCAAACTTCCTCATATCAATTTTTGGAATATGGTGGGTCTTCGATCCAACATTAGAGTCTATGGAATCATAATTAACATTTCTTTTTTTCTCATCATGAGTTTCCTTTACTACCCTTTCACCATTAGTGACCATTTCTTGTAGCAACTTATTCATATTTATCTTCAATTTTTCCATCTTATCATTCATGCCATCAATTTTAGCGTCCATGCCATTCATCTTAGCTTCCATGCTATCCATCTTAGCTTCTACGCCTTTCTTTAAACAATCCATCTTAACTTCTACACCTTTCTTTAAACCGTCCATCTCTTTCCTTAAACCATCCATCTTAGATTCTATTGCTTTTTGTGCAAGTGACACTTGTTGCACTTGGTCTCACAATTTTGATATATCATGTTTCATTTCTTCCTCTTCTTCATAAGTCATGCTAGATCTTTCAGGTTTCTTACTAAGTGTTTTCATTTTCTTTCCTCGGGGAATCAATTACCAATTCAAACTAATTTTTCAAACCAAGCTTATGCAAAAATTTAAAAAAAAACCGCACACCTTTTTTCACTTTGTAGAAGCTTGATATTGAATCTGATGTATCTCTACAATTTTGGATCATCCAATTCTGAAATTGTGATCTGTAGTAGCCCTCTATGTCCTCTTTCCAATGCCACTAGTCTGATCCAAGTTGGATTCTCCAAGGAATAGTTATGCACAATCTCCCAAGATGACCTGATTATAGACTAGTTCAGTAGAGTGAACTTGTACGACATGCCACGAGTCACTGTTTCAACCTTTGGATCTGAAAAAGATATAAAAGAAACTACAATCCGTCCTCTTTCTGTACCTTCTTATGAAATTTCAATCTGATGCTCAGAGAGAAAGTTATGACGATTTTCCCCAGGTCACTTGTTTGGAATGTAATTCAGGAGTCCGCAAAAAGACCAACTTCCTCAGATCATATCTCCACAAATATAGTGCGAAAAGCTCTGAAATTTGGACCCAAGATTCAACGCGATTTCTTCTCAAATGGGTTTTTTTTAAGCTTCTGAAACGTCGCAGAAAAAAAAAAATTATAGCGAAAATGCCACGATGACCTATTTGGAGCAGCGAAACCCTAGCATCCAAAGCTCTCATACCAAATGTTATGGAACCAGCTCACAAAAAGATAGAAAAGAGAGATCCACATCTTAGAATTCAGCCTCTTCGAGGGGGAAACCTCCTTTACAATACATAAATGAGCAATTCTTGGATGATTCAAATGACAAAACCTCCTTTCTATATATAGGAGTCTAAGGAGTCACAATATAACCCAGCCGACCTAACAATAACAATATAAAGCCACAAAAATAACAATAGAGGGATTCTATGGGGCACAGTAATAACAATATGGGGACAATAGGGGCACAAAAATATTCATAAGGGATACAAATACAATAGTAATGGGGTAATCACTAGTATTATAGGGACTCAACACAATAATCATGATGATGATGATGATTAAGATGATGATGATGGCATGAATTGTGATTATGATCATAATGACAATGATGATAAAGGCAATAGTGATTACGATAATAATGATGATGATGATGATAGTGATTATGATGATGACGATGCTAATGACCTTGGGAAATCTTCCCAATTTTTAAATGGTATAACTATCGTAATCATAATAATTATCTTTGTCGTCATCATCCAAGTTATCATCATCCTCTCATCAATATCATCATTGTCATCTAGGTCATCATCAACAACAATAATGGCGTGAAAGATGATGACTACGTAAATGATGATGATGTACATTACTTCGATGACAACAAATTTCATGTTCACATTAGTATAATGCATGATAAATAATACATCATGTGACACCACATTTAGGTTACAATTCCAATTTATAACGCAACATTTAACATAGCGAGGCCCTATAGTACACTTTATGTACAAAGTAGGGTCTTCCACTATGATATTTTCCTTATCATTTGGTGCCTTAATATATTCAAAGAAGAAATTATCATAAGGCAATGAATATATAGGTTATCGCTATGGTTTCCTAGGGATATGGGTGAAGTTTCTCGGCTTAGAAAGGAGGTCGAGGGGTAGTATCAACATGGTTGACCTAAGAGGACTCAATTGTATAGAATATGGGTGTATGAACACTTAGGTCTAGGTACATTTCCTATACTAAAGAGTCACATAGGGTGGGACAAATCATAACAACTTCATAATAGAGATGTTAGCTGGAAAAAATTTCTACTACAGAAAGAATGGGGGAAAGAACATTGTATGGGACGTATTCCCATAGGTATCTAATAATTTTCTTATCAATATCTAGAGGGATAATGGTCTTGGTTTCCTTTTGGTATACAAGTGGGATCTTATTGCGTTACTTTCTCTCGATTGAGAGTGTGTAACTCCATCATATTCTCGAGCTCTTGTGGTAACATTAACACTTAATTATTCTACCTTTTTTATAAATTCAACAATGAAGCAATCTCTTGAAATTTCTAGCTAGATTGAGCGGGAGAAGTAGGTCACCTAATATAAAACGTCTCTTGGGAAGAAGTGTATGGTTGTGAAGGATGACTAGATGAAGATGGATGTTGAGGGAATCGGTTACAGAAGATTTCCAATGAGTAATTTTTAGTGGGATAAGACTCATTTGAAGTGACTATTATTCTTTTAAGTGCTTCACTCTTTGGTATGTAATGTATTCTTCCATATAATTCTTTGGTATCTTATGATAATTGTAATAATTACTAGGATGCAAGGGAAAATAAGAAATGGATTCCTTCTAAGCTTTTCGTAATGGTGTTCCACTAGTTATGGTGGATATGGCTCAATTAGAGGCGGTGGAGGTTGAGTGGATGGATGTAGAGGTAGAGGCTTTGAAGAAGAAGGTTGATCCTTCTTTTTCAAAAGTCCCTTTATTTGCAAATTAGAATGAGTGGAAGAAGTGGTAGAAACAACTTCATCCACTAAATCAGTAAGACCATCCCCTACAAAATTTCTATCCCTTTTGTTTCCTTTTGGCTTAGTCACTCTTGATTGTAGGTCACCTAAGAGAAACTACTTCACTAGATTTATTAGGAGGTGTTAGTGTCAGTCTTTGCAGCCTTCCTCCAGTGATCAAACATGCTCTTACAAAGTGATTTTAAGGTGTCAAGGTGAAATTTTGTCATTTCAGTGAGTCTTCAAGCAAAATTTGGTCACTAGGCATTAGGTCTAGGGTTTGATTTTACCATTGTCAAAGTTGTCCAAATGTCAGTCCATGTCACTGTTCAGCTGAGTGTACCATCATTCAAAGAGTTGTCATTATCATGTCAAGTCCCACTGGGTCATTTTACACCTTGTTCATGCTTCAGTTTCGCCTAGGTAAGGTCATTTCCCTCTCCTAGGGTTTTGAAGGCAATTTCTCTTGGACGGAAAAATCATCGGCAAAACTTGTATCCTGATGTTCATACACCTTCCCCTATCCTTAAAGTACCCTATCAAACACTTCCCATCACTGAGATCCCCCAAATTCCCAATTTTCGCACAAACCCTAGTTTCTTGCTACAACCTGGCAATTTCTAGGTTGGACCTGTGTTTTGCCTTTTTGGACCCCTTCCCCTCACTCAATCTCTAAGATTAAATTTTCTCCTACTTCCTAACATCCCTCCCTACTTCCCAAAATTTCCTCAAGAATTTAGAAACTCCCTATCCCCTTCATTTTGCTTCATTTCGACAAATCCCTTGTTCCACACATCGGGATATGTTTCACTCAAATGATGTTTCTGAGAAATAAAAGATGAATTTGGAAAAACTGAGAGAGGTTTTTGTCCAAAACATTCCAAGGAGGAAAAAAATCCTTCACATTCTACATAGGTGTCATGGTTTTGGAGAAAGCTCAAAAATATAGTTGCCTCGGGAGAATTGATGCACCTCTGAAGGGACCTTGGAAAAATCAAATTTTCTCCTAGCTCAGTTGGCCAAATGAGTTTCTTGATTATTCAAATGATAACTAGACACAAAGATATTTCCAATGAGCTATCATGAGCTCCATTTGGAGTTGAGGAAGGCATTCAAAAGTTGATTGCAATAGCACTATGCCTTGAGGCAGCCTCACCTGGAAAAGAGTGTGACACACATAAAGAGCACGGCGCACTGGGAAAAGATTTCCAGTGTAAATTTACAATGGCACGGCGCACATAGAGAGCGCAGCGCACAGGGAAAAAATGCCTGAAATTGTGCCAAATTTCCTCAAATTTCTTGTAAAACCCATCAAATTGCAAGTTAGGCTCTATAACATTATTTGTTCATCAAATTTGATAAAAGATATGGTGGTTTTATGCCTATGATTGAAATGAAACAAAACTCATAAAACAACCACAAGGAACACAAAGGGCCATTTTGCTAGGGTTGTGCCATTGTGTTGTTGCTGCCAGGGTTTAAAAACTCATTGTTTTCTCCAAACATTGTGGAAGGGTCCAAGCCTACATCAGCAGAATAGGGATCACCATCACAACATAAGGCACCTTTGCAAGATGAGGAGAAATTCCATCTTTACGCTGATATAGTAAACTTGAATGTCAATGAATAGCATAAGATAGTAGATTAGGTCATCATGGAGAAAGATGCTAAGATCAAAGAGCTTAGGGACAATTTTCTAAGGCCAATTTCATGGTTTGATTCCTAGAGCAGGATAATAAGCCATTGAAGGTAAATCAACTACTCTTGAATAAACATAAGGTTGATGTTAGCAAAGAAGATATAAAGGTAAAATAATTAGTTGACACAGGTGATTCAGATGAGCATCAAGAGCAAGTGACAAGGAAGAATCCAAAGAATAGAGGACTCAAAAGGGAAACTTCAGCAACAAAGGGAGCAGATGTCTTCAGTTGACTTGATTGCAGGAGAAATCAATGAAAATAGGGAGTTTTGGCTTGATAAAGTAAATTTCCATTTAAACAATCTTCTTAAGAAGGCCAAAAGAGACAACAAATTTCAAAGACACATGGCTACTCATTGCTACACAAGGAATCAGGTCTCCAAAGTCAAAATCAAGCAGTTGAAGAAAATACTCCAGGAAACCCTAATCATGCAAGAAGAGAAAGTTAAGTTGGATTACTTGCTGATGCTTCCCTCAGATCAATACAAGATAGGGACAAGCTCAGGAACATGAAAAACCACTATTGGGCACGGAACAAGGTTTGCAAGGCACGAATAAGGAATTTGAAGGCAAACCTGAAGAAGGCATCAAAAAGGAAAAAGAGGCAAAAAGAGCATGATTGACTCTGGATATGGGCCGAGGCAATCCTTGGCCCACCATAACACTTAATGAAGAAGCTCCAGACCAAATTTCAAGAAATTTGGAGCACATTTTGAAATTTTGAAATTTTTTGTGCAAAAAATAGGGTTTTTCTCCCTATGCGCTACGCACGTGGCACGACGCTAAAATTCTAGAGCTCCAAATGAGGAATGGTTTGCATTTTTGGATTCATCATGGAAAATCATGACTACTGGTGGCCGGGCAAGAAATTTTGGCAAGGTATGAGTCTCCAAAAGGTCAAAAAACACCCACAAATGGCCTCTCTGCCACTTTTTTGACACACATGAAGCAGTCTTGGGAGAATGAAGATTTGGAGGGGCAAATGAGCACCAAATTCAAAAACTCCAATGGGGTTAGAAAGTAGATAGGACAGGATTTCCAGCAAGTCCACTTGGGAACATTTTGGACACCTAGAAGTGCTCCAAAACATGCCCCAAAGTAGCATGATGCACAGAGAAAATGGCGCGGTGCACAGAGGAAAAATTGCCAATTTGCTTCCGTTTCGCGAAATTATGGTTTGCGAATTCTCCAATTGGGCCCGCTCATCTACACTTCGGGTTTTTGGCACCAAAGGTGGCATTTAAAGTGTTTTTTCTCCAGATTGGCTTCTATCCAAGTGGTGAAGGAAGGCAAACAGTCACCCAAACCAAATGTCATGTTTGTAGCACTGCACCTATAGCTGATGGTTGGCTCTTCATCTCCATTTTGTAATGATCCGAGTAACTCCCCAACCCTTGGGCATTCTATCTCTTCATGGCACATTCTATATATTGTATGTAAGCTATTTGCAAAGGATTGGTTGGCTTGTAACTTCTGGGAGACTTGTGAGAAAGAAACCCTGTTTCTTCACTGTGTAATTTTGACAGAGAATTAATGAAAGGCAGCGGCTCTATTTCATGAGATTCTTGTGGTTGTGAGTGTAGCAAATGTGTCTCTTATGTTTTCATATGTATTCTGTTATGTTTCATAATTCAATTAATGTTCATTTCCAGTGAAATTTTCTGAGTGAGATTAGGTAGAATTCAATTTTATTGCTCTGCCTGTGGGAAATTTTCATGTTCAGTGTTTTTCTTCTGTTGAAAAGGATTCATGTCAATATGCCCTTTTCACTTTCTTTAGCAATCTATTCATGCCGTGGTACCTCAAACTAAATTGTTACATTTTCTGCCTACCTTGCCTCACGGAATAATATGTGCCTTTGTATTAAATTCTCTGTTCTTTGCTGAGTGTTGGTCCCATACCATCCCAGAAGCTCGGTCATTCATAAAATTTGTTTCTTGTACCCATTTTCACTTACTAGCCTAAGATCAATATTTCATTGTAAGTCATCTCAGACTATTTTTTGCTTACCTATTCACTGAGCGTGACTCGGAGAGAGCCCTCTCCTGTTCTGGTAGGGCTAGCTACGAGACTGAGCATGGTTTGTGGTTACCCTGATTTTGCCTTCCTTCAGCCTAAGACAGATTTAGGTGCTAATAGGAGGATAATAAGTTCTTAGGTGATACATAATGTTGATAGTTTATAAGTCCAACACCTTATTGATAACATCTTAATACATTTTCTATTTATTATTGGTACATTCTACTTGCAAATATTCTCTTATATCTTCTACCAAGATTTTCCTAAGCTCATCTAGAAAGAACTTTGTCTCACATCAAGCTAATGAAAATCGGAATCTATGGATGAAATGGTGTTATAGACATTTTTGGGCCCTACAATCCCAAGCATGAAATGTCCATAAACCAAGGGCTGCTAAGTCCCTAAAAGTGTTGTTCTAACCCCTAAAGGAACAAGGTTAACAGATTACAGCTTCTCCCAGAAGTTCTCCATGAAAAACTGCTCAGAATTGGTCAAAACAGGATCATTTCCACTGCTTCACTGGCTAAGTGCGTTGAATCTCACCTAAATACACTGTGTGGGTGCGTTGCATTTCAAAAATCCCTTCTGTGGGGTGCAATGAGCGAGAAATGAGGCAATGGAAGCTTCCAGAATCTTCTCCTATGACACTTGCCTCACTGAATTCGACCAAGGATGAGTAAGAGACCATCAATCTCCAAGTGGAAGCAAGAACTATCAGAGGGAAGACACCAATCAAATCATGAGCTGACTCATCTCCGTTACAAACATCTATATATGGATCCCTCATCCCAAAGATCCAGAGGCTGGAATTTTGCATATTGTAAGGAATTGTTGTTGGTTTCTTGAGACAAACATCAGATTGTTGGGTGATCTAAGCTTTGTTTGAGGTGAAGAGGGGCTTCTTTGCTGGGAGGTTGATGCTGGGTCAGAACAACTGGTTGTAACTCCTCTTGGCTCTTTTCTTGTTTATCAATAAAAGCTATTCAAGTTTTCCTCCATGCTTTTGTGTCATTGATGCTTGCTACATTTGTATGGTCAATTTACATCTGATCCTAGATTATTTATGATTATAGATCCATGTCTTTGTATAGTGCTATGCTTCTGTGATCTTACAGGTACTTTTTGAAGCTGGGTGTGCAGGAAGCTGAAGACTATCAAAGAAGAGGGGAATCAAATCAGGAGATTAGTGCAAGACAGAGGTTGGTCTTTCTGTTCCTCTCTATCTATAATTCATAAAGGAAAAATGAAAGTAGTTTTTCTCTATTTGTTTCTAAGGCAGCTGTCACACCTTAGTGGGATAGAGAAGTTCTATATAGACACTTTTCCCTGTAACAAAATGGCAACTCCACTGGGGACGAATTAGTTTTTTTGTTTATCATTCTTTGTTGTCTATTTCATAAACTTACAGGTAGCATTCGAACTGCATTTGCCATAGAAAATGCAAAGTAGATAACTGCTACTTCAATCCATCTACTGGCTCTGTTTATGATTTAAACAACTGATTCACAAACTATCTGATTGCCCTTGTGATAGCTCTTAGATCCTCCTTAGATCTACCCCTGATTGTTGCATTATTGATTGCTTTTTTTCTCGGCCAAAACCCAAGAAATGAACTGCAAACTATGACCCGAAACCCAAAAGGAGTCTCGTTTCTAGCCCAGTGCAGGTACTGTTCAGAGAATCTGAATTTCAGTGCACTTCCCGAGTGGACAAGCTGCGCTGCATTTCAAATTCTCTGTGTTACAGGTGTGGTGATCAGACTAGCTCTGTGCAGTTTTGGCTTCTGTGATTCATTCTTTCCAGTTCTATTCCTAAATTTTGCTGCCTGTGATCAGTATATGTCTGTTTGAAACCCCTTTTCCTTGCTATTATTCTGCCTCCTTTGTACAAAAGAACTGCAGATGTTTTTGTGTGTTTGTTTAGTCATTTACAGTTCTCCTTTGCAAAAGTAGCATAATCGTACTCTCGTCCTTTGATTTGAAACTGTCGCAAGTGTCGATTTCAATCGTAGGAAAGATTTTGATTGCTGTTGATGGTCGATTATCTTGTCACTATTGCTTTTGGTCTGAATTTGTAATTTTCTAGTGTCAAGAACAAGTGTTCAGTTCAAAATCGTAAAGTGTTGTGATAGTCTCCATTTTTTGATTTCGAAAAGAAACTTGTTGATATTTGTCGCTTGAAAAGAAATTCAAATTTGTGCATCAACTTTCTTTTTAGCATTCATATACTAAGAAAGTCGAAAACAAATACATGCATGTGCATTTGCATATAGACAGTCTGATTGGCTTGATTTAGGAAAGTGCATTTAGAGTGTGCTCTCTGCTCTTTGTGAAAATATTATGTCTTTCTTTTCCTTAGTAGCTAGTATTTTCATTGCACAAAGAAGATAAAAAGTTTGTTTATCATCTTAGATTGCATTTTAGGAATTACATCTACATCTTGCGATGACCCTGAAAGGCAAACTTCATAAACAAGATCAACTTAAAATAAATTCAATGAATCTAACAACGCTTTGGAACTTAACGCACAACATTTAGAAGTCTAGGCTAGAGACGTATTCCGGCGTCGTAAAGCCTGGTAACTGTTATTCTCACTGATGGTTGGGTGATTCCTCCACTTTGAGACGATAAGTGCCAGTACGGACTTGTGCTCCCACGTACCGTCGAGTATATTTTGGGAGACCCCAATAGGCTTAATCCTTTATCCATAGGAAGCCGTGTCTGCCGCCCTATCGATCACAATGCACTGAACACAGCATTCGGGAAGATTGATTGCCGTACCGTAAAAAGTATTCTGCAGTTTTGCGATTGGTTTGGTAATCCCTCTACCTAGATTTCCAGAGCAGTCCCTTTCGTTCCTTTTCAGACTCCTTAACAGAAAAGGTCCATCTGAGCACTTGTCACTTCAGGCTCATTAAAAATCGAAGGAGACTAGAGTCATCTTTTGTTTTTTCTCGACTCTTAGAAATTGAAAAAACAATTTGTGTCAAAGCGTCTAAAATTTATTTTAAACGGAATATTCATTACCCTTTCCTACGTTGATCTTGGGTTGAGAAAAATGGAATCCACCAACCAAGGAATTCCCCTTGGAGGGAATCCTAGTCCCTTCTCCTCTTGGGGAGATGTTGGTGCACCCCATAAGGCCACATTGTCGTTTCCAGGACTGACAATTGGTTTTCCTGTATGGCTCTTCTCAACCTCTGTCGTTCAGAACACCACAATTCCTGAACAATCGAATCAGCGACTAGATGAGTCCAGAGTTACCCACCAACCTTCTACTTCCTCTAATTCTTCCTCTCCCCCTTCCTCTTCGCTTGATGGGGCTGGTAAAGCCAAAAGTCAAGTACCTGAGAAGAAGAAAGAAAATAAGAAGAAGGAGCCAAAAGCGAATGGCTGCAAACGAGCGTCGTCTAGCGAAAATCCACACACTGCACCGACCAGGCCTAAATCGCCATGTGTCATTTGTAAAGGAGACCACTATCACAGAGATTGTCCTTGCATCCCTCCAATCTTAAGGGATTGGTCTCCTCGTTTGCACAACCCGGTGTCGTCAACCTCTGATGGTCATGTTGAAAACACACCGTCAACTAGTGAAAGTGAAGCCTCAGGACAAAAAGGAAAATATAGATTTCCTTGTAAACTGTGCGAAGGCGATCATGCCGTCCACCATTGTCCCTTCTTAGACGAAGCTAAAAGAGTTTTGGACGATCATCCGGTTTCACCGTTACGACTTCCTCCTGGATATAAAAACTCTTGCCGAGTCCGTCACTAGTTGAAAATCCGGCTGGCCCGCTCAGGTGGTCGGCCAAAGCATCTATCATTGAAGATAAACCATCTGAACCCATACCAGACGAAAGTCAAAAGCTCGTGGTGGCAGTTGACCCGGTCTTGCCTTCAGAGGTTGCATCTTCAGATGATACAGTCACTGAAGAGAACAAGGATGACACCGTCCAAATTCTTTTCATAAGCATAGACTCCAACAAACATGGGGGAAATTTACCCGTTCCTTTACCGCAGGAAGGAAGTTCGTCAGAGTCATACCCGACCATCTATTCGGTCCCACTTCCAAGCAACCTAGTTGTCTCCTTCAACTGGAATCAACTAGGTAGACCCCGTTTACCAGCTAGTGTACCATTACGAATCATTGTTCAAATATATAGAATGGTTATGGCTGGTACCATCATAGATGAGGGGGCTTCTGTGAGTATCCTTTCCTCAACTACTTGGAAAGCGCTTGGTTCGCCATCGCTTTTGCCTGAGATGAGAAATCTAACAGGTTTTGATAAAGGAACCAGTCGACCGTTAGGGATCCTTCCCGATGTGCCCATAACATTGAGAGGGAAAACCATTCACATGAACGTAATGGTAGTCCAAGGACCCCTGGATTACAATCTACTCCTTGGACGAGACTATATTTATTGCATGGGAGCAATTGTCTCCTCACTCTTTAGAGTAATGTGTTTTCCACACGAAGGAAGAGTGGTCAAGCTCATAGACCAGCTTTCATTTCCCGGATCATACAGAGAAAATAGTCATATACCATCCCTGAATGGTCTTTTCACGAAAGAAATGTCCTCTCCAGTCCGTCCACCCGATGAGCGCGAGTGATTCGGGGGGACATGACTGAAACCCAGGGGGCATGCACCCTGGTCTGCTTCGGCAGGAAAACTTCGGGTATAGGGTAGGTTTCTACGAGGGAATATGACTAGTTTGTACTCTCGTCCGTGATTGGAAGAGGGGGTTATTCTAGAACAAGATTCTCTTGTCAAAGCTATGTGAGTGGAGTAGCCTCCTTCACTCACCTTTGTCTATTTCGGTAGACATCACCGAAGAAGTGTTTTGTTTGCGCTGTGAATAGAATGATCTTTGGGTAACCTGTAAGAGGTAGGCCTCTCTCGGTAAAACAAATGTTTTAACGGACTAAAGAAGGGGTAACCTTGAAACTCTGTTTTATGCCTGGGGGCATGCAAACCTTTTGGCTTGCAAGCGAGGAGCGACTATTTATTTTTTAAATTTGTAGGTCCTGTAACCCTTTAAACTCGTAGGATTGGTCGTTTCCTAACTTGCATAAAGAAAGGATGTGGGGCAAAACTCTAAAAATTGTCGTTTTATATGAGACATTCTTATCACACGACTGGATTAATCGAGTAGTTTTAGCACATAGTTCAAGCTCGTTAAAAAATAAACATAAGACATGAGCAAATGTTTCCCCCCGCGTTTAAGCTCATTAAAAAATGAACTATTCACCGGTAAAAAAACCATCGTGAATGTAGTACTTCAGCCATTAAAGCCTTGGTCGTGTTTGCACCATCACCTCCACTTTTGCATTGGCCGATCATTCATCTCCATTTGATTGTTTACCCATTTTGAGGAATAGCTGTGAAGAGTGATCTCACTAGCCATCCCTGTAACACTGTCGTGATTGGAAAATTCCAAACCTTACCTGGAATCAGTTGCTACCCATTTTATCACTCGTTCCTCAAAAGACGAGTCTCCTTTAAGCTCTTTTCAACTTACTCGTAAAATATGAAAAGATTGTTGAGCCATTGGCCTCTCCAGCTTGTTAAAGGGACAATAAGTGCTATCTCTCCTCTAGATTTTAATCTTTTTGGACCTGAGATATTATTACACAAAAAGATCGAGCGCTTGTTTTGTTTGGCTCGTTAAAAGTATCGAAAATTCATCCCTTCTGTATTGTTTATACTTTTTCGGACTTAAGGGATTAGATGACGAAAAAGGAATTTTGGAGTTACCTTTACGTTCCTTTTTAGACTCTCTAAAATTGAAAAGGACCGAGTTATCTTTGTCGTTAAACTCGTTAAAAGTATAATAGTGACAAGCTTGTCTATAGACAAGAACGAGTTTCATTATCGCTAGGCTCATTAAAACATAGCGATGGGTTTGCCCGAAGGGCAAATTATAGAACAGGCATATGTTATCCTCCTCAAGCTTGACAAAAATAAAGAGGTACTGGTCAGCAATGACTGGGGAAAATTGGGAAGAAAACTTGAAGAAACTTTGTTGGTAGCAAGTCGCTCTTGAACATGACACTTCCACTCCGTCTCCGAGTCGGGTTGGGTTGTTTCATTCACCGGTCACATCACCATGGTCCCATCATACCATCCACATTTGGGGTTAATGCTACCAATCCATCACATCAGTGTCGCCGATATGTTCAAGAGAAGTCATTCAGAGAATTCACCTGTGTCTCACCCACTACCATACATTTATACTACATTCTTTCATGATCGCCACCCTGAACCTTATATCACCAGATCGTTTTCACCTCCATTAAAATCATTTGCTCCGTTCTGTGTCATTGATGTGGGATTCATTAAGGCCCTCCTCTGACGAATCACTTCTTGTCGACATCAGCTCATTATCCAAGAAGTTGATCTAGGAACACCCCATTCAGTACTTTGAAGCTTGCATGCCTCAATGGCAAGTTTCTCACTTCCGGCGACAGGTTTACATTAATGACCTTCGACCGAAAGATTTTGCGTGGTGTTCGACGCCAATTCCTTTATTCACACCACGTGAATTGTACTGCAGTACCTTGAGGGTCATTATCATTATCGGTGACTCCTCTCGCGCTTGTTAACAACTTACATCATTGGCTGGTAATCAGGCAATGTCTTTCCATGTTCGACTCCAGAACAGCTTTCACATGGATCAACTTGTACTTCGAGTGAAGATCGAACAAGATTGAAGACCTCGGATCTAGTTTCATCCATCTGGACTATGATATATATTCAGGGAAATAAAGACATCAAATGTACATCATTGCTGCACAGATAATCATCCAACCAAAAGGATGATGGCTCTATCAGAATCATCTGTCTACACTCAGACGATTGTCTGTCCTATGTACATGAAAATGAATTTATAAAGCTGAGCATGGGAATGCCCGCCTGCTAGATCATGAAAATATTATGAAGATAATGTATTGTATTGTATCTTATTACAGGTCTCCTCCCAGCATTGAAAGAACTTCAGATCCTCATAATAAAGCATTTCACCCGACATCAAAAGATTAACGACCTCATGCTTTAGGGGGCAACTATTATAGACATTTTTGGGCCCTACATCCCAAGCATGAAATGTCCATAAACCAAGGGCTCCTAAGTCCCTAAAAGTGTTGTTATAACCCCTAAAGGAACAAGGTCAACAGATTACAGCTTCTCCCAGAAGTTCTCCATGAAAAACTGCTCAGAATTGGTCAAAACAGGATCATTTCAGTTGCTCCACTGGCTAAGTGCGTTGCATCTCATCTAAATACACTGTGTGGGTGCGTTTCATTTCAAAAATCCCTTCTGTGGGGTGCGATGGGCGAGAAATGACAAATGGCAGTTTCATTCCACGAGGTGGAGAGGCAATGGAAGCTTCCAGAATCTTTTCCTGTGACACTTGCCTCACTGAATTCGACCAAGGATGAGTAAGATACCATCAATCTCCAAGTGGAAGCAAGAACTATCAGAGGGAAGACACTAATCAAATCATGAGCTGACTCATCTCCATTACAAACATCTATATATGGATCCCTCATCCCAGAGATCCAGAGGCTGGAATTTTTCATATTGTAAGGAATTGTTGTTGGTTTCTTGAGACAAACATCAGATTGTTGGGTGATCTAAGCTTTGTTTTAGGTGAAGAGGGGCTTCTTTGTTGGGAGGTTGATGCTGGGTCAGAACAACTGGTTGTAACTCCTCTTGGCTCTTTTCTTGTTTATCAATAAAAGCTATTCAAGTTTTCCTCCATGCTTTTTTGTCATTGATGCTTGCTACATTTGTATGGTCAATTTACATCTGATCCTAGATTGTTTATGATTATAGATCCATGTCTTTGTATAGTGCTATGCTTCTGTGGTCTTACAGGTACTTTTTGAAGCTGGGCGTGCAAGGGAGCAGGTAGCTGAAGGCTATCAAAGAAGAGGGGAATCAAATCAGGAGATTAGCGCAAGACAGAGGTTGGTCTTTCTGTTCCTCTCTATCTATAATTCATAAAGGAAAAACGAAAGTAGTTTTTCTCTGTTTGTTTCTAAGGCAGCTGTCACACCTTAGTGGGATAGAGAAGTTCTATATAGACACTTTTCCCTGTAACAAATGGGTCATAACTTCCCACTTTCCTTTCTTTAATTATATAAGACTAACCACTTCCAATACATCGATTGGCTTAAGGGCATACATTCCCCAAAACTTATCACATATTTTATAAAAAGTCTCTATAGAGTTCTTGGAAATGTTTTCAAACCATTCAAAGGCTAACCTAGTAAGAGTGTGTGGAAATAATTGGGCCATAACTTCTAGCCATGTCCTCAAGTATTTACAAATTCGGATGAACTTGGACAAGTGTGCTAGAGAGAGATAACCATAGTGCATTAGAGAGGCCCAAGCTTAAGTGTGCTACACAAGCAATGCATGAATATATGTTCCCTTAGGCATAAAACACTCTATAAGGGAGATAAAGAATATCAAACAATGATGGAATAAAAATGAGATTTTTGGTGTACTTATACACAAGAAGGGATCTTCCTAGGGGTTAATGACCCTACATGTACAAATTTTACTAGGTTGGCCTTATCCTATCCCTACTATTACAACAAGTGATTGAATGATGGTATTAGCCATGATGACAAATACATTAGTGATACATATAAGCCTGTTGAGGCATGAAGATTACACTCATATTTCTAAAAAAATTCAACATCTCTAAAGATTGATTTCATCAAGTAGCAATCCCTCCTGATTTCCCTACTATTCTTAAAACAACAAACTCCCACCCAGATAACAATTAAGTAGAATTATCCTAACTAATTCTTTTCATGTTTCTTAGAATACAAACTACAACCATTGCAAAATTGAAAAGGAATGAACTCTACATCTATAAAGATTGATTTCATGGGAAAGAAATGCAATACTTCCTATCCCTTATGGTCTTTAGGCCTTACTAACTTTGGGTTATGCATGTTGAGGGGAATGTGAGTTGCTTGTTGAAATTACTTCTAATGTGTAACACATCCCATTTCACACTAAAAAAAATTCCTAATTGAAGATTATTCTTAATTTAGTCTCATGGAACTCTATTATCAATGTGAATTTGTCTTCCTTTATAGTGCATTCAAGATTATTGGACTTCCTAACAATGGTATTGAACCATAATTGTAGTCCTAAAAGGTTCATAAAATTTGAAGCTGCCAAAATTTACATTTTTAACTAGACTTGACTCATATTTTAAGGCTAATACTTATCTTTTAAGTTAATATATGTTCTTTGTATTTTTAATTTACATAATATGTGAGATATATGTAACTCTTATATGCAGGTTTATAACTTAACATTTTATTCTACTAAATTAGATCATTCATTTATAATATCTTATAGTTTACTTACTTTAACATTGGTCTTAATTCCAGTTATGGTCTCTAATCAAGTTTATCATCCTAATTGCACCTCCAAACCATATTCTTGATACACTACATTTTTTTTAATTAATCCTTATCATGGTTGATTTATCACCTTTGTTGGTTCTTAATTGAGTTTACTATGTTAAAATCTTTTTCCTTTCAATTGATGTCCCAATAGTTATTATGTCACTGATAATTAAATACCTCTTGTGAAATGATATTCCAACCAAGGAAAATTTTGAGGATGGAAATTTATTGTAAGGCTTAGAAACCTTGGCGAATCTTACGAGTCCCTAATATGCAGGCTGTAAAATTTTTGGTGATAGTTTTTTAAAGATATCCAAATTTATAATGACTTTATATTGTCTCTAGAATTTTTTGGTGATTTTTAGGATAACATAATTTTATACTATAAAATTGTGGAGAATTGCTCAGAAAAAATTGGAAATTGACGAATATTTTTTGTGGAAAAACCATGGAAAATTATCCCACCTGTGAATATTAGCCCCTATAATTTTCCATGATTACAACTATATGTTATGAATGGAAGTAAGTGCTAAGTTTACGTGGAGCACTCACATTCCTCCATGTGTGCTAGATATGTGTTAGCTTCATGTGATGACACAATTTGTGGTGTTTACGAGGCATTTTTACATGAACGGTTTTGATTTCTCCTCAGGAAATCAACGATCCGCAACATTAGGGTTTTCATTAGGTTTTATTAGTTGTGTCCTTTCTAATTTTGTTCAGACATATGCCAAGAATTTTGGCTTAGCTTTATTCAGTCTACAATTCTTTGAAATGCGTTGATATAGTAGTCTAACATTGATTTACTACAACTTGCATTGTTTTCAATGCTTATATATCCAATGCTAAAAACTAAGGAGCTATTGTATATATCGAATGGTAAATTTCCACAATAGGGAATTGATCCTCTACATGGTGTATCAAAACTAGGAATTATAAAGATAAAGGTGTGTTAAAAGAGTCTTATTGGGATCTCTCCCTCATATAATTGTGTCAAACATTAGCCAAATGGGTTTTAAAAGAAATAAATGGAGTTATAGATCTATCTCCTTCTTCCTATTCCCGAGACCTAGATAGTTACTACTATACAGAGTCATTATTACCTTCTAAAGAGTCAAAGGAGTATTCCGAGTTTCTTATATCCTACTTATTCAATATCTAGTAAGAGTATTTTTTGGTGAATTAGTTATAAATTCTAAGGTTATAGAGTGAGTCTTTGATTATAGGTACCAATTCTAATGATTTATAGAGTGAGTCTTATTCTAGATTTATAGATCTACCAATCAAAAATTGGGAGAATAAAATTAGACAAATGATCACCGTGATCACCATTGAGTTGAGAAAATAAGGCTCCTCAAGGTGGCTTCCTCATAAATATAAGAGAAACATCTGATAATATGACTATGGATGTACTTGTATTTCCTCAAGTGAAATTGTAAATTTGAATCCCCCTACTCCCACCCCACCTTTGGACCTTGGTCCATACTCCTCACTTAGTGTTTATACCTTTGCAATTGATAAATGTTCCACCAATTACCCCAGCGATAGTGGAAACACCCATTGCACAACCTAAGTAACAAAGATAAGACATGGAAAAACCAGTAATGTTAGGGGAACCAATGTTTGTAGTTGAGTTTCCATATTTAATGATGTGATATGTTGGAGTTACATGTTATCTCGGGATAATCACTAGTGATACCATATATGTTAGATAAGGAAGAGCTTACTATGAGATGTGTTATACATCCTTGATTTTCCTTGTACTAATATGAGTCATATAAGCCTTGCTTTTCCTTATACTAATATGAGTCATATAAGCTCTAAGAACTAAGCTAATATCCATAATAAATCTACTTGTTTAATTTGTTAAGTAGTCATTACCAAGAAAGCTTAAATTAGCTCATACCATGTTACATTACTTTGCATTATAGTTACAATGCATATATGGAGAAGTATTATCTCCATTTATTCATATTAGATAAGACTAACCATAGGGTAAGTAAGGAACAATGAAACTGTTGTATTCCAGTGATTGTGTATACCTTGGATCCAATAATTATGGATTTACTGTGTCATAGCTTTCGTAATTGACATGAGGTTGTGTAAAAGGGATTTCTTGGCAATTAGAGAAAAATTTATTTTAAAAGGTTAATATTGAATTTCCATGTTATAATGTGTAAGCGAATTAAAATCCTTTAAAATTTAATAGAGATATAGGTGTGACTAGGCACCTAAAATGACATGGCAAATTTTTATTATTTAATCTGGTTATATGTGTATTTTATTAATAATATGATTTACATACCTTATACCTAAATGGTTCCCACGTGACCTAAAATTAAATTAAATATTAAAAACAAAATGAGTATCTTAATCTATATAAATTAGAATATCGAGAATATTTTTAATGCATGGTAAATCATGGGTCGAGTGTAGTTTTAATGTAGCATAAATCATGGGTTAAGCATTAATTTGAAAATGAAATTAAAAATTTTGAACCCATATAATATTAATAGCATGTGTTTCTAATGAATATTTAGAAACAAAATTCAAAAAATTAGTAATATTTTTAAATTTTTAAATATTTCCTTTTTTTAGCATTTAAGAAAAAATTTCTCTCCACAAATACTTAGAAACAAGATACCAAAGTTAGTAATATTTTTAAATATTAATTTAAAAATCTGATTTCAAATTTATTTTGATATTTTTTCTTTTTATGTTTTAGAAATTTATATTTTTTAAATATTTCTTTTTTTTGTTTTTAAATGTGAATAAATATTTTTTTTTAATATTTGCCACTTTTTCATTTTAAGAAATATATTTTTCAAAATACTTTCGTCATTTCCGTCTTTTTGTATTTTTTGGGAAGAAAAATAAAAGTGAGGGACCACTTCATTTAATTGAGAAGATTGTTTGTTTGCCGTAGGAGTTGAGCAATAGTGCCACAATTCAAGATCGTTTCTTTACAAAACGTGTTGAGAAACAATGCCACAATCGCCACAACCAATGGTAAAGCCTTCTCCAACCAAAAGTGTTTACCTAATTTTTTCCATTTTTGTGAAAATTTTGGGTGACATTAGATTATTTTGAAAATGCAGCAATCAAAATTTTGGGGCACATGTTTCTTTTCAATCATGATCAAGAATCCCTATTGGAATTTAAAAAGCTCATCATCAAGGATCCTCATAATTCCATGGCCTATTGGAGTGTTGAATTCCCTTTGTGCCACTGGACTAGTATTACCTGCAGCCATTGCCATACTCGAAGAGTGGCCACTCTTGACCTCAATTCTAGTGATATGTAAGGCTCTATTTCTCCTTCCCTCATCATTTTTTCATTTCTCCACTCACTTGATCTTTCTAGCAATGCATTCCACTATCATATCCCAGTTCAATTGGGACATCTCTTTCATTTGAAGAAGCTCAGTTTGTTCAACAATCAATGAAAATGAGAGATACCATATCAACTTAGTTGTTGTAGAAATATGGCATTCTTAGAGCTCTCTTTTAACATTTTGAATGGAAATAGCCCCGTGGAGCATCAAAATGTGATGCGGGAGCATCCAGCACAAAGGGAAATTATTGTAAATAATAGAAGTAGGGGTCATGCATTTAGGCTTTTATTAGATATTCTCAAATAAAAGAGCTTTTAGGCATAAAAGTGATGGATGTGGATAAGGATAGATTTTCTATTTTAGAATAGGAAAAAGATGGAAAAAAGATAAAAAGATGCTTTTCCATGTGTATGCATTGCATGAGCTTTAGTTGGGATTTTTATCATGCTAAGTTTAATAAATTAGGCATTGTGTGAGAAGGAGGAGGGTGAAGAGTGATCAAGGAAGAGTTCTCCTTGGGAGCCTTCGGGCAGCTTGTAAAAGGGCCATGGATTGTATATCTGGCCATGAATATGATTGTTGTATATACTTGTTTTATGTGAATATAATTATGATTACATGGACATGATTGGGTTAATGGATTCTGATATGGTTCTGTACATGATGGCAGAATCGATGTGGTATATGGTTCTTATTGGTTTCTCATGCGCTCTCAGCTGTGTAATAATGAGGGATCGGTTTCTTTTTCGTTTGATATATAACCAGGCTTGAGTTTATATGGCACACATATCTGGGCGTTGTATGCGTCTAATGATGGTTTGCTGTTAATATTAATAGCATAATGTTATAATGGAAGCGCTGTCATAATCGTAGAATGTATTGAGGGACGTATGTGTGAGGATAGAGCAGAGCCTTGGAAACAGTTCGTATGATCTTTTACATCGTGGAGAAAGAGAGCAAAGGGACCACGGATTTTCATCTGAAGTTAGCGGTGGGTTGCTGTGCGTTAAGGTTGCGCTTATTATCTTCTGCGTTAACCAAAAGTTTGAAGCATTCGTTGAGTAACTGCCGAGGTGCATGCCCCATACCCAAGGACTGAGAACCGGAATTGGAATAATTTAATATAACTTACAACCTGCGTAATTGTGGCTTATCTTTTTATGTGTTCAAAGCATGCAGTGACATGTGAAGGAATTGCGCAAGAGGGAGGCCGAGGTATATATAGATAACCACCAGCCAGTGCATAACCACCATGGTGTAAAGGGACGTAAGAAATTTCCGTGGGAGATATGTTCATTGAATCGACTACAGAAAATCGGAACAGGCGAGTTACAAAAGTCACATATAATGGTATAAATTCGTTGAGGAGTACACGGTTTGAACGACCGCCGAATGGTATAAGCATCGGGCGAAGCTGTATTAAAAAGGAAGATATATATATATTCATCGACCATTATTCGAGCTTGCTATGGTAAAGTCTAACTTATAATTGCCGCGAGGACAAAGAAGATGCCGTGGACATATATAAGGTGGAGAAAGATCCTGGTAGGAGCGGCCTGGAGTGGCTGGGCTACATCAGGTGGTATCAGAGCTAGAATGCTCAGCTGAAGATATTTGTTGAATGGTTTTTAAATTTGATATGCAAACTCCACAAGTGAACAGGATAGCAGAAGAAGACAGAAGACAAGATCATGCAAGGTCTTAAGAGGTGAGATAATTTTCTGACTTGAAATTTGTGAATTGAAGTTTATGGTTGCAGAAAAGTGGCAGTGAACCTGAAGAATCCAATAAGGAATTGGATAAAGAGGACAACTGAAGTGTTCTCAGGAGAGAGAAGGAGATTGCAGAAGCCTAGAGGGAGCAAAGGTGTTGCTCAGAAGAAGGTTCTAGACAAAGGACCATGCTTACCAAAAGACTAAGTGAGGAGAGCTTAGTGAGGTAAGATTGCAGCTAGGAGGACTAGCTGTTGCAGAGGCTTGTTGCAAAGAAGATTCAACAGAGGTTGAATAAAGTTGCAGATGAGAGAAGCTTACAGGAGCAGTAGAGGATGCTTGAAAGGTTCCAGCAGAGGACCAATGACTACCAAAAGACCAGATCCGGAGGGAAGGATTGGTGAGGTAAGTGGCAGCAAGAGAGCTTGCTGTGGTAGAAGCTTCATGCAACTCATAGGTGAGGAACTTATGGCGAAGGAGATGACTACTAAAGGTCATAAAGGAGAGAGCAGAGGTTCAGGAAAAAGCCACGGAAGAGGACAGAAGAAAGAGGATGCCAAGGTAAATGGCAAGAAGATAAGTCCAGAGGAAGTTGAAGTGGAAGAATACATTTGTGAACCAGAACAAGGAGAATTTCTGGGAGATAGTGATGATGAAGGCTTGAAGACTGAAACTTCAAGTAAGACCAAAGGGTCATATGATTTTAAATCTGACAAATTGTGGATGTTTGCAGGTGGAAGACAATTAGCTGATGGGATGACTGCAGGAATTAGAGAAAGAGAGATTGCAGTAATGAAGTTACAATTGCAGGTAATGGAAGAATGGCTGCAAGAGCAGAAAGATCAAAATGGAAAATGGATCTTTCCACTGAAGGGAAAGAGAGTGATTTGGCGACAGTTGCAGAGAAGGTTGAAGAAAATTATGATTGCCTTGTTGAAAAAGGGACTTAGAGTTCTTGCGCCAGAGTTGGAGTTTGAAATTCCCGCATGCAGATATATTAAGAGGAAAATGTTGAAGGAAGCAGTCAAGACTGAAAAGTCTCATAATTTAAAAACTAATGAGTTGCGCATGTTTGCAGGTACAGAACAGGAAGATAAACAAACTTTAGAGTTTGTGCAAGAAGAGTTGGACCTGAAGGCTGTTCAGAAGCAGATGGAGAAGAAGGAGCCTAATCAGGATGTTGATGCAGAAAGAGAAGGACCAGCTGATGATTGGCCAAACACTAGTGGAGGTTTTACTGAGGAGGATGTACAACCTTGTGCAACTGTTACAGCACAAGAGGAAGTTCGTATGAATGCAAGTGATGATGAGATGCTTCAGCAATGCTACAGAGAAATTGCATTCTTGGAATATTGGTTGGAGAATCCAAATTATGACAAGAAGATTGCAGCAGATGAAAGAGTTCAGTACAGTGCACGAGAGCAGAAGGATATCCTGGAGGTAGATGGTAAGAAGGCGAGACTAGCTGACGGTCTCATGGTGAATGTGAATCAGCATACTGATGTGCTGACAGAGAAGCTGGGAAGAAACTCAGAGAAGCATACTGAAGTGTTGCCAGAGAAAGCTGAGGAAAAAGTTGCAGATGAAAATTCAGATGAAATTACAGGTGACAAGAAAAAGAATGTTGCAGAGGGACAGGAAGTTTGGGAGGAAGCAACATTCATCGTGACAGCTGAGACAACACTAGCAGCAAAAGAGGCACTGAGGCCTTATATTTTTTATTCTAACAATTGTTTTGTGAGTACAGGTCTTACTGAAGAAGATGGAGAAAATCTGCCGGACAAAGAAATTGAAATAATGAGGCGGATGATGATGAAGGAATTCCAGAAGAGACCAGCAGTAGTGAAACAAAAGAGAAGCAGCAAGAGGAAGACAGCAGAAGATTGCAAGAGTACAGCTAGTGGAGCAAAGCAACATAAAATATGGAGACCTGGAGAAGAACAGACAGAAGCAGCGGCAAGTGCAAAGTTACAACACAAGATATGGGATCGAGGCAAACATGGAGCTGAACACATGATCAGGAGATCATGAAATTTTTCTACCTTGGGAGTATGATGCGGGAGCATCCAGCACAAAAGGAAATTATTGTAAATAATAGAAGTAGGGGTCATGCATTTAGGCTTTTATTAGATATTCTCAAATAAAAGAGCTTTTAGGCATAAAAGTGATGGATGTGGATAAGGATAGCTTTTCTATTTTAGAATAGGAAAAAGATGGAAAAAGACAAAAAGATGCTTTTCCATGTGTATGCATTGCATGAGCTTTAGTTGGGATTTTTTATCATGCTAAGTTTAATAAATTAGGCATTGTGTGAGAAGGAGGAGGGTGAAGAGTGATCAAGGAAGAGTTCTCCTTGGGAGCCTTCGGGCAGCTTGTAAAAGGGCCATGGATTGTATATCTGGCCATGAATATGATTGTTGTATATACTTGTTTTATGTGAATATAATTATGATTGCATGGACATGATTGGGTTAATGTATTCTAATATGGTTCTGTACATGATGGCAGAATCGATGTGGTATATGGTTCTTATTGGTTTCTCATGCGCTCTCAGCTGTGTAATAATGAGGGATCGGTTTCTTTTTCGTTTGATATATAACCAGGCTTGAGTTTATATGGCACACATATCTGGGCGTTGTATGCGTCTAATGATGGTTTGCTGTTAATATTAATAGCATAATGTTATAATGGAAGCGCTGTCATAATCGTAGAATGTATTGAGGGACGTATGTGTGAGGATAGAGCAGAGCCTTGGAAACAGTTCGTATGATCTTTTACATCGTGGAGAAAGAGAGCAAAGGGACCACGGATTTTCATCTGAAGTTAGCGGTGGGTTGCTGTGCATTAAGGTTGCGCTTATTATCTTCTGCGTTAACCCAAAGTTTGAAGCATTCGTTGAGTAACCGCCGAGGTGCATGCGCCATACCCAAGGACTGAGAACCGGAATTGGAATAATTTAATATAACTTACAACCTGCGTAATTGTGGCTTATCTTTTTATGTGTTCAAAGCATGCAGTGACATGTGAAGGAATTGCGCAAGAGGGAGGCCGAGGTATATATAGATAACCACCAGCCAGTGCATAACCACCATGGTGTAAAGGGACGTAAGAAATTTCCGTGGGAGATATGTTCATTGAATCGACTACAGAAAATCGGAACAGGCGAGTTACAAAAGTCACATATAATGGTATAAATTCGTTGAGGAGTACACAGTTTGAACGACCGCCGAATGGTATAAGCATCGGGCGAAGCTGTATTAAAAAGGAAGATATATATATATTCATCGACCATTATCCGAGCTTGCTATGGTAAAGTCTAACTTATAACTGCCGCGAGGACAAAGAAGATGCCGTGGACATATATAAGGTGGAGAAAGATCCTGGTAGGAGCGGCCTGGAGTGGCTGGGCTGCATCAAAATGTCATCTAGGTCACTCGAATAAAAAAACAAGAGCCTCAATCTACTCAGTGATGTTGCTCATCTAATTTTTTTTTTCCAATGTCACTTTTTCTCTTTGTATATGATAGGATTCATAGTGGGTGTTTTTCATTATTATATTTTCTATGGTTGGCAAATTAAAAAACAAACAATATTGTTACACTCTTTTGGCATCACATGGGTCTTTATCTATTGGATGGTGCATTAGATAAATTTGGTTCTTGAATTTAGTGGTAAATATATATTCCATGTTTTAAAATATATCATATATAAAATAAGTCATTTATCACTTCCACCAATTATCAACCCATTTCTCTTTTTAAAAAATTTCTTCGTCAATCAAAAAAAATGTTAAACATTACTGCAAATCAAAGTAACAACTTACATTATATTATAAAATGTCTAATATGTCATATAACTTACATTATAATATAACATCTCTAATATGTTATACAACATGCCACAATTATTGAGATATGATATGATGATGTTCCACGCATGCGCCAATGAAGTACTGCTAATACCATCATGTTATCTATATCCTTGATTGAAGTGATTAAATATTAGGATGGAAGACCAATAGACAAATTACAATTGAAATGACTTTGAAAAATTATGAAAATATTGATTTCTTGATATTCGCTTCCTCATTATATAAGGTTGGCATGAGCGTTGTGTGAAGTTTTGAACTAATTTTTGGACCTATTCAGTGATGTATATATATGTAATATTTGATTTCTTTTTTAAATAAAAATATAGTTTTTTCTTTCTAAAACCAAAAAAGGTTGGCATGTAACCATGTGTACCAATGACTAACAAGAAGATATTATTGTTGCAAAAATAATTGACTTGCAACCAAAACTCGGGAGGATCTTAAGAAGTTATACATGGATGACATAACCTTAATACCAAAAAAAAGAAATGTTTGATGTGATACAAAAAAACTGATGTGTGGTGAAATTATAATATTTTATTATTTAAACATGTTATTTATACAATTGTATATATTTTGTTTTTAGAATCATTTATATTAATGTATTTGTTTAATTATTTTATATGTTTTTTTATTTATGTTATTAGAAATAAGAAGAGAGAGAGAGAGAACATGAAAATAATTTTTCCATGATATATTTTATATTGGAAAAATATAAATAAATAAATAAATAAAACTAAATTATAACTTTACATTAAATTTTTATTGTTATTATTATTAATTAAAATATACACTTAAAAAAATATGTAAGGAAACAATATAATAAAGCAAATGATATGTAAAAAGAGCTTAATAACCTTTGTGAACACTATTTTTCATACTTATATTAATTGAATAAATGATATGTAAAAAGAGCTTAATAACCTTTGTGAACACTATTTTTCATACTTATATTAATTGAATAAATTGTATAGAACAATTATTTTCATGCATATTCTTTTTTATATTAAAAAAAATATTGTTAAAACCATTTTTTTAATTTTAATCAAATTTATCGATGACTAAGTTTGTTTCTCATATTTAGAAATTTATATGATAGGTTTGTCCTTTATATTTAGGAATTTATATAATAAATTTAAAACAGTGTATTAAATTTTAGATTACCCAATTTTATTAAATCTTGTGTTCATAAATTAATTTAAATATAAAATATATATAGAGTTATTTTGATTAAAGTGATATATATTTGGGTAAATTTGATAAAATTAAAATAATTAAAATGATATATTAAAAAAATGTTTACATGGTATTATTTTATTAATTTCTTAAGTTTTTCTTAGGTGGCTATTTTTGAGTTGAAATTTCCTCTAATTGGAAAAGTAATTGACATGAGGTTGTGTAAAAGGGATTTCTTGCTAAGAATTCTTAGTAGTCATAGACTATGGTTAACATCTTGCATATCTTCATATTATTATTATTCCTTTGGGTCATGAGAAGAGGTGACCAAAGGTTCTTTCCTTGTGTGGATGTGAAATTATTTTGGAATAACGATATATGTGATCAGTATTGATTTGGTAGTCATATATGTAAATTAAAATTTGTTAATGATTTTTCATAGAAAATTATGATCACATTACTATTTTTTTGGATGGATATTGTCAATTTCCCTTAAGTTTCTTTACAAACATTGTTTTCAATTTGAATTATGATGTCTTATTTAATGATATTTAGAAATTGTGATATATTTCATTATGAAATTGAAATTAGTAAAATAAATCCATAAAGGGTGTCATAAATGGAAAGAAAATTACACTCTACACAAGAAGTCAAATGCAAATTTAAATGGAGATGTATCTATGGATGAAAAATTGGGAGTAGAATTGGATGTTAACTTAGACATTAAAATAAGATGCAAACAATGACACAAAAAGTGTTTTAAACTAGAAGTAAAAAAAGGTGCAACAGTAGACACAAAGAAGGGAACAAAACAAGGCATACAAAAATAATTTCCTTGTGTGGATGTGAAATTATTTTGGAATAATGATGTATGTGATAAGTATTCTTTCTTTTCTTTTTTGCTAATGCAAGACTGGGACCTTCTATTAATTCAGAAAAAAGATAATGTACATCAGGCTAAAATACATAGATTAGCCGTTAGATCCTAAGCCAAGGATCCAATGGAGGAGAGACAAATAGCTGTGGCCAAAAAGCACACCGACTACCCCTCGAAATGGACCCGAAAAGTTAAGAAAAACTAAAATGAAGAACCTATCGGATCCGAAAAGAAACTTAACTTTTGTTCACATTCATCCCCTGAAATATGCCAGATGCGCGTGAGACTCAAAAGCAAGTGCTAGCAGCACGGAAGTTAAACTAAGTAATAGTCCCACCAACATGCCCATGAAATCCTAGCCATTGAATGCCCACAAAAGATCCAACGGTCCATAAACATATCGCACAACCCAACCATACCGAAGATTACCGCGCAATGAAGGCGGTAATGCCTTCCTACTCTGGGCCACGTGTTGGAAGGTGAGTGGAATCACTCTCGCCGAAGGAAAACCACAACCTGCCAAAAAGTGGTGCGATACGTCGGAAACCATTTCAAGGGCAGTAAACCTTCCGCCAGCCAAGAAAGCCGGGTAAAGCGGCTGCCGAAAAAAGACTAAGTTCCGATTCCTCGACCAAAAGAAAAGAAGGGTCCCTGAAACCCACCAATTCATAGAAAATGTTGTAAATTGATACCAAGCATAGACTTGCAAACCCAGAATTGCCTTGCTTATGTAAGAAATCTGCATAAAGGTCAACCTGATCCCATTGCTATGGCCCTGTCACGATGAACCTGGTAATCCTCTTCTGCTTGACTGAGGCATTGTTCCCTTAATCTATTCTGAGGCATTTCTCGCCAGATTATCTCGACTCTGTTTTTGGTACAAGCTACTCCTTGATTGGCCAGAACGTCCGCCAGTTTGTTGGTCGTCCGCCTCACATGAGTAAAACTCATAGTGCATAAATCTAGCAGGTGAAATTGAATTCTTTGAAAAACCTGTATCAGCCTCCAGTGACTTGAGATTTTCTCCAGCTTTGTGCCACAACAAATTTTTTTAACTGAGTTAATAATCATTTCAGAATCTGCTTCAATAATAATGTTCTGTAGATTATCCTGTTTCAGGAAATCTAGACATTGTTCAAGTGCCATTAATTCTACCATATTATTAGTAGCTTTTCCCAAATGGCAATGGAAAATGAGAAGAATACTGCCACCATTATCTCGTAACACACCTCCGAAACTAGCAAGGCCTGGGTTGCCTTTAGAGGCTCCATCTATGTTGAATTTCAGGAAACCCTGAGGGGGAGGATGCCAATAATTTGGCTTTATGGGATGATTCATGTCCTTCCTATCCATTCCCTGGGGTATGAGACCCTGTATCCTCAACTAATAGAGAATCTGTCTCTCCTTTTCTGAAGGTAGCTTTGTGTGGGAGGTGCGAACAATGGTGCCAACTGTCTCCTTGAGTTGTCTGACGATCTGCTCAAAGATTTGTTAGCTGGTATTATGAACATTTTTGAAAATTCTTTTATTCCTTTCTTTCCAAACATTCCAAATTAAGAAGCCTAGACTCAAAATCCAAGCCAGGTGAAGAAACTCATACTCAGAAAAGTTTCTTCTCCAGTTTTTTAGGGTGTTGATAATGCTATCTTTGTCCCTGTCCGTCTGTTGGAAGATTGTAGCAAAAGAATCCCACAATTTAGAGGTAAAGGTGCAATCATTGAGAAGGTGCTCCATTGTCTCCTCTTGGGCTTCACAGAGCTGGCATCTAGAAGGTCCTAGAACACCCCTTTTTCTAATGTTCTCCCAAGTCAGAATTTTCTTGTGGTGAACCAACCACATGAAGATTTTAATTTTCATCCATCCTTGATGCTTCTAGAGGTTCTGCCACACCTTGTCCGGAGCTTGGGAGTCCAGTTCTAGAGACATCTTCTTGGCTTCCTTGATATTGAAGGTGCCTTTGTTATTGTTTCCCCATCTGAGTTGATCATGTCCTTCAGAAACCAAAATCTTTCTTGGATCCAAAATTCGCAGAAGTGCCTTTGTTTTTTCTTTCAAGGTGTTGTCATCCCTGGGTTCTATGTTCTTCCAGGTTCTCCATTTATCTTCTATACTGGGTTGATCCCAAAAATCTTTAACCCTGAAAAGCCCTTTGGTGTCTGTTTCTTTCTTTAGGTCTAAAAAGTCCTCTCTTAGCAGAGTTTGTTCTTGTTTCCATCTATCCTCCAAAAATAGAGCAAGGTCCCCTTCTCCGATTTCCCAGAAATTGTTTTTCTGCACTAAGTCTCTATTCTCCTAGGCCTTATTCCAAATGTGAGATCCTTTTATAGTTCCCGTCATCCTTATATGATCATTCTCTTGCTAAGAGCTAGCATATTTTTCTTTCCACAAACGAGCCCACTGGGCCTTTGGCTCTTTAACCCACCTCCACCATAATTTTTCTCCTAAAACCTTGCTGAGGACCTCAGGATCATCTAGATCAAGGCCCCATGAGATTTCGGTTTGTAGATCTTATCCCAAGAAACCAAGGCCCATTTCCTTTTCCCCTCCCCCTTGTCCCAAAGAAAGTCTCTTTGAACATTTCTCATTTGTTGTAAAACTCCCCTAGGAGCTGGAAGTGCTAAAAGAAAGAAAATGGGGATTGATTGCAAAACAACTTTGGTTAGCACCAACCTGCCTGCCAAGTTTAAAGATCTGATAGTCCATTTCCTAATTTTATCCTGCATCTTATTGATGATCGGCTCCCAGATATTTTTGTACAAAGGTTTAATAGTTAGAGGAACTCCCAGATATTTGGAAGGAAGGACCTCCCTTTGAAAGCCTAGAATTCTGGCTATGTTTCTCTGAATAGCAATATTAGTATTAAAGAAAAAAAATCTTAGATTTGGATAGATTTACCTCCATACCTGTGGCCATAGCAAAGTCATGCAGGATTTGTTTATAAGCAAGAGCTTCTTTCACCGTGGGGATTCCCTATAGCATATTGTTGTCAACGAATTGTTGATGGGACAAGGCTTGCCCATTGTCAGAAAGTTGGATACGCTTGATATGACCCCCATCTTTCTCATTCTTGATTGACCACCCAAGTCCTTCCATCATGAGGATGAAGAGGAAGGGCGATAGTGGGTCTCCCTGTTTGAGACCTCTAGAGGGAGTAAAGGTTTTGGAAGGAGAACCATTGACCAATATTGAAAAACTAGAAGAAATGACTAGTGCCATAACCCATCTCACCCAGTTATGATCAAAGCCAAAGGCTAGAAGGACCTTCCTGATATAGGTCTAATTCAGTTTGTCATGAGCTTTGGAAAGGTCCAATTGCATAATCATACCAACCTTCTTATTGCTTATCAAATAGTGCACCACTTCATGTGCTTGAATGATATTATTAAGAATTTGTCTACCTTCCACATAACCTGATTGCTCCATGGACACCAAAGAAGGGAGAAGGGGTTTAAGTCTATTGGCTACAACTTTGGATATAATTTTATACACCACGTTGCACAAAGCTATGGGCCTAAACTTGTCTGGAGTTTGAGCATTGTCTTGCTTGGGGATCAAGGATAAGAAGGAAGTATTGAGCACCTTTAGAATGGTTCTATTCAACCTGGAATCTTCCACCACATTCATGATATCTTGTTTAACAATGCTCCAATAGGCTTTGAAGAAATCCACATTGAAACCGTCGGGGCCTGGTGCTTTGCCATTCTGCATTTCCTTAACTGCATCACTGACCTCCTCTTCAGTCACTGGCTTGTTGAGATTGAAATTGTCCTCTCTAGACACTAGCCTGGGTATATGCCTTGTTAAGTTTCTGATAAAGAGTTCTCTGTCTGCAGTGGACTCCTTTGCTATACCTTGAAAGTGCTAGACTAGCACAGATTCCATATCTTCATGGGAGTTGCACAGATGACCTCTCTCATCCTTGATTGAAGAGATCCTATTATGTGATCTATTTGCCATGGTGGATCTGTGGAAAAATTTGGTATTCCGTTCCCCTTCTTTTAGCCACTGAACTCTGGATTTTTGTCTCCAATATATTTCCTCTTGTTTGCATAGTTTCTACCATTCTTGATGAAGTTTGGTGACTTGGTCTTCTCTGATTCTATCAAAGCCCTCTGCTATAAGAGTTTGATTGAGTTTTTGCATCTTGTCTTCAACCTTTTTTTTGCTGCAAAAATATTGCCAAATACCTACTTGTTCTAGTATTTGAGTTTGAGCTTGATGTATTTAAGTCTTTTTTGAAATAGAAACATTCTTGTTCCTTGAATGTACAGATCCTCTTTCCACCATCTTTCTATGTTACTGATGAAATCGGGGTGATTAAGACACATATTCTCAAATCTAAAAGGCCTATTCTTGGGGGTTTTGATGCCCTTCACCTACATTTGTACAGGCCAATGGTCCGAGCCACCAAAAGGGAGAATTCTCACTATCATTTCCATGTCCGTCAACATAAGGTCCTTTGAAATTATGAATCTGTCCAGTTTTGAAGCGACTTGTGCCTCCCCTACTCTCTTGTTGTTCCAGGTAAAGAGGCAATTATTCATATCAGTGTCAACTAGCTTCATATTATCTATGAAATTTAGAAATGTTGTTGAATCTTTATTTTAAGTTCTTGTTCCCCCTTTTTTTGCTGAGAGTGTTTTGATCATGTTGAAGTCCCCGCCCATAATCCAGGGAACTTATACATGTCTATCTCTGAGTCCCACCAGAGAATCTAGAAATTTAATTTTATCATCCGATTTTTGTGGCCCATAAACATTCGTGACCAAATAAGTCACGTTGTCTCCCAAGGGTTGTATAACCACTGATAAATACTTCCTAGAT
Organism: Pinus tabuliformis; assembly: GCA_031772625.1. Classification (NCBI taxonomy): domain Eukaryota; kingdom Viridiplantae; phylum Streptophyta; class Pinopsida; order Pinales; family Pinaceae; genus Pinus; species Pinus tabuliformis. The sequence continues at coordinate 881,624,071 of CM062805.1, forward strand.
GCCTCAGCATCTATGATGTCAATATTTTGGGGGTTCCAAAGAGTGAGTATGACACCAGCTATATTATCTGCTTTAACTTCAAGAAACTCATATTTATTGAGCCATTTACCATTAAGTTCTTTTATTTTTTGAATGGAACATTTAGTTTCTTGGATAAAGATCATATCCGAAGCTTCTTGTTTCATTCTATTTCTAAGTAATCTTTGCTTCCTTTTATTACCTAAACCTCTGATATTCCATGAAGTGAACTTCATCATTAAATATTTGTAAAGGAGTAACTAGATAGGTCTTTCATCTTACCTGAATCAATCATTAGCTTTCCACATTCCATTAGTAGCTCGTTCTGCTTTTTTCTTCCTCTTTTCTTTCCTGGATATCTGGGAGCTAGTCCTGGTGTAGTTTTCATAGATTTCACTCCTTCATTGCCTGATCTTTCGATGTTGTTTTGATTTTCCGTCCCTTTGTCCTAAGTTTTCCATAGGAACAACTGCTGTACTCTGTTGAACTCTTCTTGAGGTAATGAGTCTACCCCTCCCATAGTTCCCTATTTCAAGAATCCTTCTAGATCTAGGTTTTCTCTCTCCAGAATTTCCTACAGTTCCTGATCCTCAGTTTCCATCTCACTTTGAATCATTTCTTGATCCATCTCCAGTTCTTCATCATTCAGTCTTATTTCTTTCTGTTTAGTAGCATCCCATGCTTGTTCCCTATTCTCTTCTTTCTCCTTTTCCTCTGAACTTCCTTCCATAACTTGATCTTCCTTTAATAATCCCTCCTCTTCTTCAAGAACTTAGAACCTGTTTAGATTAGCCTGTTGTTTTTCTGTTTGTTGTTGTTTTGGTCCCCTTTTGCCTCCCTTTCCTTTGTGTCCCACTTTGTGAAAGCTTTCAGTGTCTTTCGTAGTGGTTGCTTTATCTTTGTTCTCTATTTTGTTGAGGGGATAGTCTCTAAAAAGGTGTCCATGCTCATGGCATCTGCGACATCTAAAGGGAATATGTTCGTAATCTAATGTTTGAACCCATTGTTTTGTTCCATTCTCAACACATATTCTTGCGAAGGAGGTGTATTTTCCCCTTCTGGTGGCTTCTGATGCTTTAACTTAATGTCCTAGCTTATTTCCTATGGCAGAAAATGATTCCTCTTGCCAGTAATCAAGAGGTAGGGAATAGAGTCTTACCCAGACTGACACCGAGGTGAAAGTCTCTCTCTCCAGAACAAAATTCATCATCCATTCTACTTTTCCTTATACCTAGATTAGACTGTTGTTTACTTTGCTTTATACCTAGTACTGCATAGTTATTTTCTTTTCTTATTATCCAACATAATTGAGTGTGTTCAATTCAGAAATGTTTCTTGGATTACAGTGTGTTGACATGTCGAATTTTCGCTATACCAACAAGGGGAACTAACTCGATCACAAATCCCAAATAGATCCTCTTTTGTTTGGAGTGGCTAGTTCCAACGGGTTTTAAAGGACCCCGTGAACTGTTATAGGTGTTGAGAGATTTCTTCTTGGAGGAAGACTTTAATTAAATCAACAAAAGAGATAGCTAACCTATATGCATCAAATCTTATCTACACTACTGTTAACTACTCTAATCTATTCCTAACTATCCTAATCTATCTTGCAGGAGCATAACAAAAGAGAGACTAAACATCATAGGTAAATTCCAAGTCTGAACAAATCAATTAATGGTTCACATAAGAACAAGGTTGCATCAAATCTAAATTGCAATCCAATCACTCATACAAGAATACACATTCCTTTTTATACAAATAAAGCTCGCAACTGATGTATAACATAGTTTCAAATCAGGCATTGCCTATAAATCAACTATGAAGAAGAATTAAATTCAAACAACCAAGGTAATCATAAGCTGTATTGTTATCAATATGCACAAAAACAAAACACATTTGTATTTATGCCACCAACAACACCCTGTTTCAAAACGCATACAAGCAAAGGACCTAAAATCTAAAACAAAAGGTTCCTCATTGAACCAAACAATCTTCTTTATTCATAATAAGTCAAATTTTTTCCCTCCAAACAAAAAAATCCCCCCTCTCCTATCTGGAGGTAATACTTATGCCTCAAGCCATGACCCTTCGTCTTCCCTTGATCTCTTCAATTCCCCTTTTCTTTTCAATATACAAATCAGAATGTGCCGACGTAGCACAGTCAGTGTAACTGCTGACATGTAAAGGGTATATCTGCTGGAGTGCTTCATTTCCTGGGGAATAAATAGATGTTGATTGAAAGAGAACGATTGCGTGTCATCTCTTCACACCTATATAGAGTGGATGTTATCCCCCATTATTTCTTGAAGGAAATTGAAAACACTGTGCCTATCATCCCACATATGGCATGATTGAAGGTGTGTTTGGAAGTGATGACATCTTGATGGATCAACGCTGTCATGAGTGATTCTACTAAACTCAAAGAGTGCCTCCATTATGCACTATGGCGGTCTGTATTATCTTTTGTAGAGTGTGTTTTGCAATATCGAAACTGGTGGTGCAGAGGTGTCATCTTGATATAACTTACATTTATCTGTTACCGGGTCTACTCGAATTTACCTTTAGAAATAATTCATATCAGCTATGATTATGAAAATATGATAAAAATGCTTAAAAAACATAGATCTTTCCTTCATTAAACGTTTATAACATCAAAAGGAACAAGTGTGAAAGAATCACCCCCTGGTTTTTTTTAATTCATGCAGGGATTGAGTCCTGCAAGCGTAAATCCAATTTACATTGAAAATCGTTGCATAACACATAATCAGATCTAAAATCCAAACTTGAAATATTCTAGGTGGGAACCTATACACTATTGGGTCTACCATATGGTATTTTTCATTACAAATCGCAGCCACAAAATTTTATCGAATACACAGGAAAACATGGTAAAACCCGCGGCTGGTCCTTACAGCTGAACTTCAAATCTTATATACCCGAGCCTATAATTATCGGCAGGTTCATTGTATCACAAATCACTTTATGTATAAACAATGAACTCTGTCGATTGCGATAAGAAATTGGGGAGGCAGACCTGAAATACATATGAGCCGGGTTAATAATCCTTTCGGGTTTGTCGTATAACACTCCTTTGAAAACCGAGTCTGAAATGTTTTATTGAAAATACAAGGAAATACATGGGAAAACTGCATCCGACAAAAAGGCCGGAATTGAAATAATATATACCCAAATTCATAGTTATTAGCGGGTCCGGTATATCATACCGCGCCATATATATAACCCCTGGGTTCCACCGATTGCGATAAGTGATTTGGGAAGCAGCCCCGAGAATGTATGTATTATAGTTGATAGCCCTGTCGTGTTTGCTATATCGCATCGACCTTATGGCTCGACTTTGACTCCCACCGATTGCAATATGGTTTTGAACCTGATATAAATAAAATATAGCTAATAATGTCGTCGGTTTGGAGTATAACGATTAACATCATGCCTTAGTGTTGATTCTGATAGGAGAAAAAGGGGTGAATTGTGCATGTTTTGTGAAGTATTTCTGCTGTAAAGAGTTATGATGGAAATAATGATGCGATAGAAGGTTTTGTGGGTCAAAAAGGTCCTGATGAAGATATGAATGAAGGGCTTAGAGAGGGTTATAGATGAATCATGCAGTGGGGATTTGTTAAGGGGGCCTTAACCATTTAAAAAATGGAAGATGTAACTTGGCAAAGAGCTAAAATCCCTAGGATAAAACATATCATTCGGAGGGGTACAAGATCAACTTCTAGGGGACCCATTCAAATTTTCTACAAGGGAAAATTTTAATAGGGTGGTTGTTGTAGCCACAACAAATGGCAAACCATTGGGTGAACCCGTTATCTCTATTTCTAAATAAACCTTGGATCAGTAGAACATTAGGGTGTTAAGGTAAACTTGAAATGAAAACTATATAGATGGACAAGCATGGGTTCCACTTCAACATTAATTGCTTCAGGTGGGATAAAGACAAATAGCTTCTACTTACTGATAGGGTTTTGATAGGCATTCTCCAATGGTAGTATTATGGAATTTATTGACCTTCCTTTACCTATTTCCTACTTTCAAAAATCCTTTCGGGGCCATCAGCGGTCTGTTAATACTTGTTTAGGTGTTTACCTTAGCTCTTTATTTCTCATCAAACTGAATGTAGATATGTTTATCTGCACTTTATATGAGAGTTTCAGTGCTATATTTTCATATGATTGAATGGGGAGCAATCATGGTGTTAGGGCCTTAATTTGCCTCAGGCTGAGAAAGGCAGGATCTAGGGTAACATCAAACCATGCTTAACCTAGTAGCTAGCCCTACCAGGTCGGGAGAGGGCTCTCTCCTTGTCAACCTCAGGAAAATATGATCAATAGAGCTTGAGATGACTGATGTAAAGACTAATTTTAGGCTAGGTATATTCTCAGAGGAGTTTTATTGAGTTTAATTTTGGTTTGTTGGCTCAAATGTGAAAGGAAGATTTGGGTCTGGGGAATGGACACAGTCTTGCAGATATCTCTATGGGGTGAGGTAGGAAAATGGTTTAGTACTTTTAAATAAGTGAGATGGAGAGTCCTAAGACTAGTAGGAGTTGGAGAGGGCATGAAAGTATTAGGGATCCTCTTCAAACAATTGAAAACATAAAGAAATAAAAAAACCCTAGGTAGAGCACTGCAACATCAATGAATTAGATGATGGCATACATAAACACATGTAAACTTGAATTATAGAAGAAAAAAAATACCAAATCAAGTTGCCACAAGAATCCCACAAAGTGCTACAAACCTGGTCTATTCCTTTGCCAAACTGCAGAAATGAATGTACAATAAATCTCAAAGCATTCACAAGAGACCAACCTTTACCAATGACTGAAAAAATACTAGATATAGGAAAAAAACAACTCATGATAGGCTTTAGGGGTCGAATTCATGAGTTTAGGAGCTGTTTCAATAAGATCTAAACTAAGAACTAAAAAGTAAGCAGTGGAACAAGTTGCCTCTAAAACCTAGGAAACTGATTCATTCAGTTTTAAACTACCTTTTTATGATGTATCTACCTCCATGTGTGAAATTTTAGCATATTTACATCAAAATCCATCAATTTACATCAAATTACATCATGAGTTTGACTATGAGAGAGAGAAAAGTCAAACTAAGAAAAAACTAGGCGAAAAACAAAGTTTTTTTGCGCAAAAAACTCAATTTTACATCCTGTGTGTCGCACCTCTGTCCCTATGCACATGCCTTTTTGCATCTGATTTTGGAGGCCTTCCCACGCACCAAATTTGTTCCAAGTGGATTTTTGGAAATATCTATCTATCTACTTTCTAGAAGAGGTGGAATTTCTAAATTTGGTGTCCATTTGCCCCTCCAAATGCGAGTTCTCCCAACACTGCTTCCTGTGTGGCCAAAAAGGGGCAGAAAGGGCATTTTTGAGGTGTTTTTGACCCTTTTGGAAGCTCAAAACTTGACAAAATTTCTTAGCCATTTGTAGGAATTCATATTTTTGCATGCGGAATCCAAAAATGTTGATTTTTCCTCTAAAGGAGGTCCCTAGAAAAAGCGCGTGCTAGGTGGCGCAACACACCAGGCAGAAAAACTTGTGTTTTGCTCCAAAAATTCAAAATTGACAAAAGGTATCCCAAATTTCTTGAAATTTGGGTTGAGTGTCCTGCATCAAGTGTTGTGTTGGGTTAAGGAAGCCTTGGCCAAAATCTAGAGTTTGTCTTGCTCTTTCCTCTTCCTCAAAGCTTTCCTCAACTTGGCCTTCAAAGTCCTAATTCTCGCTTTGCAAACTTTGTTTCTCGCCATAGTGATAGCCCATGTGCCTCAACATATTTTTCTCTTTTTTAGCCTTCTCTAACATATTTTCCAAGTGCATGTTTGCCCTCTCAAGGTAATATTCATGATCAACTTCAATTTCTTATTCAAGTGGTGTCAACTTGACTTTCTTCCTCTTGGCAGCTTGCTAGTTTTCTCTTATGTTTTGGAACTCCATGGTGGTTTTATGATCCTCTAACTATTTGTTCCTATGCTCAAGATAATTTATTATCCACTTGGCTCTTTCCAGTTTGAGAGACAAGTCATGAATGTCAGCTTGCTACTCCTGAATGATCTCCTTGAGCTTTGAGCTTTCAGAGCCCAAATCAGTGTCATCATCTTGAATGAGAATGAAATCTACATCTTGACCTTCTGAAGGCCCCTAATCATGCAATGGTTGCTTACCCTTATCCTGTACCTAATTTGTTGTTGACTGAAATGAGACCCCTTCCACCCCAGGTGGAGATAGTACTCATTTTGCTACTGCAAACAATCTCCTTGTGCCCCTTTGGTAAGTGATAAACACTGACACACTAGTGATTTGAGTCTCATGCACCTCTTGCTGATGTGAAGGCTGAAAAACTGATGGGGGCACTTGAGGACCTATAAAGGCCTCATGTGAAATGAAATCCTCCCATGAAACATTCAGTAAACTAAGCTGATGCAAAACCACAATCTTGATTAATGCAAATGATAGATGTTGTTATACTACTGATGAGGAGGTTTCCTTTGCACCAATGTGGTCATTTTCTCAATATTTCGGCATATTAAATATGGGAGGTTCATCATCCTCACCCTAGTAAAATGCATCAACAATATGATATGATAGGTGTATAGGCAAGAAAATCTGCCTTCATAGCTGAAATATTTGATTATGAGTTTCATAAGGGGAGCATATGTTTCTTGTAGGTACCTAAAAGGGAAGACCCTATTGATATGCCTCTAAAAACCAGCCTTGATATAAGGCTCATAATGATCTCTATCCACCAGCTGTCCCTTGTTCCACTGTTCACCTACATTCGGAATACCGGTTGCTTGAGCTATAGTCTTAAGTGTCAAAGTGAATGTCACACCCGCCAAATTGACCTGGACATTGTGAAGATGGAGCACAAAAAGTCTGGCAAGCTCATGGTGGTATTTTACTCTTTCCACCATCTCACAAAATTGGTAGCAAGATTGATGTTGGAAGCATGCTACAGCAAGAGGGCAAGCCAACAACTCAATAAGTGTAGTAGGCTCCTCCCTGATATGTTTTCCACTCTTGTGAGGTCTCCTTGGTGCATGAATTTCTTTGGAGGAGTCACTTACTATTTCATCATTTTTGTCATAAGATGAATCTGACTCCATGTTTTCCAATGCATGATGTTTCTTAGATGAGTATGAAGAGATTTTATAGTGACAATAGGTATTTGCTACTAAATAACGGGGATTTGATGATGGGGAACCGTGAATGAGGGGTTGGGATGCTGCTTGTAGGGTTTTTGGAATTGCAGGGTTTGGGGAATGATGTTTAGGGTTTTGGGATATCAATTAGGGTTTGGGAGTAGTGGTATTAGGGTTTTCAATTTTGGGGATAGGGGGGATAGGTAAGTGTAAGTGAAAGATGGAAGGATAAAAGAGGTGAATGAAATTGTAGTGAGGGGATGTGAAAATGGTAGGGGTGATTAGGATAGCAAAAAACTGTAATTTTGCAAACCCTAGGCAGTTTTCTCAATACAAATGTGCAAGGAACTAGGGTTAAATTTTTCTCCTATTGAAACACCATAAAAATTGATGAAAACCCTTACATTGGCAATATGGAGGTATTAACTTACTTGTGGAATGAGGAATTTGCAAGTTTGGAGCTTGGAGGAGGTGATAAAAAATGAGTTTGGGCTTTGGAGGTAGGTGTGCCATGTCTCTTTGGTGCATCGTGCCAGTCAGAATTGTAATGTAAATCCTGCGCTGTGTGTGCTGCGCCTTGACCCAAGTGTGTCGCGCCTCAAAATTTTCATAGCCTGGTTGCAAATTCGTTCCTTAGGCTTGAAAACACGATTTAGCACTTTTTCTCATTCACTCTTGGACACAAATTAGCTCTTTGACATGAAAGAGACTTTATATACCAATGATTTTAATTTTTCACTTATAAAAACCCACTTTGTAGTGTTTGGATTTCACTTGCTTTTTAAAACTCTATTTTGGGCAGTTTGACTTGCTTTTTGCCTTTGATGGACTAAATGCTTTGAAATTTTGATTCTTTTGTAGGAACTGGAGTGCAAGAGCTTGGCAAGGTGACCAGGGCTGCATCTCGAAATTATTACATATAGGAAAAATGAAATTACATGAAATTTTGTACATAAAACATAAAAAACTCTGTTTTTCCTCAAAATAGGGTTTTGAGGAAAAATCAATCACTGAGCATGTGATTATTGAAATTTTTGTTGCTGAGACTTTATTTGACCTCCTCATGTGCCTGCTGACCATTTTTGAGCTTTTACAAGACCTTATTGACAAAACCCTAGACCTAATGAGACCTAAAACCCTAAAAATGACTTTTGCAGATGTAAAGACAAAAAATGACTGCAAATGACCTAAATGTATGAAAATGGGCCAGCAGGTAAAGATCATGAGGGAAAATTTATAATATGTCCCTACCATCAGATGATCCATGACCCTAATGGAATGCAGTTGATCGGATGAGACACCTAACATGCAATGCAACAAGAGAATTTTGATCACTGATGGAGGGATGAAGATACCGACACTAACACATGGATCATGCCATATTTTTAAATCGCTTAAGCAAGGTTGGACTTGATGTGTTAGCCGGTACTCTGAGCCCAGCAATATTCCTTACTCTAATCGGCTTCCCAAACAACTTGTCCTTCCAGATTGGCATAAGGACATGACATTTCATTTTCTTTTAAATAAGTCCTTCCAGTTTTAGGCACAAGGACTAGAGCACAATTGGATTTGCCACATAGTATATGACAGTGAGTTTAGCCCATGAAAGGAGATTTACTTGTAGATGACAGGTATTAGATAATTTAGTGTGGTGGATGGGACCAATGGATAATAACTGCAAACCTTGAAAGCAAGCACAGGCTAGGTCGGAGTGGGATTTATTTAAAATGCAATGTTCCTCCATGCCAATCCAGTTGTAGTTACACATATTTTCTTTATTATAAATATGCCCCTACATGCTCCAGGTATCCATGTTATCAACATATCTCACCTAGTTCCCAACAGATGCTAATGAGTGGCTTCGTTTTGAATTCCGCCTTTGATTTTCCAGCTCTCATGGGCTCATTGAAAATTTGTTTTATTTACAAGGTAATGATGGCTTTAGGATCAGTAGACTCATCAGCAGGTTAATGAAGGAGGCTAAAGCTGAAGGTGGTGAATGAGGGCAATCTGAAAAGGTAAAAACGAGACTGGAGGACCAAAATCAGTTGGCTAAAAAGTACTGCAATTCAAAACCGAAGGAAAATAAACTTTGCAGAAAAACAAGAAAGGAAAAGACGGAAATGTAACTAAACTAACAACAAAAATAAAATGAATCCTAACCTATTCAGGAGGTAACCACCATGTGGTGGCTACTGGAAGTATCTCTTCAGATGTTGGCCATTAACAAGGAGTTTTTCAGTTTCTCCTATAAAGTTTTCAACCTGTAAGTTCCTTGACCAATTTTTTCCACAACTTGGAATGGGCCCAGCTCTAAGTTTTGGAATTTCGTGTGTTTACCTTTTGGCTCATTCAACTTGTCCCATTTCAGGACTAGCTCTCCTACTTGGTAATATTTATCTCCTGCTAGATGGTGATCAAACTACCTCTTCACAATAATTTGGTCATTTCTGAATTTATTTCTGGATTTATCTCTCAATTCCTCCAACCTCACCGGTTGGTTGATCCTTTCTTGAAGTAATCCTGAAGGGGTTCCTCTTGAAGATTGGGAGGGTTGTAAAGAGGGAAGGGTAATGTTTGGAGGCAATATGGCTTCCTGCCCATAGACGAGGAAGTATGGGGAGTTTCCTAAGGCCACTTTTGGGGTGACCCTATCGGCCCAAAGGGCATTTGTTAGAGCGTTGTGCCAGTTCCTTTGGTTGTCAATGACGGATTTATGGATTATGCATATGAGGTTCTTATTTGAAGACTCTGCAACTCCATTTCCCTGGGGGTAATAGTTTGATGCATACCTTATGTGAATTGATTTATCAATAGAAAATTTAGTCAATTTCAACGATGAAAAGTAAGAATCATTATCAAATATGAGAGCGTTAGGGATGCCATAGATGTTGATAATGAATTTCTTAATAAATGATATTACCTCGTCTTCGTTTACCTTCCGTAGCAGGATGGCTTCAGTCCATCTGGTGAAGTAGTTGGTCGTTGTGAGTATATACTTATGTTTTTGTGAAGAGTTTGGAGTGATCTCGCCTATGATATCTAGGCCCCATTGCTGGAATGGGTGAGAAATCATAACGGGCCTGAGGGGAACAATTGGCTTTCTTTCTCATCCTACGGCAGTTTGACACACTTTGCATTTGCAAGCATAGGCATGCGAGTCTCTGAACACTGTGGGCAAATAATATCCAGCTCTTAATATTTTGTGAGCAGTGGTCTCTCTGCCATAGTGACCACCTACTGGGCCATCGTGCATTTCTTTCAAGACATGATCAACATCACCCTTTTCCAAACACCTGAGCCAGATTCCATCATAAATTTTCTTGTATAATTTGTCATTGACCAAGTGATACTAATTAGGTTTCAACTCGAGTGCTCTCCTTTGTGATGCATCCATGTGCTCAGGGCATGCTCCCCGTGTGAGATAGAAGCGTATGTCATAATACCACGACTCAGGATCCAAAAGGGCTTATGACGCTTCGCGTTCATATATCAGCGTCTCATTAATCTATAAGGGCTCCTCCCTGAGTTTTACTTGTTCATTTTGCATGCTCTATGCTTCAGGTTCTTTGGATGCCCCTTCTTTATCCTCGAAGGCTTTTGCTACTAGCCTACACAATCCTTGCCCTCGAACTATCTTTGCCGGCTTGATCTCGAGGTCGAATTCTTAAAGTGAAGTTATCCAATTCCCTCTCCGTTCACCCATTTCCTTCTGCATGAAGAGGTATCTTATAGCAAGAGAGGGAATGATAAATTTAGTCTTGGCCTTTAATAAATAAGGGCGGAAGTGTTTTATGGCTTTAAAAACCACAAAGCCTTGTTTTTCCACATCTGGGTAGTTCAGTTCTGCTCCCTAAAGATTAGAGCTCATATAAGAAATAGGGACTTCGTTGCCATCATTGTTTTTTTGAGTGAGGATCACGACATATGAAAGATCAGAAGCAAAAGTGTACAAGAAGAAATCCTTGCCGAAATTAGGGCTGACCAATGCAAGAGCTTTTGCGATGGCTTCCTTGATTCATTGAAACAATTTCTTAGATTCATTGCTCCACTTATACATAACGTCCTTTTTCATCATTAGCTGCATGGGACTCACTATTTCTGCGAACCTTGAAACAAATTTCCTAACGAAATTAATCTTCTCGAAGAAATATTGCATTTCCCTTTTATTTGTAGGGGGTTGTATTCTCATAATGGTCTCTACTCTTTCAGGATCAGTAATAATCCCTTCTTTAGACGGGATATGACCCAGTGGTTTCCCTTCTATGACTGCAAAGATGCTCTTCTTGGGATTCAACGATATTCTGTATCTTCGGCATCTTTTGAAAATTTGTTTCAAGTGATACATATGATCCCTTTTGCAATATGAATACACAGTAATGTAATCCATGTACACTACTACTGATCTATTGATCAATCCTTAGAAAGCTACATCCATGGCTCTTTGGAATGTGGCACCTGCATTAATAAGTCCAAAAGGAATTTTACAATATGCGTAAGTGCCCCATTTAGTGTTGAAGGTTGTCTGCAGTTGATCCCCATTAGATACCAACACTTGATTATATCCTGAAAATCCATGTAATAGGGACAACATTTCAGACCTAGAAACACACTGAAGAATGTGTTCCATAGAAGGGACAAGATAGTTATCTTTCTACAATGCTTTGTTTAGGTTTCTGAAATCGATACATAGCCTGATGTCTCCATTTTTCTTTCTTACTTACATGAGATTGGCTACCCAGTGGGCGTGTCTAATCGGAAAAATGATTTTAGCATCCAACATTTTGTTTAATTCTTTCTTCACCAACAATTCTAGGCTTGGATGCATCTTGCAAAGCTTTTGTTGGTAGGGCTTAGCCTCCTTTTCCAGAGGAATTACATGCTGCATAACACTAGTATCAAAGGTTTTTAGGTTGCCACATGTCCATGCAAAGACATCCTTGTATTCTTTAAATATCTTGACAAATGTAGCCTTCTCTTGTGGAGAGCACCCCAAGCCCAAATTGACATTTTTTGGGTTTTCGTTGGTTCCAAGGTTGATCGATTCATAATTCATGGATGAGCTATGCATTTTGCAATTAGTCAGCTTCTTGAATTTACCATGCAGGTCATACAAGTGATCCATCTTGACAACTGACTTGGGAATCATATTGGACTGATCCTTTTCCTCATCTTCCCTCTGATTTATAAGCCTGTCATTCTCAATTTCATCAATGATTGCATTCTTGAATGTCTTCTCGTAGTGCAAGAACTCAAGGATTTTCTTGTCATCTTCGAACAACTACCAATTTGAGATGTTATCAAGCACGAATGGTCTGAAAATCAATTCAACATAACATTTATTCTTCTTTAATCTAAAATCAGGAAAAAAATTTGCAGCCATACTAGCCATCAGATCGACATCTTGGTTTTGTCCTCGAGGTATGTATGTGATATTAAAAGAATCAAAACTGTCAATTAAGTTCCCTACCTCATGTTGGTACCTTATCAGGTGTGGTGAATTGCAGTGTATCCTCTTCCTTACCTGGTCCACAATTATGTGCGAGTCATAAAAATTTTTAATATTTTTTACCTTCATATCAATGGCCCTTTTTAGGCCCTGCAGCAAGCCTTCGTATTCTGCCATCAAATGTTGGTTCCCTTGTGGATCAACAAGAATGCTCCCAACACCTGAACCTTCAAGGCAGTTAGATCCATCAAAATAGAGTGTCCAAAATATAGAGTCTAGTATTACATCAATTGAATTGCTTCCTACGAAACTAGTTCTATCATCTACTATATTACAAGGTGGTTCATCAGTTGGATTATAGGGGAGAGCTTCCAACTGTGTGTTTATTGCAGTTTCTTCAATTGTTTCTGCATGGAATTCTCCAAAACAGGTTTTTGTGGCACAAACATTGACAAACATTGAAACTATAATTCCCAAGGATAGAGTTGGTAAACATTACAGGTTCATTGGGACCGTTTAGCTCTGTCACTACATACTTCATGTATCTTTCTCAATCAACTCTCAACATATCACCTTTTCCCTTCTGAGGCAACAAGAGATGCGACCAATCAGTTGAGAAGTATCCATTTAGTTTTGCTGACCAGTCCCTACTAAGCAGCATTCCCTAATCCTTGGGTATGTCAACTACAACTATATCAATGACTTGTGTGTACTTTGGTTGAGTAGTCATCCGAATCAATACATCTTTCAATTCCCCAATTACTTTCACATTTGTCCTATCTAATTTCATGATTCGAGTTCCAGTTTTCTCAGGTATCGCATGAAGTCTTTTAGCAACAGCGTAAGGCATCACAACGGATGAGGAACTTGAGTCTACCAAGAAATTGTGTACGTTCATGTTGAAGATTTCAAATGTGATAAGGAAAGGGGGAGTCATGGATTTTGATTTCCTTCCTATCACGACTTCATTGACATCTTGGGGGTTTCGATTCATTTTTGATAGGGTGGATTCCATGGTTGCTGGCTTTTGGGCTGTACTGGGAGTACTAATAGGCCTAGAGACCGACTTCTGGGTTTGGCTACTCGGAAGGGTGGGAGGTTTGTAATTCCATTCATTCATAGATTTTAAGAGCAGATCTCTCTGCTGCGTTAACTTTAACAAATAAAAATACGTTATATTAGCTCAATATTTCTTAAGATCATCCACAATGTTGTAATCAATGTTATAAATAGGATGGGGCAGAGTAAACATACCTATTTTTCCATTCTCAAGTGGGACTTTACCATTGTGAGTAGCCTTCATTGCATTTGGAGATGCATTTTCTTTCTGAGATAGCTCACAACTAGCGTACTCTTGGAATCACCACTAGGTTTATTCCTCTCAACGGGAACCTTGGGAGCGGATACCTTCAAAGGGCGAACATCTTTCTTTGCCTAATCTACAGGCTTCATCATGCCCGCAAGTGGCCCTTTACTTCGTGCATGGATTTCATTAGTGTGGATTTTTGCCAAACTATCTCCTTCGTTGTCATCATTCTCATTTGTGTAGAAATCCCACAGTACATTGATTTCAGATTCTTCTTCCAAGGGCTTTTCTACTTGGTATTCTCCCTCATTTTCTTGTTCTGGCTCTAGCTCCACTATAGGTTCTTCTTGGTTAATGAGAAATCTGATAAGAGCCAGCTCTTCTGTATTTAAATTCCCTTCATTGGGTGGAGCAGGCAGTGCAAGTGGACCATGACCACGTTCTGTCTTCTTGCGATAGAAAGGTTTGAAAGATTTTCTGTTGTTATACTCTCCTCCACTCCCACTTGTACTCTCTCTAGAATTCCTTTTCATATCGATGACTATGTTTGTCAACTTCTAATGATCCGATGCAAACCTTCTACATCTATGGTATCCTTTCTTTGATTTCAACCCCTTTGTTATCACTCCCATTATTATTCTTGGATGCTTGAGAGGCTTTCTTTTCTCTAGTTGTATGATGACATGCTATGAGACTAATCATTTCTTTCTCAACTTTTACTGCTTCATCAATAACACCCTGTAAGGTTTGTGCGTTACTCCTTTTGACTCACATCGTAGTAGGGACAGGGAGAGAGGTGATGTAGAATTCCATGAGCACCTCCTTGATAGGTCTAGTGTTAGTCGGGATTCTGTTGAACAAGGTGTTGAACTGGATGTTAAAATCCTTTACCTTTTCTTTGGTTTCCATTTTCAAATGGGATAGTTCTAGAACTAAGGCCGCAGGGGTTTTTTCATCGCCATACTTGTCTAAAAAGGCCAGTTGAAAGGCATCCCATGAGGTGATCGATCCCGTTCTCAAGCTAAAGTACCATGTGGAGGCCACACCAATCAGAGTAAAAGGGAATAGGTGACATACTATATCTTCATCGGCTACCCCCAACATGTGCACAACCAAGAAGAAAGAGTAAATATGGTTATCGACGGTGTCTCCCTTCTCAGGGTCAAATTTAGGCAGTACTCTTTATGCATTCTTGGGTAAGGGATGCTGCTGCCCAGGTACCGCTATGGCATCCTGAGCGAGCCAGGGAGGGAGTGCTCCCGATGGAGGTGGGAGTTGGTTCCCACCCAGTTGAAGCTGGTTCCCACCTGGAAGAGCAGTGTTAGCCATATTGTGGATAGGGATGTTCTGGTTGAAAGTTTCTTCGAGGCTTTCTTTATTAGTATTTCCCAAATCGGGCCAGGGATTACCTTGAGAGAGTGGGTCTTCAGTAATTTCTTCCCATGGAGTCTCTATACTTTGTAAGGACTCTAGCACAATATCTTCAAGAGACAGGGCTACAGAAGTCTCTTCGTTTATGGAATAGAACCTTGGCCTTATTTTAGTTGTCGGAGGTAAAGAGTGAAATATGGGGAGCTGAGAGAGGGAACGAGCATAAGCCCGAGTAAGTACTTTGACTGGTTGTTCCTGAGTGACAAGATACTCCCACAATGTCTCTTCTTCGAAATGAGGCTTTTTCGAATGGGAGGAAGTATCTTTTTGACTTTTACAATCCATGCATTAGTCTTTTCAAATCCATGACATTTATAGATGAAATCATAAAAAGCTGTGGACGGTGGTTCAGGCCCTCCTTCTAGCACCAATTTGTTGACAAGGTGAATTTTCACTATACCAACAAGGGGAACTAACTCGATCACAGACCCCAATTAGATCCACTTTCATTTGGAGTGGCTAGTTCCAACGGGTTTTAAAGGACCCCGTGAACTGTTATAGGTGTTGAGAGATTGCTTCTTGGAGGAAGAATTCAATTAAATCAACAAAATAGACATCTAACCTATATGAATCAAATCCTATCTACAATACTGTTAACTACTCTAATCTAGTCCTAACTATCCTAATCTATCCTGTAGGAGCATAAGAAAAGAGAGGTTAAACATTATAGGTAAATTCCAAGTCCAAACCAATCAATTAATGGTTCACATAAGAATAAGGTTGCATCAAATCTAAATTGCAATCCAATCACTCATACAGGAATACACATTCCTTTTTATACAAATAAATCTTTCAACTCATGTCTAACATAGTTTCAAATCAGGGACTTCTTATGAATTATCTATGATGAAGAATTACATTCAAACAACCAAGGCTAATCATAAGTTGTATTATTATCAATATGCACAAAAACAAAACACATTTGCATTATGCTAGCAGCAACACCCTGTTTCAAAACACATACAAGCAAAGGACCTAAAATTTGAAACAAAGGGCTCCTCATTGAACCAAATAGTCTTCTTTATTCATAATAAATCAAACTTGTTCCCTCCAAACAAAAAAGGCCCCCCTCTCCTATCTGGAGGTAATACTTATGCATCAGGCCATGATCCTTCATCTTTCCCTGATCTCTTCAATTCCCATTTTCTTTTCAATATACAAATTAGAATGTGTTGACGTAGCACAGTCAGTGTAACTGCTTACACGTAAAGGGTATATCTATTGGATTGCTTCATTTCCTGGGGAATGAATAGATTTTGATTGAAAGATAATGATTGTGTGTCATCTCTTCACACCAGTATAGAGTGGACGTTATCCCCTATTATTTCCTAAAGGAAACTGAAAACATTGCGCCTATCATCCCACATCTGGCATGATTGAAGGTGTGTTTGGAAGTGATGAAATCTTGATGGATTAGCACTGTTATGAGTGCTTCTAATGAAATCAGAGAATGCCTCCATTATCCACTATGGCGGTCCGTATTCCCTTTTGCAGAGTGTGTTTTGCAATATCGACACCGGTGGTGCAGAGGTGTCATCTTGATATAACTTACATTTATCCATTACCAGGTCTACTTGAATTTGCCAACAGAAATAATTCATATCAGCTATGATTATGAAAATATGATAAAAATGCTAAAAAACACAAATCTTGACTTCATTAAACGTTTATAACACCAGAAGGAACAAGTGTGAAAGAATCACCCCCAGGTTTTTTTTAATTCATGCATTGATTGTGTCCCACAAGCATAAATCCGATTTACATTGAAAATCATTGCATAACACATAACTGGATCCAAAATCTGGACTTGAAATATTCTAGGCAGGAACCTACACCCTATTGGGTCCGCCATATGGTATTTTCCATTAAAAACCACAACGTTTTATCGAATACACAAGAAAACACCGAGAAAAACGCGGCCGGGTCGTACAACCGGACTTCAAATCTTATATACCCGAGCCTATAATTATTGGCAGTTCTACCGTATCACAAATTGCTTTATGTATAAACAATGAACTCTGTCGATTGTGATAAGTGATTGCGGAGGCAAACTCAAAATACATACGATTCGGGTTAATAATCCTTTCTGGTCCGCCGTATAACATTCTCCTTTGAAAACCAGGTTCAGAATGTTTTATCGAAAATAGAAGGGAATACATGGGAAAATTGCATCTGACCACAAGGCCAAACTTGAAATAATATATACCCAAATTCATAGTTATCGCTGGGTCCGGTATATCATAGCGCACCATATATATAACCCCTGGGTTCTGCCGATTGTGATAAGTGATTGGGGAAGCGGACCCGATAATGTATGTATTATAGTTGATAGCCCTATCGGGTCCGCTATATCACATCGATCTTATGGCTCGGCTTTGACACTCGTCGATTGCAATATGGTTTTGGACCCGATATATATAAAATATGGTTAATAATTCCGTCAAATCTGGAGTATAACAGTGAACATCATGCCTTAGTGTTGATTCTGATAGGAGAAAAAGGGGTGATTTGTGCATGTTTTGCGAAGTATTTCCGCTGTAAAGAGTTATGATGGAAATAATGATGCGATAGAACATTTCATGGGTCAAAAAGGTCCCAATGAGGATATGAATGAAGGTATTAGAGAGGGTTATAGATGAATCATGCGGCAAGGATTTATTAAGGGGGCCTTAACCATTTAAAAAATGGAAGATTTGACTTGGCAAAGAGTTAAAATCCCTGGGATAAAACTGTTGGCATTATGGCACAGGTGTTGTCCTTGATGGCAACTCACTCAAAGGGCAGATCACAGTTCAAGCTCTCAGAATGAAAGAAAATGAGGTATACGCAGGTTCATCTTAACAAAATCGTGTATACATGCAGTTGTATCAATCAAAAGGTGCGTATACTTATGCACGCACTTTCATGCAAAGAAAAGCGCGTACATGTGGGAAAACTTATGGTTGGTCCATGGTATTTAGTCCGACATATTTGAACCTATGGTTTCGGTCCTCGGTATTGCATTTAAAGTGTTGAACCCAAGTATTGGGCCCCTAGTATTAATTCTCAATGGTTTTGGACCATGGTTTGAGTAAGGCCTAAGTCTATAAAAAGGGAAGGAGATCATTTGGCAAGGGTATCGACTTAGATGTTGAATATATTGAGTGAAGCAAGATCTAAAATACTGGTGATTGGTTGGTGAGTATAGCTGGATCTAAATCAAGGAGGAACCTGAGCATTACACGATGGTTAAGATCTATTGATGGGCCAAGATCTCAAGGCTTGAATAGTAGTATCATTGTGTGTTTTTGATCTATTATATTTGGCGCATGATTAGATCTATAAATCTGATAATCTGGGTATAACTGATGTCTGATTAAGTAAAAGGATAAATTATCTTTTATAGATCTGTATGCAGGCTCGACACAGCAGAGGCGCGTATACACGCAGGTTAAGCAAGTGAAGACTGCATATACGCTAGTTGGTTTTGGCATAGCTGCATATATATGCAGGTTTATACTGGTGAAGTAGCATACATCTCTTGAAATATGTTTTAGCTGCTTCTATTTATTGTTGTAGTGTTATGGGTTCAAAAATGGTGTCTGATACCGTTTTCTGGTTACAGCATTCTGAGAATTTATTGGTTGATTCAGTATTTGTTTGCACAAAAGAGTTTGGTTAATACAGATATACTTGATGTTTGATTGATATACATGGATCCAGTCTGAAAATTTATGAAATGTGGTCCCTGGAAGAAAAGAGAAGGTTGAAGCCTTCTGTAGGTCAACACCTACATACTAGTACCTCAGCTAGTACAAGAGCTAAGGGGGTTGTATCTCCCTTCCAAGAGAAGATGGAGAATGCGAGAAGGTTTTAGCCTTCTATAGGGTGAAGCCTACATGATGGTATAAGACTGCACCAGTACAGAATCATTGTAAAAAGAAGTTTCTAATTGAAAGAAGATAGAGACATATTGCAGCAGGTGGTTTTCACCCACATTGGGTTTCCACCTTATATCTTGTGTTATTTTGTGTGACTGTCTGCTCTACTTTTCTGTTCCTGCTTACTGTTATATGGTTCTGACACACAGATTAATGATGAACATCTGAAGAATAAATTAAATTATAAGTCTGGAAGTTATACGTGAGTTTCATTAGTCAGAGTTGCGTATACACGTTGTTTTCATTCACTGAAGTAGCATATACAAATCTTGTATAAATTGAAAAATAATTTGAATAAATATACTGATTCACCCCCCCCCCCCTTCTTAGTATTATTTTCAACAATTGGTATCAGAGCAGGTACTTCAGAAGAAGCTTGATCGCTTGAAGGAAGATCTATCATCATGAGCAACTATGAAAAAGAAGCATCAATCAGGCCACCAATTTTTGATGGAAGCAACTTCGTCTATTGGAAGGTAAGAATCACTGGCTATCTTCAATCTCTTGGTAGAAAAGTTTGGGACATTGTGGAAACAGGATACACTTTTCCATCAACAACTCCTACAGATACGGCTGGTAAGAAGCAGTATGAAACAAATGCAAAGGCGGTCAATACTTTATTAGGGAGCCTATCTCAATCAGAATTCGTCAAGGTTATGCAGCTCAAAACCGCAAAAGAAATATGGGATAAGATCGTTCTGAACTATGAAGGAGATGAACAGGTAAAACGAGAAAAAATACAAACTCTCAGAATTCAATATGAAAATCTCAGAATGTACAATGATGAAAGTGTGGCTAACTATTTCCTACATATAGATGAGATTGTTAGTTGTATGAAAAATTTGGGTGAAGAAATAAAAGAAGTTGTTTTGGTTGAAAAGGTTCTAATATCTTTGTCTTCTAAGTTTGAATCAAAAGTTTCCGCCATAGAAGAAAAACAGAATCTACAGAGCCTTACCCTATCACAGCTACACAGAATCCTAACCGCTTACGAAATGAGAAAAGGAGGACCATCAGACAAGAGAGAAGCCACATTCAAAGCCTTAAGAAAACGAGATTACAGTGACTCAGGACATATGTCGGAAGAAGAGGAAGAGTCAAATTTTGTCAAAAACCTTCAATGGGGTTCTGGAAGATTCAGAGGTAAGCTCCCTTTCAAATGTTTTTCTTGTGGAAGATTCGGTCACTATGCTGCCAAGTGTCCTCATAAAGATAAGCTTAACAAAGGTAAGGAACCAATTAGATGGAACAGAAAACATAATGTAAGTAAGAAGAGCTATTACACACATGAAGACAGTGATGGACTTTCAAATAGCGATGAAGATGAAGAAGGTAATGATTACAAACTTTTGATGGCTTTTGAAGATGATGATTTCTTGGATGTTATAGATGAAGAAAGTCTTTATGAAGAAAATTATAAACTCAAAATTTGCTTAGAGGAGAAAAACATGATTATAGATACTCTGACATCCCAACTTGCTGAAATGGAGAAACACAATGAAAAGTTAGAATGTGAAATTGTGGGACTTAGAAAGGACATTGAGAAAACGAAAACTCTTAATCTTAGATTTGCTAAAGGATCTGAAACTTTAGATGAAATTATCAAAGTACAACATTC
The DNA here is from genome assembly GCA_031772625.1 of Pinus tabuliformis. Lineage (NCBI taxonomy): Eukaryota > Viridiplantae > Streptophyta > Pinopsida > Pinales > Pinaceae > Pinus > Pinus tabuliformis. The sequence continues at coordinate 881,644,994 of CM062805.1, forward strand.
TCCTCTAATCAAGACAGGTCTTGGGTATACCAAAGAAACATCTCAAGCACAGAAGCCATCTTCCTCCAAAAGTTATCTTGAAGCTGCAAGGAGAAGTGAGCATGTTGATAATCGACAAAAAAGGCCCAATGGAGATCACCAGGTAAATCAGGGACAATTTACCTCAAGAATGAATAAAAACTACCAGGTAAATCAGGGGCAATCTGCTTCAAGGATGAACAGAAGCTACAACCAACCATAGGTAAATCATTTTCAATTTACCTCAAGAATGGATAGAAACTACAATCATTTGGTTGGCAGATTTGATAATCGCAGGAGTTTCTTCAATGGCCAATGTTTCTCTTGTCATAACTTTGGTCACAAAGCAGCTCAATATGTTGCCTACAAGAAAATCATGACTAGAGAAGCTCAAAAATAAAGGAGTATGACTGGGATCATGAAAAGGACCTACAATAACTTTTCTGCTCTTGAAAATGAAATAGAATGTTCTATCTGTAACAACTTCGGACATGAAGATTCTGAATGCAGGAGTAGGTTTCGACAAATAACTCAGGAGCAAGCTTCATTAAGTCCCAAAACACGGAAAAAGAAAGAATTGCTACTAGAAAGATGTGGGATAGCCTTATATGCAGAAGGACAGGAAAATCAATGGTACATCGACAGTGGATGCTCAAAACATATGACAGGTGATAAAGATAAACTTCAGTCATATAGTGCCTTAGAAAAGGAAAAGAAGGTCTCATTTGGAAATGACACCCCTGCACTCATAAAAGGTAAAGGTTCTGTTCTTTTGAAAGAAAAGGTCAAGGATGGAAATGTTATGTATGTTGATGGCTTAAAGCATAATTTATTAAGTGTCAGTCAAATGTGTGATCAAGGAAATGAAGTAATATTTCGATCAAATGGATGCATTGTTCGTGAGATTGATACAAGAGAAACAGTGATCAAAGGCATAAGAACTCCAAGTAATCTATATATAATCAAGGGAGGACAACAACAATTATATCTAAGCAAGAATGATGAACACTGGCTATGGCACAGAATATTGGGGCATCTAAGCTTCTCACAGATAAGGAAAGCATGCAAATATCAGGCGGTTCGTGATCTACCTGACATCAGAATTCCAGACAATACAATATGCAAATCATGTCAATTTGGTAAGCAAACCAGAACTAATTTCCTGAGAAGGAAGGATCAACTAGCAAGCCACTTGAACTTGTCCATACTGATGTATGTGGTCCATCTAGGAAAATATCACCTCGAGGAGAAGAATACTTTATATTGTTCATTGATGACTTTTCCAGGATGTGTTGGATAGGACTTATGAAGCATAAAGATGAAGCTTTCGAAAAGTTCAAATCATTCAAAGCATTTGTGGAAAATGAATCAGATAGTAGAATCAAATGCCTCAGGTCTGATCGAGGAGGGGAATTTACCTCGAATGAGTTTTTAGATTTTTGTGAAGAACATGGAATAAGAAGGGAATTCTCTACTACAAGGACTCCTCGACAAAATGGAGTAGTGGAAAGGATGAACAAAATGGTTCAACAAATGGCTCGTGCTATGCTTGATGAGTCTGGAACTCCCGAAACCTTCTGGGGTGAAGCCGCATTTGCTACAGTTACTATTCTCAACAAGACAAACGTCCCTGTAAACAGCACTCGGACTCCTCACAAACTATGGTATGGTAAGACTCCCATGGTAAAATACTTCAAAATTTTTGGGAGCAGATGCTACATCAAAAAGACAGATGAAAACCTTGGCAAGTTTGAACCTAGAGCAGATGAAGGCATTCTCCTTGGTTACTCTCCCCAAAGCAAAGCATATAAGTGTTACAATAAAAGACTTGGAAAAATTATTGAAAGTATTGATGTAGTGGTTGATGAAGAAGGAAACATTCCAAGGCGAGTAAAATATGAAGAGTTTGAAGAAGATGAGGACTATCCTTCTACAACAAACCAGATTCAAGATGAAGAAGAAACCCATGAGGCACTAGAAGAATCGATAAGGATAGAAGAAAAGACTCCATCCAGGTACGTTCAGAAGAATCATCCAGAAACTAAAATTTTGGGGCAAAAGGAGGTAGGTGTACAAACAATAAGAACCATTTCAGAAGCTTCAAGTTATCTAGCATTACTCTCCTTCACTGAACCACAAAATGTAAGAGAGGCATGCAAAGATGAATGCTAGGTAAAGGCCATGGAGGAAGAACTTGAGCAGATTGAAAGGAATAACACTTGGGAGTTGGTTCCTAGACCAAAAGATAAGAATGTCATAGGAGCAAAATGGATATTCAAAAATAAGCTAAATGAAAATGGAGATGTGATTAGGAACAAGGCCAGACTTGTTTGTAAAGGGTATGCTCAACAGGAAGGCATAGACTTTGAAGAAACTTTTGCACCAGTTTCCAGACTTGAGGCCATAAGGATGTTCCTTGCACTTTCTAGCTTTCAGAAGTTCAAAGTATTTCAAATGGACGCGAAGTCTACTTTTCTAAATGGAGACTTGGATGAAGAAGTGTATATTGAGCAACCAGATGGGTTTATCCTTGTAAATGATCCAAAGCTTTTATGCAGACTCAAGAAGGCTCTCTATGGCCTTAAACAGGCTCCCAGGGCTTGGTATTATCGCTTGTAAGTACCTCCATCAACAAGGTTCCACAGATAGCAATCTGTATATAAAAGTTGACAATGATAAGTTGCTAATACTTGTTGTGTATGTTGATGATATCATCTTTGGTAGCAATGAATAAGACAAGAGTAAAAATTTTGCCTTGGTGATGCAAAAAGAGTTTGAAATGTCTATGCTTGGTGAGCTCACATATTTTCTTGGTTTACAATTCCAACAAAGAAAAGAGGACATTTTTCTGTCACAAACCAAGTATCTCAAGCAGATCTTGAAGAAATATGGGATGGAGGATTTGAAACCAGTATGTACCCCTATGGTAATAGGATGCAGCCTCAGCGCAAATGATGAATTAGAAGCAGTGCATGAACCAACCTATAGATCCATGATTGGTAGTCTGCTCTATCTAACAGGTACTCGACCAGATATTATGCATGAAGTGGGAATAGTTGGAAGGTTTAAGTAAAATCCAAAGGAAACTCATCTTCAGGCAGTTAAGAGAATTTTTAAGTATCTTCAAGCAACTCAAAACTATGGCTTATGGTATCCTAGAAGTACAGCTCTCACACTTCATGCATATACAGATGCAGATTGGGCAGGAAGTGTGGATGACAGAAAAAGCACTAGTGGTGTTGCATTCTTCATGGGTCCTAGGTTAGTATCTTGGTTCAACAAAAAACAGATTTCAATTGCATTATCTACAGCTGAAGTAGAATATGTAGATACTGCATCTTGTTGCACACAACTCCTATGGATGATGCAGATATTACAAGACATGAAAATCACTTGTACTCCACCTATCCCCATTCTATGTGATAATACAAGTGCAATCAGCATTTCAAAAAATCCATTCATGCATTCAAAGACCAAGCACATACCTATCAAATATAATTTTCTCCTAGAACAAGTGCTTGAACAAAAGGTCAAGTTGGAGTATGTTCCCTCTAAGGAACAAGTTGCTGATATCCTCACCAAACCACTGCCTAGGGAGACATTTGAATACCTCAAACAGAAGCTGGGAGTAGTTGATGCATCATCTTGCTATTGAATCTTGTCTGTTTCAGATAAAAGTGGTTTTACATGAGTTGAATGAGGATGATCCGCGTACATACACTAGTTTATGAAGGTACATTCGTGTATATGTTGATTTGAAGAAAAGCAGTGGGGCTAGGCTCAGGATAAAAAGAGTTTGATATGGGTCTGACAGAGACCATCTGGCATAGGTTCAGGGGGAGCATATATTCTTCTAATAATGCATTTTTGGCATTATCTTCGAAGATCTTGGTTCAAATTCACAGTTGGTTTGATTTCAGTGCAGAAGGAGTACATGGGTGCTGGTCTGATTAATGATTAACAAATGCTGCTGATGTTAGTTGTTGATATCTGTCAAAGTCTTGTTGTAGATATTTTGTCTCTCTGTCTTATATTCCTTTTATCATAGTCATGTAAAGGCCTATTTTGGTTTCCTCACTATGCTTGGGTTGAATGATGTAATGTACCTATTTTTCATGTGTAAACTTCTGGTGTATCCCCACTTGGTTGCGTGGATGAGTCAATCCCCACTTGGTTGGTAGATGGATGTATGTATGAGTCTTTGGTGATAGGAAGGCCTTTTAAAGTCATGTTTCTTGTATAGATCATCTTCTTGCAGACCTTGCCTATAGTCAGGGGGAGCTTGGATAGCACAACAAAGCAAAGGATTCAACATGTATTCAGGGGGAGCATAACCATTTTCCATTGATGTCAAAGGGGGAGAATGTTTTTGAGTGACTTGGGGTTGCCTTCAGGTCCAAAGGGGGAGATTGTTGGCATTATGGCACAGGTGTTGTCCTTGATAGCAACTCACTCAAAGGGCAGATCACAGTTCAGGCTCTCAGAATGAAAGAAAATGAGGTATAAGTAGGTTCATCTTAACAAAATCATGTATACATGCGGTTGTACCAATAAAAAGGCGCGTATATGTATGCACGCACTTTCATGCAAAGAAAAGCGCATACATGTGGGAAAACTTATGGTTGGTCCATGGCATTTAGTTTGACATATTTGAACCTATGGTTTTGGTCCTTGGTATTGCATTTAAAGGGTTGAACCTAAGTATTGGGTCCCTAGTATTAGTTCTCAATGGTTTTGGACCATGGTTTGAGTAAGGCCTAAGTCTATAAAAAGGGAAGGAGATCATTTGGCAAGGGTATCGACTTAGATTTTGAATATCTTGAGTGAAGCAAGATCTGGAATACTGGTGATTGGTTGGTGAGTTACAGCTGGATCTGAATCAAGGAGGAACCTGAGCATTACACGATAGTTAAGATCTATTGATGGGCCAAGATCTCAAGGCTTGAATAGTAGTATCATTATGTGTTTTTGATCTATTATATTTGGCGCATGATTAGATCTATAAATATGATAATCTGGGTATAACTGATGTCTGATTAAGTAAAAGGATAAATTATCTTTTATAGATCTATACGCAGGTTTGACACAGGAGAGGCATGTATACATGTAGGTTAAGCAAGTGAAGACTGCGTATACGCTGGTTGGTTTTGGCATAGCTGCGTATATACGCAGGTTTATATTGGTGAAGTAGCGTACATCTCTTGAAATATGTTTTAGCTGCTTTTGTTTATTACTGCAGTGTTCTGGATTCAGAATTGATGTCTGATACTGTTTTCTGGTTAGAGCATTCTGAGAATTTATTGGTTGATTCAGTATTTGTTTGCACAAAGGAGTTTGGTTAATGCAGATATACTTGATGTTTGATTTATATACATGGATCTAGTCTGAAAATTTATGAAACGTGGTCCGTGGAAGAAAAGAGAAGGTTGAAGCCTTCTGTAGGTCAGCACATACGTACTAGTACCTCAGATAGTATAAGAGCTAAGGGGGTTGTAGCTCCCTTCCAGGAGAAGCTCGAGAATGAGAGAAGGTTGTAGCCTTCTGCAGGTTGAAGCCTGTGTGCTGGTATAAGACTGCACCAGTACAAAATCATTGTAAAAAGAAGTTTCTAATTGAAAGAAGATAGAGACATATTGCAGTAGGTGGTTTTAACCCACATTGGGTTTCCACCTTGTATCTTGTGTTCTTTTGTGTGACTGTCTGCTCTACTTCTCTGTTCTTGCTTACTCTTATACGGTTCTGACACAAAGATTGATGATGAACATCTGAAGAATAAATTAATGTTGGAAATAATACTGAGAGGTGGGGTGAATCAGTATTATCAAGTTCTTTTAATAAATCTTCCTTATTTATACTTTGAATTATTCTTGTATGTCAGTACCATAAAATAATGAGCATGAACAAGAAAAGCAGATAGTCACACCAAAGAACACCAGATATAAGGTGGAAACCCAATGTGGGTGAAAACCACCTGCTGCAATATGTCTCTATCTTCTTTCAATTAGAAACTCCTTTTACAATGATTTTGTACTGGTGCAATCCTTTACCAGTACGCAGGATACAACCTGCAGAGAGCTACAACTCTCTCTCGTTTTCCAGTCTCTCCTGGAAGGGAGCTACAACCCCCTACTTCTTTTCTTTCAAGGACCACTTTTCATAAATTTTCAAACTGGATCTAAGAATATCAAATAATCATCAAGTACATGCAAATTGCCCAAACTCGTTATACAATCAACCAAGAATAACCCAACTTCTTAGAATGTTGTAAACAGAAAGATAGTATCGGAAATATAAACCCAGAACTCTGCAGCAATAAATAAAAGATGACCAACAAATGTTTTAAGACAGATCCACAATTTTTCTTTATCTGGGTTGTGTGGCTTCGCACTTCACCTTCTACATCTCTGGGTATCCCCACAGAGAGCCTTCCGTTGCACCGCGTACCCACGCACTGTTCCTTCAATTACGCCGCGTACTACTACTGTGGCCACGCACCCTCGACTTCTATCGCGCCGCGTGTCTATGCACCTGCAGCTTCTGTAACGCCTCGTACTTTCACTGTACCTCCGCACCTGAACCTCTGCCACACCGCGTACCTTCGCACTGGGACTTTTCCTTCGCTGCGTACCCTCGCACTTTCACTGCGTATCACCTGCGTTCCTCCGCACTGGGACTTTCGCTCTGCTGCGTGCGCCCGCACTTTCACAGTGAATCGTCTGCGTACCTCTGATTAGAACCCAATTAAATGGTCCTCCAAAGTGCCTTTGTCAGTCAGATACACAGATCTGATCATGCACCCGAGAGATCACAACTTAATAGATTCACTTTCAACTTCACTTTTATATAGATCAAGCTTTTAAACTGATAACCTAATATTTTAGATCTTAAGATATTCAATTTGAAAAAGTACAATGGCCAAGTGATCTCCTTCCTATTTATAGTCAAGCCCTCATTCACACCATGGGGCAAAACCATCAAATAACCAAAACAAGGGATCCAAACCGGGGCTAAATTAGATCCTATACCACAGGCCAAAACCATAGGATCATGAACGACGGGCCAAATACCATGGGCCAAACATAAGAAACCCCACGTGAGCGCGCTTATCTGCCTTGAAGTGAGTGAACTGGGGGACTGCACCTTCTGAACGGGTAACCTACGGGTATGACCACATTTCCTGCATGGCGTGCCTGTGGGTCTGCACCTTTTGAACCATTCACCTGCGAACCTCTTAATTTCCAACATTTTGAGAGCCTGAATAGACCATTTCCACTAGAGTGAGTTGCCATCAAGTACAACACATGTAACATAGAGCCATACCAGAAACATAATGCCAACAATCTCCCCCTTTGGACTTGATGGCAACCTTAAGATCCTCAACGTCATTCTCCCCCTTTGACATCAAGGGCAAAGGGTTATGCTCCCCCTCAGAACATGCTCCCCCTGACTATAAACCAGATCTGCAAAGAAGAACCATAATCCACCAAACACCATGACCATGAAAGAGATAAAGACATATTGCAGCAATATTCAGACCAGCATCCATGATCTCCTCCTGTACTTCCTCCATAATGCCAACAATGCATTATATGCTCCCCCTGAACCTGTGCCATTCGATCTTCGACCAATCCGCAACCCAGCAAATGTACGCATATACCCCAGATGAACCTTGCGTACAACCATCAATCAGAAGAGATTCAACAACAAGATGATGCATCAACAACCCCCAGCTTTTGCCTGAGGTATTCAAAAGTCTCCTTGCGCAATGGTTTGGTGAGTATATCAGCAACTTGTTCCTTAGAAGGAACATACTCCAACTTGACCTTTTGTTCAAGCACTTGTTCCTGGAGAAATGATACTTGATCGGTATATGCTTGGTTTTTGAATGCATGACTGGATTCTTTGAGATGCTGATTGCACTTGTGTTATCACATAAGATGGAGATAGGTGGTGTACAAGTGATTTGAAAATCCTGCAAGGTCTGCATCATCCAAAGGAGTTGAGTGCAGCAAGATGCAGCAGCAACATATTCCGCTTTAGCTGTAGACAAGGCAATCGAACTCTGTTTCTTGTTGAACCAAGATACTAATCTGGAACCCATAAAGAATGCACCACCACTTGTGCTCTTCCTGTCATCCACGCTTCCGGCCCAGTCTGCATCTGTATAAGCATGAAGTGTGAGATCTGTATCTCTAGGATACCATAAGCCATAATTTTGAGTCCCTTGAAGATATTTGAAAATTCTCTTCACTGCCTGAGGATGAGTCTCCTTTGGATTTGCCTGAAGTCTTCCAACTATTCCCACTGCATGCATGATGTCTGGTCGGGTACCTGTCAAATAAAGTAGACTTCCAATCATAGATCTACAGGTTGGTTGATGCACTGCTGCTGATTCATCATTTGCACTGAGGCTACATCCTGTGACCATGGGTGTACATACTGGTTTTTCATCTTCCATGCCATATTTCTTCAAAATCTGCTTGAGATACTTGGTTTGAGACAAGAAGATCCCTCCTTCTTTTTGTTGGATTTGCAAACCAAGAAAATATGTCAGTTCTCCAAGCAAGGACATTTCAAATTCTTTCTGCATCACCAAAGCAAAGCTTTGACTCATAGATTCTTCATTGCTGCCAAAGATAATGTCATCTACATACACAACAAGTATTAGCAATTTGTCATTTTCAATTTTTATATAAAGATTGCTATCTGTTGATCCTTTTGAAAAACCTTGTTGATGAAGATATTTGTCCAAACGATAGTACCAAGCCCTTGGAGCTTGTTTAAGACCATAGAGAGCCTTTAGTCTGCATACAAGATTTGGATCATTTCCAAGAATGAAACTAGCAATGTATACTTCTTCTTCTAAGTCTCCATTCAGAAAGGCTAATTTCACGTCCATTTGAAATACTTTGAACTTTTGAGAGCTTGAGAGAGCAAGGAACATTCAGATGGCCTCAAGTCTTGCAACAGGAGCAAAAGTTTCTTCAAAATCTATTCCTTCTTGCTGCGCATACCCTTTACAAACAAGTCTGGCCTTGTTTCTAATTACTTCCCCATTTTCATTCAACTTATTTTTGAAGACCCATTTTGTTCCTATAACATTCTTATCCTTTGGTCTAGGAACCAACTCCCAAGTGTTTTTCTTTTCGATTTGCTCAAGTTCTTCATCCATTGCTTTGACCCAACATTCATCTTTTCATGCCTCTTTTACATTTTGTGGTTCACTGGAGGAGAGTAATGCCAAATAGCTTGAAGCTTCTGCAATTGTTCTTCTTGTTTGAACACCTGCTTCTTTCTGCCCCAAAATCTGAGATTCTGGATGATTCTTCTGAACGTACCGGGATGGAGTCTTCTCTTCTATCCTTATTTGTTCTTCTGGTGCTTCTTGAGGTTCTTCTTCTTCATCATTTTGTCTTTGAGGGTAGTCTTCATCTTCTTCAATATTTTCATGATTTACTTGCCTAGGAATGTATCCCTTTTCATCAACCACTACATCAATGCTGTCAACAATTCTTCCAAGTCTTTTATTGTAGCACTTATATGCTTTGCTGTGTGGAGAATAACCAAGAAGAATGCCTTCATCTGCTCTAGGTTCAATTTTTCCAAGTTGCTCATCAGTATTCTTAATATAGCATTTGCTTCCAAACATTTTGAAGTGCTTTACCGAAGGAGTCTCACCATACCAGAGCTCATGAGGAGTTTGAGTGTTGTTCACTCGGACATTTGTTTTGTTGAGAATAACAACCGCAGCATATGCAGCTTCACCCCAGAAAGTTGCGGGAGTTCCAGACTCATCCAGCATAGCATGAGCCATTTGTTGGACTTTTCTTTTCATCCTTTCCACCACTCCATTTTGCTGAGGAGTTCTAGCTATAGAGAATTCTCTTCTTATCCCATGTTCTTCACAGAAATCGAAAAATTCATTTGAGGTAAACTCCCCACCTCTGTCGGACCTGAGGCACTTAATTTTGTAACCTGATTCATTTTCAACCAAGGCTTTGAAGGATTTGAATTTTTCGAATGCTTCGTCTTTGTGCTTCATAAGTGTTAACCAAAGAAACCTGGAGAAATCGTCAATGAATAATATCAAGTATTCTTCTCCTCGAGGTGTCCTTTTCCTAAATGGACCACATACATCTGTATGGACTAGCTCAAGAGGCATGCTAGCTGATCCTTCCTTCTCTGGGAAGTTAGTTCTGGTTTTCTTTCCAAACTGACATGATTTGCATATGGTGTTGTCTGGAATTTTGATATCTGGAAGACCACGAACTGCCTGATATTTTCATGTTTTCCTTATTTGTGAAAAGCTTAGATTCCCCAACCTCCGGTGCCATAACCAATGTTCATCATCCTTGCTCAAATAGCATTGTTGTTGTCCTTCTTCAAATATGTATAGATTATTAGGAGTTATTCTACCTTTGATCATTGTTTCACCTGTATTAAGATCATGAACACGACATCCATTTGATCTAAATTTAACCTTGGTTCCTTGATCACACATCTGGCTGACACTCAGAAGATTATGCTTCAATCCATCAACATACAAAACATTTCCAGCTTTGACCTTTTCTTTCAACTGAGCAGTGCCTTTTCCTTTTATAGCTGCAGGAGTATCATTGCCAAAAGAAACTTTCTTTCCCTTTTCTAAAGCAGAATATGATTCAAGTTTTTCTTTATCACCTGTCATATGCTTCGAGCATCCACTGTCGATGTACCATAGATTTTCTTGTCCCTCTGCATAAAAGGCTATCCCACATCTTTCTATTTGTGGTTCTTTTATTCTCCATGTTCTGGTTCTTGAGGCTTGTTCCTTTGTCTGCTGAAACCTGCTCCTGCATTCAGAATCTTCATGACCAAAGTTATTGCAAATAGAACATTCAACTTCATTTTCAAGAGTCGAAAAGTTGTTATAGGTCCTTTTTGTAATCCCAGTCATATTTCTTTGTTTTTGAGCTTCTCTAGTCATGATTGTTTTATATGCAACACATTGAGCTGCTTTGTGACCAAAGTTATGGCAAAAGAAGCATTGTCCATTGAAGAAACTTCTGCGTTTATCAAATCTACCGGCCAAATGATTGTAATTTCTATTGTCATCCATTCTTGAAGCAAATTGAGAGGATTTTACCTGTGGCTGGTTGTAGCTTTTGTTCATCCTTAAGATGGATTGCCCCTGGTTTACCTGATAGTCTTTGTTTGTTCTTGATGTAATTCGTCCCTACTTTACATGGTGATCTCCATTGTGCTTTTGCTCATTCCTTCTTGCTGCATCAAGATAACTCTTTGAGGTGGATGCTTGAGAAGTTTCTCCATTATACCCCAGACCTGTCTTGTTTAGTGGAGAACGCTGTACATTGATGATCTCATCCAGAGTTTCAGATCCTTTGAAAAACTTAAGGTTAATAGCCTTTGTTTTCTCAATCTCTTTTCTAAGACCAACAATTTCACCTTCTAACTTTTCAAGATATTTTTCTTTTTCATCAATTTGAAATTGTAGAGTATCAATGATCATATTCTTTTCTTCTATACATGTCTTGAGTCTAGAAATTTCTTCATAAAAGCTATCCACATCTATAGCATCCATGTAATCATCATCTTCAAATGCCATTAAAAGTTTATAGTCATTACCTCGTTCATCTTCATCACTATTTGATAGACCATCACTATCTTCATGAGTGTAGTAGCTTTTCTTATTTGCATTCTGTTTCTTGTTCCATCTAGCAGGTTCCTTTCCTTTGTCAATCTTATCCTTATGAGGACATTTCGCAGCATAATGACCTACTCTTCCACAAGAAAAACATTTAAAAGGTAACTTACCTTTGAACCTTCCAGTACCCCGTTGAATATTTCTGACAAAATTTGATTCTTCTTCTTCTTCTGGCACGTGACTTGCTTCATAGTAGTCTCCTTTGCCTGAAGCCTTGAAAGCAGCTTCTCTCCTGTCTGATGGACCTCCTTTTCTCATTTCATAAGCAATTAGAATTCAATGTAGCTGAGACATAGTAAGAGTTCGTAGATTTTCCTTTTCTTCTATTGCAGACACTTTAGATTCAAACTTCGGGGACAATGATCTTAGAACTTTTTCAACCACAATAGCCTCTTTTATTTCTTCACCCAAGTTTTTCATGCAATTAACAATCTCGTCTACCCGTAGGAAATAGTTAGCCACACTTTCATCATTATATATTCTGAGATTCTCATACTGAATCCTGAGGGTTTGAAGTTTAGCACGCTTTACCTGTTCATCTCCTTCGTAGCTCAAGACAATCTTGTCCCATATTTCTTTTGCGGATTTATATTGCGTAACCTTCATGAATTCTGATTGAGATAAGCATCCCAGCAGAGTATTGACTGCTTTAGCATTTGTTTCATATTTCTTCTTCTCAACAGGATCTGTAGGAGTAGCTGAAGGAAAAGTGTAACCTGTATCTATGATATCCCAAACTTCTGTACCAAGGGATTGAAGATAGGCAGTAACTATTACCTTCCAATAATTGAAGTTTGTCCCATCAAAATTGGTGGCCTGATTGATGCTTCCCTCTCGTAGTTGCTCATGATGAATGATCTTCCTTCAAGCGATCAAGCTTCTCTGAAGGACCTGCTCTGATACCAATTGTTGGAAATAATACTGAGAGGGGGGGTGAATCAGTACTATCAAGTTCTTTTAATAAATCTTCCTTATTTATACTTTGAATTATTCTTGTATGTCAGTACCATAAAATAATGAGCATGAACAAGAAAAGCAGATAGTCACATCAAAGAACACCAGATATAAGGTGGAAACCCAATGTGGGTGAAAACCACCTGCTGCAATATGTCTCTATATTCTTTCAATTAGAAACTCCTTTTACAATGATTTTGTACTGGTGCAGTACTTTACCAGTACGCAGGCTGCAACCTGCAGAGAGCTACAACTCTCTCTCGTTTTCCAGTCTCTCCTAGAAGGGAGCTACAACCCCCTACTTCTTTTCTTTCAAGGACCACTTTTCATAAATTTTCAAACTGGATCTAAGAATATCAAATAATCATCAAGTACATGCAAATTGCCCAAACTCCTTATACAATCAACCAAGAATCACCCAACTTCTCAGAATGCTGTAAACAGAAAGATAGTACCAGAAATATAAACCCAGAACTCTGCAGCAATAAATAAAAGATGACCAACAAATGTTTTGAGACAGATCCGCAATTTTTCTTTATCTGGGTTGCGTGGCTTCGCACTTCACCTTCTGCGTCTCTACGTATCCCCGCAGAGAGCCTTCTGCTGCACCGCATACCCACGCACTGTTACTTCAATTACGCCGCGTACTACTACTGTGGCCACGCACCCTCGGCTTCTATCGCGCCGCGTATCTACGCACCTGCGGCTTCTGTAGCACCGCGTACTTTCACTGTGCCTCCGCACCTGAACCTCTGCCACACCGCGTACCTCCGCACTGGGACTTTGCCTTCGCTGAGTTCCCTCGCACTTTCACTGCGTATCACCTGCGTTCCTCCGCACCGGGACTTTTGCTCTGCTGCGTGCGCCCGCACTTTCACAGTGAATCGTCTACGTACCTATGATTAGAAGCCAATTAAATGGTCCTCCAAAGTGCCTTTGTCAGTCAGATACACAGATCTGATCATGCACCCGAGAGATCACAACTTAATAGATTCACTTTCAACTTCACTTTTATATAGATCAACCTTTTAAACCGATAACCCAATATTTCAGATCTTAAGATATTCAATTCGCAAAAGTACAATGGCCAAGTGATCTCCTTCCTTATTTATAGTCAAGTCCTCATTCACACCATGGGGCAAAACCATCAAATAACCAAAACAAGGGATCCAAACCGGGGCTAAATTAGATCCTATACCATGGGCCAAAACCATAGGATCATGAACGACGGGCCAAATACCACGGGCCAAACATAAGAAACCTCACGTGAGCGCGCTTCTCTGCCTTGAAGTGAGTGAACTGGGGGACCGCACCTTCTGAACGGGTAACCTGCAGGCATGACCGCATTTCCTGCATGGCGTGCCTGCGGGTCCGCACCTTTTGAACCATTCACCTGCGAACCTCTTAATTTCCAACATTTTGAGAGCCGGAACAGACCATTTCCACTAGAGTGAGTTGCCATCAAGTACAACACATGTAACATAGAGCCATACCAGAAACATAATGCCAACAATTAAACTATAAGTCTGGAAGTTATATGCGAGTTTCATTAGTCAGAGTTGTGTATACACGCTATTTTCATTCACTGAAGTAGCGTTTACAAATCTTGTATAAACTGAAAAATAATTTGACTAAATAATACTGATTCACCCTCCCCGCCCTCTCAGTATTATTTTCAACAAAAACAGATCATTCGGAGGGGTGCAAGATCAACTTCTAGGGGACCATTCAAAATTGCTACCAGGGAAAATTTTAATAGGGTGGTTGTTATGGCCACAACCCAGTGCTTGAACAGAAATTTAACAAGTGAGAAGGCTTCTCCTAAAACAATTGAGTTCAAAAGTAATTCCTTCATAGATGCTAGAGTAAGATTCTATTTTACACTTAGAATATTAGGAGCTGTAGCAAGAGGTTTAAAATCAAACTCCAAACCACTTAACATAAGTAAAACCACCCTCACATCATCCACAAACTGATTGAACAACTATTGATTCCTAGGAAACTTATCCTTAAGAATGACAACATTAGTTCAACTAACAACATCACCTCCACCCTCAGACTAGACTGTGACAAATACATAATGACATACTATGATAGATTCTAAGCACATATTGTGCACCTATACTTCATCAGTCTACGCAACCTAGTTGACAATTTATGATTTCCAATTCAAGGACATTGAATTGACCAAAAATTTTAGCTCCATTATCGGGGAAGTATAATTAGAAGCCATATAAAAAAACAACAAATAAAACCATCATTAATTTTAAAACATGACATGCGTATGGATAGAGACTCTAGAGGTATATTTGTAGGATGAGGAACAATTTTAATTCCCACAAATCCACTCGCTCCACCACGATTTCGAGATACGACACCACCTACTCAAACCCAAATTCCATTTAGGGGATGACAAAGACATCCTAAAGTCTCAAGATCGAAAATTCAATCCAAAACTTTGCCTACTTCCTCTATTGAGGCTGTAATTGAAGAAAATCCTACATCCCCAACCATAGGAGTAATCTTTCTGTCCTCCACTGCTGAACGAATCGAGGGAGAAGAATTAGAAATTCCCAGTGAAGAGGAGGGATTGGAAACTTATTCTGAACAACCATTGATAGAGGAACAAGAAAGATTAGAAGAACACTATCTTAGTTCTGAAGAATCTTTCATGGCTGAAGAAGAAGGAGGAGTACATAATGTCCATGGTGAAGAGGATAGGATTGGAGGCAGAGGAAGAGGTAGAGGTAGAGGTAGAGGAGGGGGTAGAGGCGGGGGGAATCAAGATCTTTCGAGATTCCCTATCCTTTATGAGGATACAACCCTCACAATTAAAAATATATCACCCTCGATTCTTCCTAATTTCCATGGGAAAAGAAAAGAGGATCCAAAGACATTTCTCTTTGAATTTGAAGTATTGTGTAGATCATATGACTATCTGCATGATGCTCAAAAGTTGAAGTTATTCCATGCCACATTAAAAGACTTCGCATTAAAATGGTTGATGAGTTTGGGAGTGCATTCTATAGAAACATGGGCACATATGAAGGAGGCTTTCTTGGGAAAGTACAAAGACTATTGTATGCCTAGCAACCTTAAGGATGAAGTCTTCAAGATGACACAGAAAGAGGATGATAATCTTGAAGACTTAGTAGAAAGATTTGTTTATAATGTTAAAAGGGAAAAAATGGATAATTTGGATGAAGAAACTTTAAAAGATCTTTTACTCAGAGTTGTTAAAGATGAATGGATTGATTTACTTAACCTAACAGGGAAAGGAGATATCTCCCAACACCCATTTGTAGATATTTGTGATTTGTGTGTACATATCTCAAGGGGAAAAGAAAGGGTTGGAAAGATTCCTAGAGACCTTCTCTTATCGAGAATAAACAAGTCTGCAGCTAGAACAGTTAGTAGGGTAGAAATAGGGAACCTACTTGATACCTTTAAGACAGATATTTTAGGGAGCTTAAGTGAACAAATAGACACCCTTAAAATACAGAACAAGAAAAATTCCAAAAATGTTGCATTATCTATCTTCTGTCCCAAATGTCGGAAGAAACATGCTATGAGAGAATGTCCCGTAGACTTAAACATCATAGAAACTTGTGTCATATGTGTGGATAATCATGATACAAAGGAATGTCCATCCTTACCAAGTCTCAAGGCTGTATTCAATGACGAAGGAATCTCAGAACAAGTAAACCCTCTCTAATTTTTAGCTAAAAGACCATGGAAAAACCCCCAACCAAATCACCACAAGGATTTAGACCACAACAACTTGCCCAATCTTCATAAAGTAATTGGAATCCAGCTTGGTAGTCTTGGGCTCTGCCACAATCACAACCTTGGAATCAAGGATGGAAAAATCCTTATGGAGACTATGCTCAATATCAGCAATACTCGCCATCCTATATTCCACCACAATTCTAAACCTCTTCCAATCAAATTCCTAAAACTAATCAATTACCACAAGTCCCAGTATAGAGTAAAAATCCGCAACTTTCCCTACCATTTTCACAAAAATCAAATCAACTAATTGCTCAACCACTTCCAAATCCTAATAATAAAGTACCACAACAACCAGTATACAACATGGAGGGTCAGAATCCTCAAACTTATGTAATAACCCCACTAGACCTAAAAAATGTTCAATTGAGTTTTGGAAGGGTATTACCAAAAAACCATCCCGTTGTCATTTAGAAAACAAAATTGGATCTTAAAAAACATAAGAATCAGCCAGAAGAAGGAGAGACCTCTCTTCAACAAAAAGAAACTGGACAAACAGAAGAAATTCCAATAAATACTCCTATCATAGAACAACCTTCAATATCACTTAAGCCACCTTTCCCAGAAAGATTAAAAATTGATGAAGTAGAGAAACAAATTATCTTGCATGATTATAATATGATGGATGAATTAAGAAATGTCTATATTAAGATTCCTTTATTGCAAGCCATAAAATAAATACCAATTTTTGCAAAAATAATTAAGGAATTAAGTACACAACGATCAAGAAGAAAAAGAAAAGATATAAAAAAATTAGTTAGTCGGAAAAATTGCAGACATTATGATGGGAAAAATGCTAATCCAAAAGTATCTAGACCTAGGAAACCCCATAGTAAAAATTCACATCAATGGAATTGAAATACCAAACACACTGGTTGACCTAGGAGCGGCTATAAACATGATGAGCAAACAGTTGATGGATACACTTAAGCTTCCTAATATTCAATACACACCAACTTTGTTGTAATTAGCAGATAGATCTATTATTAAACCAGATGGTGTGTTAGAGGATGTTTTCGTATCCTTATATTCTTGGGAATATCCTGTTGATTTCATGGTCTTAACACCCAAGAGCAATCTAGGAGGACATCCCTTAATTCTAGGAAGACCTTGGTTAGCCACAGCAAATGCTTTCATCGGCTGTAGGTCAGGAGATATGTTTATCTCAGATGGAAATTCTACAAAGAAATTTACATTATACCCCCCTGCAAGAACAACAATAGATACAGAAACCGAACAATGGATAGAAGATGGAGAATACATCCAACCTATTTTTGTCACTGAACAAGTAAAAGAGGAAGACAAACTTTTAAAATTGTTAGGAAATACTGAATCTTCCTCAAATTATGAGTGTATTCGAAATGAATATCTCTCCTCTAAACAGGTATCATTGTTGTCCATGGAGAAATTTGGGAATTCCTCTATAGAAATCTTTCCAGGAAAAACCTTAAATATCAATGAAAACTTGGAAGACATTCAAAAGAAACAATTGATAGAAATTTTATAGAAAAATTCTTCTGTTTTTGCATGGGAATATACTGACAAGAGAGGGATTGATCCTAAAACTTGCATACATCATATCTACATTGAGAAAAATGAAAGACCAGTTAGACAACCTCAGCGAAGAATGAACCCAAATCTAAAATAAATTGTTAAAGAAGAATTGCAAAAATTATTGAATGTAAATTTCATTTATCCAATATCTAATAGTCAGTGGGTTCCACCCCTGGTAATCGTTCCTAAAAAAATGGAAAATGGAGAGTAGGCATCGATTACAGGGAATTTAATAAAGAAACATTAAAATAGCACTTTCCCCTACCTTTCATAGATCAGGTCTTAGACACTCTAGTAGGAAAAATATATTTTTCCTTCCTGGATGGGTTTAGTGGATACAACCAGATTCAGGTGGCCCCTGAAGGTCAGGATAAACCACATTCACTTGTCCATGGGGAACTTATTCTTACCGATTACTTCCCTTTGGGTTATGTAATGCTCTTGCAACATTCCAAAGGGAATTCCTTGGCATTTTCTCTAACCTTATCCATGATTATGTGGAGGTATACATGGATGATTTCATAGTCTATGGGGATTCTTTTAGTGAAGCACTAGGGAACTTGGAGAGAGTTTTAATAAGATGTCAATAAACAAACCTATCATTAAGCCATGAAAAATGTTTCATGATGTTTAATGAAGGAATTGTTTTAGGTCACAATATTTCTAGAGATGGAATTAAGGTAGACTCATCTAAGGTAGAAGTCATTTCCAAGTTATCAGTGCCAAGTTTCAAAAGGATGTCAGAAGTTTTCCCGGTTTTACCGGATATTATAGAAGATTTATAGAAAACTTCACAAAGATTGCATCTCCACTCTCTAAACTACTTATGAAAGACTGTGAATTTAGTTGGGATATCGAATGTCAAGTTGCCTTTGAAACATTGAAAAAGAGAATTTCTAAAGCACCCATCTTAAAAGGACCTAACTCGAAATTACCTTTCCATATCTAAACATATGCTTCAGATTCAGCCTTAGGAGCTACTTTGTGACAAAACGATCTCACTCCTTATGCCATTTATTATACCAGTAAAAATTTAACCCTTGCAGAGTTAAATTATATTGTAACCGAGAAGGAGTTCTTAGCTGTGATTCATGCCATTAATAAGTTTAGACATTATATAACTGGCTATGAAACTTTTGTCCACACAGACCATTCTGCCATTAGATACTTAATGAATAAACTGGTCACTAATGGAAGAATAACCAGATGGCTCCTACTTTTACAAGAATTTAACATAACCATTCTAGATAGGCCAGGAAAACAAAACACAATTGCCGATTTTCTATCTAGAATACAAAATGAAAACAATGATCAACCCGTAGAAGATAAATTTCCTGATGAATATCTTTTTGCAGTATCTACTAAATCACCTTGGTATGCAGATATTGCTAATTATTTAGCCACAGGAAAAATGCCATTTCATTCAACCCCTAGAGAAAAAAGAAGAATACTCAACAATAGCACATCCTACTCATGGATAAATGAATAATTGTATAAGATAGGACCAAACCTCATCATCAAAAGATGTGTTCGGTAGGATGAAATACCAGAGATACTAAAAGCTTGTCACAATGAGCCATGTGGAGGACATTTTTCTGACAGAAGAACCACTTACAAAATCTTTCTTTTAGGATATTATTTGCCTTCAATTTTTAGGGACACCAAGGAATATGTTAAGAGATGCGACAGTTGTGAGAGAATGGGAAAACCTACTCTTTCAAATGAGATGCCATTACAACCACAGGTACTTATCAAACCATTTGAGAAATGGGCAATAGAATTTGTTAGACCAATTAGTCCACCTTCAAAGCAAAAGAAGTATATTTTGGTATGTACTGATTATGTCACTAAATGGGTAGAAGCTAAAGCACTTCCTTTTGCTATTGAAAATACTGTAGTTTCATTTCTTTTTTAGGATATTTTTACTTGCTTTGGTGTGCCCAAAGAAATTGTAACATATCAAGGGACATAGTTCACATCCAGACTAGTGCAAAAGCTTATGGAACAATACAAGATAAAACATTTGAAGTCAACTCCATATCATCCACAAGTCAATGGAAAAGTTGAGTCCACAATTAAAGTGATTGAAGCTATCCTTACAAAGACTGTACATCTACACAGGAAAGACTAGGTGGAAAAACTTCCAGAAGCCTTATGGGCCTATAGGACTACATGGAGGAACACTAAAGGACATACTCCCTACGAACTTGTTTATGGGAAGCAAGTGTTACTTACAATAGAGTTCCAGATCCAGACCTATACGAAAATAGTCCAGATAGATCTTGACTTGTCAGAAGCCCATAAGCAAAGGATGACACAATTAAATGATCTCGATGAGATTAGACAAGAAACCTTTTAGAGGACTAGCTAAGTGCAACAACAAAGGTCAAGATGGCATGATAAGTATATTAAAGAGAGGAAGTTTCATACAAGAGATTGGGCATTGCTCTTTGATTAAAAATTCAAAAATTTTCAAGAGAAATTCAAAACCCATTGGCTTGGACCTTATGAGGTTGAGAATATCTTTAATAATGGTGCAGTTAGAATCGGAACTATTAATGAAGAAAGAACTCCTCTATTAGTAAATCGACACCGAATCAATATTTATCAGAAATCATTAACAAGAGAGGAATTTATCAAAATATTTCAGGATAATTCAAAACTGAAGATGGTCAAGAAGAATTCTTCTTCTTTTCCACCTTAGAAATTTTCATTCAGTTTGTTTTTTTTTTTAAATAAAAAATAAATAAAAAAAGAGAAAAATAAAATTATATATATATATATAACAAAATATAATAAATAAATTATATGCATATAATAATAATAATAATAATAATAATGAATAGTATAAACATGAAAACCAACATGTTTTTGACATGTTTATAAAGAAAATTTAAAGTGAAAACCAATTTATTGGCACTTCAATTTTTCTTTTCAAAAAATATATATAATAAATCTCATCTACTAAAGTTTTCTTTCTCTTAATCTGCAGAAACAACAAATTTCCACAGCTTGTCCAACTTTCTATATCTTGGACAAGTTTCCGCAGCCAAATGAATTTTTTCAGCCTAATAATTTTAAAGACTACAAGAATGCTTGGTGATCTGGATTAAAGGACAGTTGACAATGATGTACCTGCAAAAGATCAAAGGACAAAAAATGAGGTTAGCAATAGAAAATTAAAGGTACGTGTTGCTTTAATTTAATAATAGGGAAAGATATATGGCATGTATGAATAAGAAAATACAGTACTAAAGTGCAATCATTATAACCTAAGGGTAATGGTCATTTAAAGAAATATCATATGCCACCATTCTAGAAGTCATATCACAACCTTGCACAAAATCTGCCAACTTAATTACCAAATCATAACTTTGAATGCACCCAACGGTTGAATCCATTTCCACAATCCTCTTGATAACCCATCCTTTCTTCCCTATTCCTACACTCCTCTATTCGTTCACCATCACTCCATCTTTCTACCAGTTAGAAAACCCCACCAGTCCCATCAAGGTAACCAATCTTCAAGGCGAAGCATCCTTCAGCATGGGGGTAATTGCTCAAACAGAGCCAGTAGGGAAGAAATTCCTAGAAGGGTACTCACAAACTAGGGAGTTGCTGCAAAGAAGACAATGGCTGCAGTTCATTGAGAAGTTTAGTGGTTTACACAAAGAGGTAACCAAGACATTCGCACATTCCTTTGATGGAATGGAAGTTGAAATTGGGGATATCAAGCTCACAGTAATGGAGTCTATGATCACTGAGGCCACCGAGTTGCCAAGGCATGGAGAAAAGTGGTTTAAAAATAGAGGGATTGATAGTGAACACTGGACGATTTTTCTTAACAATCCAAGCATGGACACGATGGTCTACAAGAAAGGTATTCCAAGCTCTGCTCTTAAAGGTAAATGGAGAAAGTTGTTGCTTGTGCTTCAAAATTTTATTACTTGTGAAGGTAGGTTTGGACAGATGTACTTTTATCATATTAGAATGATGATGCACTTCCTGGAGGATCATCAAATGAATCTTCCCTATTTTCTCTTGAATAGCCTTGGGAAAATGGCTAAAAATGTTCATAAAAAAGTTCAATACATAGAAAACACCATGTACCATCATGGTCTGGTGAAAATATTGGTCGAATTTCACCTCCAAAGTACAGGGGATGACTGGGAAAGTTTCTTGATAAGGAATCATTTTGAGGAAAGATCCCCAGAAAAACCAAGTAGTAGCAGGACCCTCAGGGGGAGGAAAAGAACCATAGAAATGACAAAAGAACAGACACCTCAAACTTAAACAAAGGTAACAGAAGAAGAGATTCCCATAGTAAAGATTTTGTAGAGAATGAAGAGGGGAAACCCTAGAATAAAGAAAGCTAGCCTAGGAAAGGAAGAAATCTCACGAATTGAAACCTCTCCTCTAAAAGGAAAATTAGAGGATAAAAGGAGGAAAGTACAGAAAAAACAAACCCCAGGGTTGAGAAGAAGCACAAGGTTGAGCACAACTCAACAAACCATACCAAAAATTACAGAATACATCAACCTGGAGGAAAATGAGCCAACTAAAGAAGAGCCTACAGAAAACACTCTAACAGAGATTGAACCAATAGAGGATGAGCCAATTGAAAGCCCAGGGGATTCTCCAAAAGTGTCACCAAGATCATCACCATAGCCTTACAACTCACCTCTACAAAGCCCGACATGTAGTCCAAGTACTGACCCTGCACAACAGGAAATATATAACTACATAGAATCACTAGAAAGGAAGGTGACAATAACAAAGGAAACAATACAGAGCCCTAGAGAAGGAAGTATCCAGGTAAATGAACAATCGGCCTCAAACATATTGAAGCAAGAGATCTTTGAATTGGAAACAATGAATCGATATCTTAAAAATGAAAATAAAGCCTTGAAGACACAAAGTGAAATACAGATCGCCAAGAGTGATAATTTAATCTTACATCTAAGCCTGTGGTATAAGAAAAATAAGAAGCTGAAGAAGGAGAACATAATTATGCAGAGAGAGATAATCAGTTTAAAGTACAAAATCTTAATGAGGAAGCCCAAAATTCCAATCTTTTCCAGAAAGAAGAAATCAATGAAAAAGGGAAATAACAAATAAGAGACACAAGTAGAAGACAAAGGAGAAGTGTATGAGGACATACAACATCTCTAGTCTAGGGAAATGTAGAGTCTGAAGATTTCCCTACCATGACATCCTTTTTGCCCAATAATCCCTATTTTTCATATATATGCACCACTTAATAAAGCCATATCTCCAAGGTTTTAATGAAGGTATGCATTAGTATGCTTTCTTGTTCATATATAGCTGAATACCCTATTGCTTTAATTAAAGTTTTAATTAGGTACCGACTTGACTTGTTTCCATAGCTAGTTTAGGATTCTGTAGCTACCTTCATTGTTCGCGAGGTTCCAAAGCTCCAGTTCAGTAACGAAAGGTGCATATGGATATAAGATGATTCCCTCATGAATACCTTCCTATTCACTAGAAACCATTTTCCAAAGGTGGCACAGGAGATCGCGGTCAAGCCCCGAGCCAACTGTCAAATTAATGCAACATAAAGCCGAGATAAGTTGAAACCTTATCGTTTTGCTTTCGAAATAGAAAAACGATGGTTTCATGATATAAAATTAGATAGGGTTAAGAGATATCCGGCTTAGAATTCTCATACAGTTATGCAAAAGACATGTTATAAATTCAATGGCCGCACTGGTATTTGGGTGTGTGCCCTATGAAATGTTTCCTGAACAATTTATGATTTCCGTGTGAATGAATTTGGTTTCTGTGTGCAAGTATTGTACTGGTTTAAAGCTCTGAACTGCTATGTGGAGGGCCCCTGCAATCAGTGTCAGGTTTTGATCAAATGCAATCTGATTTCTTTCAATTATTCAATTACTCTGTTTTGTGTGAATATGTTGTATAATGATTTCAAATCGTTACCTTCATAAAATTATACTTTACTTTATACCTAGATTAGATTGTTGTTTACTTTGCTTTATACCTGGTACTACATAGTTATTTTCTTTGCTTATTATCCAACATAATTAAGTGTGCTCAATTCAGAAATGTTGCTTGGATTACAATGCTTGAACAGAAATTGAACAAGTGAGAAGACTTCTCCTAAAACAATTGAGTTCAAAAGTAATTCCTTCAAAGATGCTAGAGTAATATTCTATTTTACACTTAGAAGATTAGGAGTTGCAGCAAGAGGTTTAAAATCAAACTCCAAACAACTTAACATAAGTAAAAACACCCTCATGTCATCCACAAACTAATTGAACAACGATTGATTCCTAGGAAACTTATGCTTAAGAATGACAACATTAGTTCAACTAACAACATCACCTCCACCCTCGGACTAGACTGTGACAAATACATAACGACATACTAAGATAGCTTATAAGCACATATTGTGCCCTATACTTTGTCAGCCTACACACCCTGGTTGACAATTTATGATTTCCAATTCAAGGACATTGAATTGACCAAGCAGTTATTTTAATAAAAATTTCTATGAAACAATTATTATTTCCTATATATCCAAAAAAACTTATTACATCCCTCTAGGTGGATGGAATTGGTAGTTTAACAATTACTTCAATATTTGTTGGGTTGACCTTGATTCCTACAAGAGACACATGTTGGCCAAGTACAATCCCTTATATTAAAAACATAAAACACTTTTCATTAAAGTGCAAGATTTTTTTCTTAACATCTAATTAAAAAAATTGCAAGTTATCTAAAGATTCTACAAAGGAATTCCCATAGATTGAGAAATCATCCATGTTTACCTTTACACAATCATGTATTAGATTGGAAAAAATGATTAATACTTCCCTTTGGAATGCGCCAAGTGCATTACATAGTCCAAAGGGTAATACCTTATAGGCATTTGTTCCCCAAGGACATGTAAATATTGTTTTATCCTAATCCTTTGTAGCTATTTATTTAGTTATATGCAATAAATCCAACAAGGAAGGAGAAATATTTCTTTCCTGCCAATGTATCCAAAACATGGTGACTGAAAGGTAGAGGAAAGTAATCTCTTGGAGTTGTTTTGTTAGCTCTTGATATTCAACATATATTTTCCATTTTTCATTCTTTTTGGGAATAACCACCAAAGGTGAAACCCAATGGTTGTCTGAGATAGGGTAAATAAAGTTTTTTTTTAACAACTTCTAAAGTTATTTTACCATCTCTTTTAAGATTGGATTCATTCTTCTTTGGGTTGCCTAATAGATTTAAAACTATATATATAGATGTGATGAATGCATGTATATGGATGAATACCCTGCATATCTATATAATATTAGGAAAATGCATTAGAATATCTCTATAATACCTAGATTAGTTGACTTTCCTAAAAATTTTATTAGGTGGAGTTAATATTTAAACACTTCCCAGGGAAAAATGAAATGATTTTACTATATGATTTTGATATTAAATTCATAAGAAATATGGAGTCAAATAAATATGCTAAAGTATTCAATGTGAACGTTTCGTAAAAAAATTGTACCAAAATATGACTAGCAGAAAATTTCTTGGAAAATGATTTTTTCCCCATAAAATCTAGATTATAAATAAAATGATTGAGTCAATTCTCTTCAGTTTTCTCTTTAAAAGTCATGGCCTAAACTATTGTTAAAAGATGTTGAACTACTTCTTCCTTAGAGATTGTTTCTTTGAGCCAAGATATATATTATAATTCATTTATGGATTTAATAGGGGGGTAAAGTATGATCTGTTTGATTTGTGTTGCTCTTGTAATCGCCATATTCCCCAATCAGTAGCTAATGAATGCACTAGTTGTTTCCATCCAACGTCTCCTTAAAATTAAACAATGTCATTCTAAATTAAACTTTGGTTGAAGAATCATGAATCCTACAAGGTATTCAAAATAATCTAGGGACACAATAATGACTTCTATCACACCCTCAAGTTTTACTTTAAATTTATCAACTAGTTCCAATACTATGGGTGTTGGTCAAAGATTACATATTTTAAAATATTCCATTATTTTCATTGTCATTACATTGATAGGTGTTCATAAATAAATTAGAGTATTTGGAATATAATTTATTTTTTATGAAAATTGTAACAATCAATATTCCTAGATAAACATTTTTTTACAATAATTCTAGTTAACGTTAGACTTGCTAGTTTTCCAATAACTTGTATAGTTGGTGGATCTCATTTGCTCCCTCTGAATTTTTTAATGCATAACTCTCAAACTTTTTTGCATGTATATTTATGTCTTTAATAACTTGTAATAAGGGAATTTTAAAGCAAATGTTCTTATGTTAATTTAGAAAATCAAACATGGAGGGAATCTGTTGGGTCCCTATAATACTAGTGATTACCCCATTACTATTGTAGTTATACCCCTTATTTATATTGTTGTGCCCTTATTACCCCCATATTGTTATTTCTGTGCCCCATAGAATCCCTCTATTGTTATTTTTGTGGCTTTATATTATTATTGTTAGGTCGGCTGGATTATATTGTGACTCCTTAGACTCCTATATATAGAAAGGAGGTTTTGTCATTTGTATCATCCAAGAATTGTTCATTTATGTAATGTAAAGGAGGTTGCCCCCTCAAAGAGGCTGAATTCTAAGACGTTGATCTTCCTTTTCTATCTTTTCTTGAGCTGGTTTCATAACATTTGGTATCAGAGCTTTGGATTCTAGGGTTTCGCTGCTCCAAACAGGTCATCGTGGCATTTTCGCTATAACTTTTTTTCTGTGACATTTCAGAAGTCGCAAAAAAAACAATTTGAGAAGAAATCGCGCTGAACCTTGGGTCCGAATTTCAGAGCGTTTTGCGCGATATTTTCGGAGATATGATCTGAGGAAGTTGGTCTTTTTGCAGACTCTTGAATTACACTCAAAACATGTGACCTGGGGAAAATCGTCATAACTTTCTTTCTGAGCATCGGATTGAAATTTTGTAAGAAGGTACAGAAAGAGGACGGACTGTAGTTTCTTTTATATATTTTTCAGAGTCAAAGGTTGAAGAAGTGACACGTGGCACTTCATACAAGTTCACTCTACTGAAATAGTCTATAATCAGGTCACTGCGGGAGATTGTGCATAACTATTTCTTGGAGAATCCAATTTGGATCAGACTAGTGGCATTGGAAAGAGGGCATACAAGGCTACTACAGGTCACAATTTCAGAACTGGAAGATTTGAAATTACAGAGATACATCAGATTCAATATCAGGCTTCTACAAAGTAAAAAAAAGGTGTGTAGTTTTTTTTTTTTAATTTTTGCATAAGCTTGGTTTGAAGGAATTAAAAGGGCATAGTAAAGCATTATTATCGGTAACTGATGCCCCGAGGAAAGAAAATGCAAACACCTAGTAAGGAACTTGAAAGCTCTAGCATGACTCATGAAGAAGAGGAAGAAATGCTACATGATATATCAAAATTACAAGAACAAGTGCAACAAACGTCACACTCACAAAAGCTAACAGATGCTAAGATAAATGGCGTGGAATCTAAGATAAATGGCGTGGAATCTAAGATAAAGGGCATGGAAGCTAAGCTGGATGATCTGAAGACAGACTTGAGGACAGATTTGAAGACAGACATGGCAGATTTGAAGACAGATTTGACAAATTTTCTACAAGAAATACTTACTAATGGTGAAAAGGTTGTAAAGGAAACTCATGATGTGAACCAAAGAAATGTTAATCATGATTCCATAGACTCTAATGTTGGATCGAAGACCCACCATATTCCAAAAATCGATATGAGGAAGTTTGATGGCAAGGATCCCGCCACATGGATATTACAGATGGAGCAATTCTTCGATCTCAATAATGTGAAAAACACACAAAAGGTACGTATGGCAACTTTATATTTGGAGCCAAATCAGTTTGTATGGTATCAATGGCTTTGTTCTTGTAAACAATTTATCACTTGGGCAATTTTTACGGAAGAATTGATAGCACATTATGAGGATACAAAAAGCAACACTTTTTTTAGCCAATTGATAAGTCTCAAACAAAAGGGTTCAATAATGGAGCACATTGAGGAGTTCCAAAAATTGAACAAAAGGGTAAAAGATATTCCAGAGGAGCATAGGATTGATGTGTTCATAGGGTCTTTAAAGGATAATATCCAACATGATGTGCGTCTTTGGGAACCTGATTCATTAGAGAAGGCATTCAGGTTAGCAAGAAAAATGGAAAGCAAAATTATGGCAACTAGGAAGCATACCATTCACAACTATAAAGACGGAAGCGTTGTTGCCCATAGTCTTCCACAACCTACAAGGTTGACACCACAACAATTGGAAGAAAAAAGAGCAAAAGGGCTTTGTTACAATTGTGATAGCAAATACACAAAAGGTCATAAGTGTGCTGAGAAGAAATTATTCTACATAGATTGTGAAGAGGAAGAAGAAAAGGAGCAAGAAAGGTCAAAAGAAGAGGATATATTCCAGGAACAAAGCCTAGATGAAGAACAAATAAATCCGACCATATCTTGTAATGCATTGGCGGGAATTACCACTCCTCAAACCATCAAGATAGAAGGACAAATCAAGAAGAAAAAGGTAATAGTGTTGATTGATTCAGGAAGCACCCACAATTTTATTCATTGTAGGGTAGCAAAAGAATTGAATTGCTTCCTATATCCAGCACCAGAGTGTCAAGTGATGATTGCAAATGGAGGAACAATAAATTGTTCTGGAAAGTGCCATAATATCAAGCTATCCATGGGAGAATATGTATTGACCAGCCCAATGCTTTCCATTCCAATGGGAGGTGCTGATGTTGTACTAGGAGTCCAATGGCTACAATCCTTGGGTATGATAGCTTTTAATTTTCAAGAACTTTTCATGAAATTTTCTGTGGAAGGAAAGGAAGTTGAATTAAGGGGTATTGCAGGGAAACGAGGAAAGATAATCAGCTCTAATGGCATGACAAAGCTTCTAAAAAAGGAGCAAAGAGGTGTAATTGCACAATTATGTTCGCTAGATGTTTCCACATTGGAATCATCTATTTCTCCAGATCTCCAAAAAGTCCTGGACAATCATTCCAAGGTATTTGAGACTCCCAAAGGTCTCCCACCTATGCGTGATCATGATCATGCTATTCATCTGATTCCAGGAAGTGTTCCTCCAAACATCAGGCCGTACAGATATCCATATGTCCAAAAAAGTGAAATTGAACGTATGGTTGCAGAAATGCTAGAGGCTGGTATAATTCAACGAGTCAAAGTTCTTTCTCAGCTCCAGTAGTATTGGTGCACAAGAAGGATGGATCATGGTGCATGTGTCCAGATTATAGGGAGCTCAACAAGCTCACTATTAAAGATAAGTTCCCCATTCCTGTCATTGATGAATTACTAGATGAATTGCATGGATCAATTTACTTCACCAAGTTGGATCTTCATTCAGGATATCATCAAATCAGAATGAAGATTGAAGACATTCCGAAAACGGCATTTAGAACTCATGAGGGTCATTATGAATTTTTGGTCATGCCTTTTGGCCTTACCAATGCACCTTCAACATTTCAAGGTTTGATGAATTCATTTTTCAAACCATTCCTTAGAAAATTTGTGTTGGTATTTTTTGATGATATACTAATTTACAGCAAGTCTTGGAAGGATCATGTTGAACATGTTGACAAGGTGCTACAACTATTGGAGGAGAAACAATTATATGCAAAAAGATCGAAATGTTTCTTTGGAGTCCAGGAGGTGGAATATTTGGGTCATATTGTATCTCATGAAGGAGTTAAGGTAGACCCTAGCAAAATTAAAGCCATTAAGGAATGGAAAATCCCCACATCCATAAAGCATCTGCGAGGATTTCTTGGGTTGACAGGGTATTATCGCAAGTTCGTTAAGAATTATGGGAGAATAGCAGCACCTCTAACAACATTATTGAAGAAAGATTCATTTTCATGGACTCCGGAAGCAACAAAGGCCTTTAAACATCTTAAAGAGGCAATGTGCCAAGCACCGGTCTTAGCTACACCGGACTTCACAAAAACCTTTATTGTGGAATGTGATGCTTCAGGAAATGGAATTGGTGCTGTTCTAATGCAAGATGAAAGACCCATTGCTTTTGAAAGTCCTCCAATCAAGGGAAAGTTTTTAAGCAAAGTTATTTATGAGAAGGAAATGTTGGCAATACTCCATGCACTTAAGAAATGGCGACCCTACCTAATGGGAAGAAACTTCAAGGTAAAAACGGATCATGATAGCCTTAAATACTTTTTAGAACAAAGATTATCCTCTGAAGAGCAACAAAAGTGGGTCACAAAGATGTTGGGTTATGACTTTGAAATCATCTACAAAAAAGGGAAGCAACATATGGTGGCAGAAGCACTCTCAAGAAAGGATGAGGATATGGAAGCATTGTTGTGTGCCATTTCTATTATCCAACTAGATTGGATAAACGAAGCAAAGGAGGAATGGAAGAATGACGAAGAAGTGTGGGCACTTATTCGAAAGCTACAACAAGATTCCAGTACTTCTGATACATTTAGCTGGAAAAATGATTCGTTATGGTACAAAGATCGCTTATACCTCTGTAAGAATTCCCAGCTAAAACAAAAGATTCTTATGGAATTGCACACTTCTCCCTTAGGAGGGCACTCAGGATTTTTAGAAACTTACCACAGGGTTAAGAAGGAATTTTTTTGGGATGGCCTTAAATCAGATATTCAAAAGTTTGTGGCGGAATGTTTGGTTTGCCAACAAAATAAAGTTGAAACAATTAAGACACCGGGTCTATTACAACCTTTATCCATTCCAAGCCAACGTTGGGAGGAGGTTTCAATGGATTTTATCACAGGTTTACCCAAGTCTGAGGGAAAGAGTGTCATCATGGTGGTAGTTGACAGACTTACCAAGTATGCACACTTTTGTGCATTATCACATCCATTTAAAGCCAGTACAGTTTCTACTTCATTTATGGAAACAGTTCAAAAGCTACATGGAAATCCAAAGATTATTGTAAGTGACAGAGATCCCATTTTCACTGGAAATTTTTGGACAGAATTATTTTCTTGTCTTGGTACTCAGTTAGCTCATAGCTCATCTTATCATCCTCAATCTGATGGGCAAACTGAGATAGTAAACAAATGTTTGGAAGGATATCTTCGTTGCTTTGTATCTGATAAACAGACACAATGGGTCAAATGGTTGCCTCTGGCTGAATGGTGGTATAACACTTCCTTCCATACAGCAACAAAAATGACCCCATTTATGGCACTTTATGGGTACCAACCACCATCAATCACATCATATTTAAGAGAAAATTCTAAGGTTCAGGCAGTGGAACATCACATCGAACATCAACAACAAGTCCTCCAACTCTTAAAGGATAACCTCGTGTTGGCACAAAATAGAATGAAACAACAGGCAGATCAACATCGCAGTGAAAGAAGTTTTGATGTAGGTGATTGGGTATTCCTACGGCTACAACCATATAAGAAAATGTCCCTAAAGCAAGCTAAGAAGGATAATAAATTATCACCAAAGTATTATGGTCCGTACAAGGTGTTGGAAAAGATTGGTACTATGGCATACAAATTGGAGCTTCCTGCAGCTTCTCGATTGCACCCAGTTTTCCATGTTTCATGTTTAAAGAAGGTTATAGGCGACAAGCTCCCAGTTCAAACAATATTGCCAGAACTTGACAAGGAAGGAAAAATTATATTGGAACCGGAAGCAGTCACAGAAACAAGAACTCGACAGCTACGAAATCGATCAATTTCAGAGTATCTTATCAAGTGGAAGAACTTATCCGCTGAAGATTCCACATGGGAGGATGAGAATTTTATGCAGAAGTATCCAGAACTGCTCAAGCGTTGAGGACAACACTTTTTTGAAGGAGAGGGGCATGTTGGGTCCCTATAATACTAGTGATTACCCCATTACTATTGTAGTTATACCCCTTATTTATATTGTTGTGGCCCTATTACCCCCATATTGTTATTTCTGTGCCCCATAGAATCCCTCTATTGTTATTTTTGTGGCTTTATATTATTATTGTTAGGTCGGCTGGATTATATTGTGACTCCTTAGACTCCTATATATAGAAAGGAGGTTTTGTCATTTGTATCATCCAAGAATTGTTCATTTATGTAATGTAAAGGAGGTTGCCCCCTCGAAGAGGCTGAATTCTAAGACGTTGATCTTCCTTTTCTATCTTTTCTTGAGCTGGTTTCATAACAGAATCACTAAATTCTCCAAATTTAACCTCTCTAGAAAGAGAGGTGATTTGGTTAACTATGATTGATCTCATTGAGACTCAAATTGTTTTTTTTAATTGTGTTGTAAGTTTTATTAAGAATTTCGTCTATTTATTCTCTTTTATGATTGCACGGGATTCTTGATTAAGTAATTTATCAAACCATAAGTGGACAATTGTACAGGGTAAATTAGATATGTGGGAAATGTTCCACTTCTACATTATAAACATGTTTATCCACTTTACTATTTGGATTTGCCACTGGTTGGGCTAGTAATTGAGTAGGTCTAAGAGGTGGTTTGTTAGATGGTAGCTACAAATATTGTAGTTGGGTTAACTATGGTCACCAAGGAAGTACATAATATGGCCATTGTAAGGGTTTAGGATGTTGGGAAAATGGAAATTATTAATGTTGTGGAAATTATTGATATTGATATTATTGTGGAGGAAACAATTGTTATTGATATTGTTATTAGGGAGATGGTTGTTGTTAATAGTGCTATTAGGGATTATGAGGAGGCTATATTTCATCAATAGGTCCTCACCAAATCTATTGATAGGGATGGTTTTGTCCTTGTTGAGAACACCATTCCTATCAAGACATAGGGAAATTCCATTTAGTTTGCATGGGAATTTGATTTTAATATGTAGGAAATTTCTTACTAGTTTCCTGAGGAATATTTTTTTATCATGGTTGCAAAGGTCGCCTAGGTGAGACATAGCAAAGAGATTATGTTATCTCATTTTCTCTTTTGTAGACAACCTATAGCTTGGGTAATTTTTGTAAATATTCTATTTAATTCTTATCTATACACATACCACAAACTTTATTTAGAGGACAATTTCTTCATGGATCCTTGTACCTATGTTTAGGAAAAGAATTTGATAAAAAATAATTTGTTCCTCCTACCTCTTCCTAGTTTTTAATAAATATATCTAATAAAGTTTTCTTAGGAGATCAATTTTCAAATTTCCCAATAGATTTCAAAGTTCTACTTTTTTAACCTTCCTCTAGCTGATTTAGTGACTTTAAGGAGAGTGTAGAAATTCTTACTGTAGATTAACCTAATAATGTAATATAACTAAATAAAAATACTTTAATCTACTTCTACAATCAAACTTATGGAAGCTTATTAGATTTGAGCAAGATCAAGTAGAACACATATAACCAGAAGAATAATCAATGCACATGAAACATAGAAGAATACTCTGGGGAAAGCCTCAGCTAAAAACCCCGCTATCTGTATGATCATATAAGTGGAAATATATCAGGATTACACAAAGCTCTAGCTCTCACAGCTAGCCAACTCTCAGTACAATCCTCACTGATGCTCACAGACAAAATAAACTACTCATATGCCTTCTCCTCTGCCCTCCAAGCTCCTATTTCCTTGCGTTGTTTTTCTTGGGTGATCCAGTTGTTACCAAGTGTAACACTGATCACTCACACTGATCTTACAGCCTGTAAAACTGTGAAAATCTCAAGGAATGAATTCCTTCTGCATTTAAGAGTTTTCCTTATAGGAAAATTCTTGCAACTGATAGCACATTGTCCCTGTCTTTAATCTCAACTGGGTCTTTCTCTGAATAGACATGCATGAGTTATTTATGAGATAATCTTCAGTTATATGGAGAACACTAGTTTGATGCATGCATGAATTAACTGACTGAACTCACAATTAGTTCCTCAAACTGTTTGGAACTAATTTAACTTGACATAACTCAGTTAACTAAGCTAACTAATTACAACTCAATTATAACTCATCCTTATCTCCTTAATTAAGGGATAATCTTTTTAATTTAAGGGATAACTATTTCATGACTTCACAAATACTTCTAGCTTAAATTTCTCCAACTAATTAATCCAAATGAATTAATTAATTGTTTTTCAAGCAGCTAGTGAGACTAATTCGTACTTTAATTCTCAATTTTAATTCAAGGACAAATTAAAATTGGAATATTCTTGTTTCCACATTTCAACAGTCCCTTTCAAAAAGAAAGGGATTATCTGCCACCCCGATCCTGTCTCTATGGAACTTGAATTTACACTTTTTCAATGCTTAGTCAAAATGTCAGCATCTTGCTCCTCGGTCAAAATATACTGTAAAAACATGATCCTACTCACCACACAGTCTCTGAGATGATGATATCGAATGTCGATGTGCTTGAACATGTCATGAAATAATGGATTCTTATAGAGTTTGATACAACTCTGATTATCACAATAGATCACAGTTGGATCCATCCTCTGATCAAACAAACCAACTAAGATTTTTCGCATCCAGATGGCCTCACATGCTGCTTGACTTGCAGCCATGTATTTGGCCTCTGCTATCCTGAGCGCAACCAACCTCTGTTTCCTATTGTACCAAGAAACTTTCACCGACCCAAGGTTGAAAATTCCACTTGATGTGCTCTTCCAATCTAATGGACTCCCTGCCCAATCTGCATTTATGAAGCCTTGTAGCTTCACTCCCTCTATCAATCTGTACCATAATCCATACTGAGATGTGCCTTTGAGGTATCTCAATACATGATTTTTTTCCTTCCAAAACATCTTGGTAGGCTGAACCGTAGCTTGACTCAGCTGGTTCACCGCATAGCACAAATCTGGTCGTGTGTTCACTAAGTACATCAATGAACCCGCAAGCTTCCTGTACACAGTAGCTTCTACTACTTCTCCTAAATTAGCATCCTCCTTCCTCCAGTTACCTACTAGAGGAGTCTGCATGGGCTTGCACTTCTCCATGTGGAATCTCCTGAGTATCTCATTGACATACTTTCCCTGAGACCCAAACAACTCCCCATCCTTCTACCATACTTCCATGATAAGGAAGTAATGCATGAGACCATGTCTTTCATCTCGAATTCTCTTGCAAGGTCCTCTTTGCAAGACATGATCAACTGATCATCACCTGTCAATATGATATCATCAACATAAAGTACAATGATCAATTTCTTACCTTTCACCATGATGTGGTACAGGTTTTCTTCTCCTTCACTCTATGTGAAGCCCAACCCGGTGAAGTAGTTGTCGATCCTAGTGTACCAAGCATGAGGTTCTTGCATCAGCCTGTACAAAGCTCTCTTAAGTTGTCACACGTGCGACTCACGATCGAAGGTCTCAAAACCTTTTGGCTACTCTATGTACACCTATTCCTCAATATTTCCATTGAGGAATGCAGTCTTCACATCCATCTGATGGATCTTCCAACCCATCTGTGCTGATAGTGCCAACATCGATTTGATAGATGAGTACCTTGCTATAGTAGAAAAAGTCTCATCATAGTCGATCCCCTCGACTTGTGAGAAACCACGGGCAACAAATCTTTCCTTATGTTTCTCCACACTACCATCAATAGTTTGCTTTACCTTGTAAAGCCAATGGGAACTCATAACTGACTTGTTCTCCAGTCTTGGAACCACATCCCAAACACTGTTCTGAACTATGGAGTCATACTCAAACACCATAGCATCAACCCAAATCGGCTACTGCACTACTTCCTCAAAGGAAGATGGCTCAGTCTCAACACATTCCCCAACAAGGGCCTTGTATCCAGTGTACCTGTCAGTTGACCTCCTCTATCTGTGCTGAGAAGATGGTTCTCCTACATTCTCTCTCGCATTCGACAAAAATCTGTCAGCTTCTCTTGTGCACTTCTGTCAATCTCTAGAAGACTCTGCTTGAGTGGATGTCTCCAATCTTGGATCCTTTGCATGCGGTTGCTCCGCATTAGTCTAAAGCTTCTCCTCCTTAGGAACCAAAAGTTCCTCCACAACCTCTAATTAGAGCTCCCTCTCAAACTCAGCTGTCAGCTCAAGGTTCTTCTGTGCATCCTTTGTCACATGGAAATATATCGATGAGCCAAATATCCTGAAGTGACCCACATCTGGTCTCTTACCGGAGAAAGCTTCCTTTGCTATTTTCATCCCAACTATTCGATGTAGGCTTCTACTAAGAAAATAGACCACTTTGTTGCATGCCTCGACCCACAAATGAAGTGGTATGCCTTGGTCATGCAGCATCGCCCGAGTTTCCCCTATAATCGTTCTATTCTTGCTCTCGGCCACCCCATTCTGTTGTGGGTTATGAGGTTCCATAAACTCCTGTTTAATTCCTTCCGCTACACAAAAGTCCTTAAACTTTTGAGAGACATATTCTCCACCATTATCGCTTCTCAAGGCCTTGATCTTTTTCCCTAATTCTTTCTCAACCAAAGCTTTGAACTCACAAAACTTTGAGAAGGTTTGGTCCTTCTTTTGCATGAAATAAATCCAACATTTATGAGAAAAATCATCAATGAAAATCACATAGTACCTTTTCTTCGCGGTGGATGTCGTCGAGAATGGTCCACATAAATTAGTATGAACTCACTAGAAGATCGCTTCTATTCGACTATCTTGATCATGAAAGGAAGACTTGGTGTACTTTCCCAAGGTACAACCTTTGCATGTGTCAACTTGCTCAAGTTTACCTTTGGGAATTCCTGTAGATATCTGCTACATTATCTTCAAGGCCCCATGATGCAAATGGCCCAACCGCCTATGCCATAACTCGCCAATGTCTTGGCTTTGCACCAATTCTGCTTTCAAATGCAATGCAGCACAGTTATCTACCTCTAGTGTATAGAGATTCTTCACTCGAATCCAAATCCTCTTGGTCTGACCCGTGGCTATGTGTATTAGGAACGCTTTTCCTTTACTGAAGACAACATCGTAGCCTTTGTCCTCCAACATTGTGACCGATACCAAGTTCTTCTTCAGTCCAGGCACATACTTCACATCTGTCAAGGTGATAGGAGCTCCATGCTCCCTCTGAAAAGCAACCGTGCCTACTCTTGAAACATTGTACTTTCTGTCATCACCCATCTCTATGAGCATCTTGAGGTCTTTCTCCTCTAAGGTACTGAATAAGATTCTGTCACCGGCCATGTGGAATGAGGCTCTAATGTCAGGATACCAAAAACAACCCACCATCGATGAAACCATACATGCGATGAGGGTAAAGTCCATTTCGAACTAAGAGGCTAATACCTCACCTTCCAATCCTTTTGTGGATCCCTTCTTGGACTTCTTCGATGGGAAATTACTTGCATAATGGCCCATCTCATGACAATTAAAGCATCTCACTTCAGATTTGTCACCATTCTTCCCTCCATGAGAAGAATTTAATTTGGAATGGGAAGCCTTCCCTTTCCCTTTCCTTGCCTTACTCGCTAAGGCCAGATTTTCCTCATCATCATTCTTTGATGAAGAACCATCTCGAGTGCTCCTCCTGATCTCCTCCTGCATGAGATCTAACCACAGTCATTCCCAATCTGGCAATTTCTCTCTTCTATTCATGGAGTCCTGGTAGCTATTCCATCTCTTTGGAAGACTAAGGAGAGAAAGGCTCACCATATCATCATCGGCAATCCCACACTACCAAGCTCATATCTACAGGTGGTGAGCTTGTTCATATATGTAGAAATAGTATCACCCTTCTCCATCTTGATTTTCCAAAGCTTATCCTTAAGCATTAGTTTCCTCTGGCCCCTACTATTCTGATAAAGGTCCTTCAATGTCTTCCACATTGAAAACAGAGTATCCTTTCCGTGGAGACTTGAAACAATATGGTTTCAAACTCCCTCTAGAAGAATCTGTCTCGCCTTCACCACACATTTCTTCCATTCATCCAATTCTTGTGCATTAACTACATCTGGCTTGGTG
The DNA here is from genome assembly GCA_031772625.1 of Pinus tabuliformis. Classification (NCBI taxonomy): domain Eukaryota; kingdom Viridiplantae; phylum Streptophyta; class Pinopsida; order Pinales; family Pinaceae; genus Pinus; species Pinus tabuliformis. The sequence continues at coordinate 881,682,957 of CM062805.1, forward strand.
ATTTCATGAGCAATGAAATCCTTCAAACCATTGTCTTCTAATACTGCTTCCATTCTATCTTTCCATGTTATGTAATTCGAGCTTCCTTCCAAGGCATACTCAAGTCTCAAGCCATACAATGCCAAAGTTTACTTCATTTTCTGCCTCTGCTCCTCCAACTCCTTCTCCTCTAGTTCTTTCTCTTTCTCTTTCTCTTGTTACTCCCACATTATATTTTCTTTCCTCATGTTCTACTCCTTTTATTCTTCTTTTTTTTTTCTATTCTTTCTCTATCTATTTTTATTTCTGCTCTTACTCTAATTGCTTCCACTTTGGATTCTATTTCTTTATTATCTACCATTTTATGTTCCCAAAGGAACCAAAATTCCTTAGTCGAATTTTTTATATGTATTATATTCTTTCATTAGATGTGCTTGATAATATTTTCCTTCTCCTAATTCTTCTTCCAACCAATGGTTCTTCCTACATCACTTGAATTTTTGTAGTTATATTAGTTGGGGGGGTTATTTCAATTGGAGTAGCTTCTATTCTTATTCTAAGAAATATATATTTACTATCTCAAGGTTTAATTAATCTCTTCATCCATTACATACATAATAAGGTTTTTTAATGTTTCACTACAGTGAATGCACATGTTCTTATCTCTTGTCTTACCGCCTTGATGACTCATTGTCTAAAATGTTTGTACTAGAGAAACTAAATATATAACTTTAATAAAAAGTATATGAAAATTGAAAATTGAATTTCTAAAACTAATTCTTCTAGAACTTCCCTCACAACAATGCCAAAATGTCAATCAAATTATTTACATATATTTTAAACACTTACTTATCAACCAAAATTTTTCGATTTATGAAGTGAAAAAATAATTTGTGCAGAATTTAGTGTACCTATTTCCTAATGAATTTTTTTTTTTAACTACCTTCTTACATAAATGATTTTCAAAGAGATTGGTATCTAAGATCCAGTGCTACTTTGAGTTGAATTGTGGAAATATAGGTTATGAACACATTTGGAAATTATGTAACAAATATCTCGTTCAAAATCAGTGAGAGTTATAGACCAATGGAGGAACTTTGTTGGGTGTGGAGCCTAATTATATTCCTAATTCTATGGTCTTTGTTTGAACTGGATGCATACCCCAAGAAAACTATACACCCCTCCACGTGGGGGGTGCAGGGGGAGCAGGTTCAAGGAAAATGCCCCCGAAGCTAAAAATAGATGAAAATTTGCCTTGTAAAATATTGTAATTTCATAATCAATCTGGGTCGTTCATTAGGTGGATGATATGACGGTAAAAATTATGTTAATTTGGGGTTTTTTTCCCTAGAAGGAAACCCTTGGTTTATATGAGGGAATTGTATTGTGGTTGTGTATTATTATTCTGAGCGAGAGAGATAGGAGGTTTTGTGAGAGCAAAGAGTAAATTATAGTGGATCTATTATAGGTTGTGTCTCTTCATTTTGCTGAATAATATAAAAGGAAGGACTGGTTGTTTCTCCATGGACATAGCTTGAGTTGGGTGAACCACATAGATATTTGTCTCTCTTGTTTTATGTGTTTTTGTATTTGTGTTTATGAAATATTTTGTGTATTTCATTACTCCATTAATTAATTTCTAACAAACTTCCCTAGCATAAATATTATAATGAAATTAATCAATATAAATAGTAAACAAAATAAATTCTACTATATTTATAATGTGAAATTTAACCCAAATGAATTTCAATTTTCAAATACAAGGTCTATTGTGGCTTCAGTGGTGACAATATAAGTCATAGGGCTTCATCCATATCTATTATATGGTTAGCTGATTCTTACGATAATAATTTGTTTACTACTTCAAAAAAGATTAGAAGAAACTACTTGAGTAATCATGAGTCATATTATTAATACAAAGAAAAATCATAAAATAGACCACTTAGTTTGAGAGAATATGAAATGTAAAAAAAGAAATTTCAACAGAAATGATGCAACATATAGTTATACACAATATTTGAGATAAAAAGTTAAAAAATATAGATAACTCATAAAAATATGTGCAACATGGACCAAAATGAAGGGGCCCTCCAAGTCTCATAGACACTGTAACGAAAATCTATATTATAATGAAATTGAAACTTTGTGCACAAACACTCACATAGACCACCAAGTCTAAAATATGTTATAGAAATGAAAATTTTGCTCACAATGTTATTTCTTCCTCCTACTTCATATATATATATATATATATATATATATATGATACAAACTTTAACAATAAATCTCTATAATCATGTCACATTTTTCCAACACCTAGATATATTACTATTTTTCAAATTCAATATATGAAAAGGTTGATCTTGTGTTTGGAATCCAATTTCCCAAAGATTGGATGAAATTGTGATCCCTACCATATGCATTCTATGTGATTTTCTTCATATTTATCACGTTTACTTGGTGTTGACTAAGGGTTATTAAACCTTATAGAGTGGACCTAATAGGAATCAATCCATATCATGATTTATGTGAACAACAACTAGATACCATTTTGTTCGGAGATAGCTACAACTATCCAAATGAATGGAAATTTACCAAAACAATTAAATTTATGTAATTTTTGGTAAAAGGGAAATTTTAACAAAAATTATCTTCTAAAATTTGAAAATTAGAAAGAAAACAACTTTGGTTCCTTATATTCCCTTCCATGGTTTAATTATGTAAAATTGGTCTAAAATAGATATAATGAAGGTCAAAATGAGTAAAAAGGGCAAATATAGTTATATTTCGAGTGTAATTGGTCAGAAAGCATAGCCCCAGTAAACCATATATTTTTATATCTTCCTCCACTGTTATGTTTCCTAAGTGCAAAACAATGATCTATAAGTTTTCATGGATATTCCACTAGAAAGTTCATCAAAATAGATCTAATAAAAGTAGAAAAAAATCTTAAATTTACATTGTGGGGGTTGATTTCATTATATTTATGGATTTATTAGTTTTTCTTTCTACTTATGCATGTATAATATAAAATGTGAAAAACAGAGAAAATAGATCTAATAAAAATAGGCAAGAATCTTAAATTTACACTATGGGGGTTGATTTCCTTAGATTTATGGATTAATAATTAGTTATTGTTTTTCTACATATGCATGTATTATATAAAATGTGGAAAATAGATAATAGTGAAATACAATCATAAAGCAATCATAATGAACACCAAGATATGATTTAAGAAACTCATTCAAGATAAAACCCACTTGGAAGGAGGTTGTATGCTCTATTTTGTTTGATGAAAAAAGATGTAGATATAAAGGAGAAGACACTCTCTATGGAGTTACATGATACTTGTGGTGCATGGATAGTTATAGAACACAAACACCCTTTATTCTTATCTCTCCCTATCCACTCACATATACTCTTCTGTAATATTGAACAAAATTCTCCCAAATATGTTGGAAATATTATTATCATTAATCTCAAAGGCATGGAGAGACTACGTATGTCCAAGATCAAGATTGGAAAAAGAAGATTGTATGAAATATTGGTTTTGGAATTTTGATGCCCAATTTGGATCCCCTATATTTTAAGGCATTTTTAGTATAATTTCATAGGTCAAATTAAAGCATAAAACATATTGTTGGAAAGCTTATTCCAAGACCTATCCAATAGTATATGGCACTGCTTATAACTCTATAGGAATGAGGATATATGAAATGTTTTGTCAGGATGACCCATTGTTTGGGCCCCTATTTTGACATTACTTCAAAGGTCATTTTACCTAATATTATATAATTTTCCCTTTATTCCTCATTCATTATTACATTCACTACCATATATTTGTCCAATCTCATCCCATAAAACTTCATAAGACATGTGTTCATTAATATGGATGATTTTAATGATTTCATGGTTACTTAGAATGGTTTTTGTCTTTTCCTAACTTGCTTTTTAAAGGTTTGGTGTTTTCTATATTTTTTATATCTATAAAAGTTCTTGTAGCAGACAATTCGAGAGGTAGTTTCACCACATCATTTAAAAATCTATGGATATGAAACAAGAATCATTTGATCTTGTGTTTGGAATCCAATTTCCCAAAGATTGGATGAAATTGTGATCCCTACCATATGCATTCTATGTGATTTTCTTCATATTTGTCACATTTACTTGGTGTTGACTAAAGGTTATTAAACCTTATAGAGGGGACCTAATAGGAATCAATCCATATCATGATTTATGTGAACAACAACTAGATACCATTTTGTTCAGAGATAGCTACAACTATCCAAATGAATGGAAATTTACCAAAACAATTAAATTTATGTAGTTTTTGGTAAAAGGGAAATTTTAACAAAAATTATCTTGTCAAATTTGAAAATTAGAAAGAAAACAACTTGGGTTCCTTATATTCCCTTCCATGGTTTAATTATGTAAAATTGTTCTGGAATAGATATAATGAAGGTCAAAATGAGTAAAAAGGGCCAATATAGTTATATTTCGAGTGTAATTGGTCAGAAAGCATAGCCCCAGTAAACCTTATATTTTTATATCTTCCTCCATTGTTATGTTTCCTAAGTGCAAAACAATGATCTATAAGTCGTCATGGATATTCCACTAGAAAGTTCATCAAAATAGATCTAATAAAAGTAGACAAAAATCTTAAATTTACACTGTGGGGGTTGATTTAGTTAGATTTATGGATTTATTAGTTTTTTTTTCTACTTATGCATGTATTATATAAAATGCGAAAAATAGAGAATATAGATCTAATAAAAATAGACAAGAATCTTAAATTTACACTATGGGGGTTGATTTCCTTAGATTTATGGATTAATAATTAGTTATTGTTTTTCTACTTATGCATGTATTATATAAAATGTGAAAAATAGATAATAGTGAAATACAATCATAAAGCAATCATAATGAACACCAAGATATGATTTAAGAAACTCATTTAAGATAAAACCCTCTTGGAAGGAGGTTGTCTGCTCTATTTTGTTTGATGAAAAATGATGTAGATATAAAGGAGAAGACACTCTCTATGGAGTTACATGATACTTGTGGTGCACGGATAGTTATAGAACACAAACACCCTTTATTCTTATCTCTCTCTATCCACTCACATATACTCTTTTGTAATATTGAACAAAATTCTCCCAAATATGTTGGAAATATTATTATCATTAATGTCAAACGCATGGAGAGACTATGTATGTCCAAGATCAAGATTGGAAAACGAAGATTGTATGAAATATTGTTTTTGGAATTTTGATGCCCAATTTGGATCCCCTATATTTTAAGGCACTTCTACTATAATTTCATAGGTCAAATTAAAGCATAAAACATATTGTTGGAAAGCTTATTCCAAGACCTATCCAATAGTATATGGCACTGCCTATAACTCTATAGGAATGAGGATATATGAAATGTTTTGTCAGGATGACCCATTGTTTGGGCCCCTATTTTGACATGATTTCAAAGGTCATTTTACCTAATATTATATAATTCTCCCTTTATTCCTCATTCATTATTACATTCACTACCATATATTTGTCCAATCTCATCCCATAAAACTTCATAAGACATGTGTTCATTAATATGGATGATTTTCATGATTTCATGGTTACTTAGAATGGTTTTTGTCTTTTCCTAACTTGCTTCTTAAAGGTTTGGTGTTTTTTATATTTTTATATATATAAAAGTTCTTGTAGCAAACAGTTCAAGAGGTAGTTTCACCACATCATTTAAAAATCAATGGATATGAAACAAGAATCATTTGATCTTGTGTTTGGAATCCAATTTCCCAAAGATTGGATGAAATTGTGATCCCTACCATATGCATTCTATGTGATTTTCTTCATATTTGTCATGTTTACTTGGTGTTGACTAAGGGTTATTAAACCTTATAGAGGGGACCTAATAGGAATCAATCCATATCATGATTTATGTAAACAACAACTAGATACCATTTTGTTCGGAGATAGCTACAACTATCCAAATGAATGGAAATTTACCAAAACAATTAAATTTATGTAATTTTTGGTAAAAGGGAAATTTTAACAAAAAGTATCTTGTCAAATTTGACAATTAGGAAGAAAACAACTTTGGTTCCTTATATTCCCTTCCATGGTTTAATTATGTAAAATTGGTCTGAAATAGATATAATGAAGGTCAAAATGAGTAAAAAGGGCCAATATAGTTATATTTTGAGTGTAATGGTAAAAAAGCATAGCCCCAGTAAACCTTATATTTTTATATCTTCCTCCACTGTTATGTTTCCAGAGTGAAAAACAATGATCTATAAGTTGTCATGGATATTCCACTAGAATGTTCATCAAAATAGATCTAATAAAAGTAGAAAAAAAATCTTAAATTTACACTGTGGGGGTTGATTTCCTTAGATTTATGGATTTATTAGTTTTTTTTCTACTTATGCATGTATTATATAAAATGTGAAAAATAGAGAAAATATATCTAATAAAAATAGACAAGAATCTTAAATTTACACTATGGGGGTTGATTTCCTTAGATTTATGGATTAATAATTAGTTATTGTTTTTCTACTTATGCATGTATTACATAAAATGTGAAAAATAGATAATAGTGAAATACAATCATAAAGCAATCATAATGAACACCAAGATATGATTTAAGAAACTCATTCAAGATAAAACCCACTTGGAAGGAGGTTGTCTGCTCTATTTTGTTTGATGAAAAAAGATGTAGATATAAAGGAGAAGACACTCCCTATGGAGTTACATGATACTTGTGATGCATGGATAATTATAGAACATAAACACCCTTTATTCTTATCTCTCTCTATCCACTCACATATACTCTTCTGTAATATTGAACAAAATTCTCCCAAATATGTTGGAAATATTATTATCATTAATGTCAAAGGCATGGAGAGACTACGTATGTCCAAGATCAAGATTGGAAAATGAAGATTGTATGAAGTATTGTTTTTGGAATTTTGATGCCCAATTTGGATCCCCTATATTTTAAGGCATTTGTACTATAATTTCATAGGTCAAATTAAAGCATAAAACATATTGTTGGAAAGCTTATTCCAAGACCTATCCAATAGTATATGGCACTGCCTATAACTCTATAGGAATGAGGATATATGAAATGTTTTTTCAGGATGACGCGTTGTTTGGGCCCCTATTTTGACATGATTTCAAAGGTCATTTTACTTAATATTATATAATTTTCCCTTTATTCCTCATTCATTATTACATTCACTACCATATATTTGTCCAATCTCATCCCATAAAACTTCATAAGGCATGTGTTCATTAATATGGATGATTTTCATGACTTCATGGTTACTTAGAATGGTTTTTGTCTTTTCCTAACTTGCTTCTTAAAGTTTTGGTGTTTTCTATATTTTTTATATCTATAAAAGTTCTTGTAGCAGACAATTTGAGAGGTAGTTTCACCACATCATTTAAAAATCTATGGAGATGAAATAAGAAAATATAAAACATGGGTTTTATGTAAAATATGGTTTTTAAGTGATACATGGCATAAACCTCAAAAAGTAAAAAAATAGGGGATGTTTGGATTAGGTTTCAAATTTTTTTTATTAAAATTGTTCCCTAAAATATTCATTTCCATGTATGACCAACAAGTCTTGTGTACAAATTTGGGAACATGGAATTTAGGATGTTTGATTCAATTTGAACTTCCTATGACCTCCACATGATCTACATATGATCTCCAAATAATCTTCATAAGATATTCACATGATATCCATTATTCTAAATCTAATATAAGTTTGTTGTAGATCCACTTATTTAGGGATTGGTTCTATCTTGTAACTTCTTTCCTTTTATGAAGGATGATTTGTATGTATAAATATGAGAGGATATTAGTCATTTGGAGAGGCTAGAGTTAGAGGAAGGTAGAGGATAAAGAGTGGCTAAGTGTTAAGCATATGTTTATGAATCAAATATACAAGATTTCAATATTTCTATTTTCTCCTTTGATTAATATCAAACAACAACTTGCTATTTTCCATTGCACGTGTGCTGAGTTAACTTCATTCCTTTAGACTCTTTAGCGATGCTTCAGTGAGCTAGAAGGGCACTTTTTGTAAGAGATGTATTCCTCCTTTTCCATTACTTTTCTTTAGTAAAATTTGATTTGAATGAATGCTTAGTTTAATTCATTCGTTTTAAATTTATTTGAATGTATTCCTTTAATTCTTATTGTTTACCATTTTGTGTGGTGTGACAACAGAGTGTAGGCTATTCTTACAAGCCACTTGATTGATTAAAATATTTTTTTATTTTCAACGATAAAATTCACTAGTTGAATTATAAGTTAAATATTCTATGATTGTTTTATAGCAAAAAAATTAAATGGTGAGGGTTTAAAAATGTTTAGAACCATGACCATGTTGATTTCTTTAAGCTACATCTACTTTTCATTAGTTAGAACTTTTCTTTCATAATTAACTTGCAAAGTTAATTTTCATAGATAAGTCATAAATTAGAACATGCATATATTGTGCATTACACTTTGTAAGTTTACAAACATGAATTAATGATTTAAATGTAATGTAATTCTAGTTCAAAAGAATTGACCAACATTTTTGGCGTCGTTGTTATCACCGAAAAAGTGATCACCTAGCCATTTTTTACTAGGATGATCAAAATACACCATGTAGTATGGATTTTACACATTAAAACCCACTTCCACCTTAGGAAATAATTTCGAGAACCTATTTTTCTAAATTATTTATTTTTAATTAATATACCCACTTGAAAATAACCCAAAAACCTATTTAATTAATTTCATGTTATTTCATATTTAACTAATTTCATGTTATTTCATATTTAACTAATTTCATGTTATTTCATATTTACTCATTTCGTGCACATGGGGTCTTGGATAGACGGTGATCGGTTTCTTTGTTAAGAAAATCCTTGATGTGAAGTCACTACTTCAATTCCCTACCCCAATCGGGGTGTTATATTGGACATGATGATGATGTAGTACCACCAAGCTTACCAAAAAAATAATATTTGCTCATTTTGTGAAAATAATTAAAGATATTTTCACTAATCCATAGTAATAATTAAACAAATCATTATTTATTTGTTAGTCCTTAATCATTTCACTTTTCTCCCTTAAAATAATTATTAAATCATTATTTAGTAATTATTTCTAACTCCTTTTAACCATATCACTTGAATAATTAAATTAATCATTATTTATTTATTATTCCTTAATAATTACACTTCTCTCGTATGAAATAATTATTAAATCACTTTTTAGTAATTATTTCTAACTGACTGACCTTATCTCCTAGAAATAATTAATAAATCATTTTCACTTATTAATTATTTCACAAACTTTTCTTAATTAACTCAATTAACCATTTTTTTAGTTAGTTGAGTAAATAAATATTATTTACCATTTCTCCAATATTTTCCTCTCCAAAAATAATAAAATACTCATAACAGTTAGATCTTGATCTTGTCAACCAAATATCTTTTTATTTGACCAGATCTAGATCTATCTTAGCATTTTATTATAAATAGAGAGGTTTTCCCTCACCTCACACACATGAGCATTATCATCATCGTCACTTTGATCCCATAACTCTTGAGCTCTCCACATTGAGTTCTACCTTTTGTCATATTTTTCCCACTTGCAACTAGAGGAGAGAAAAAGTAGTTATTTGAAGCCTAGGGACACAAAAAAACCCTCCCACGGAGGAGGGAATTAAATACCAAATCCATTTATGTTCTACTCCATAGGTGATATCATTTATTAACAGAAAATTAATTTTTTTCTTTCCATTGGGTTCTCATCCACAGCTTCTGGTGTTGGGTGTGGAGCCTGATTATCTTCTTGATTCAGAGGTCTTTGTTTCATCCTGATGTATACCCCAGGAATACTGTACACCCCTCCACACAGGGGGTGGGTGCCTAGTAAAATATTGTAGTTTTCTAGTCAATCTAGGTTGTCCATTAGGCAGATGATTTGACGGTAAAAGTTATTCTAATTTAGGGTTTTTTCCCTAGAAGGCAACCCTCGGTTTATTTGAGGGAATTTTATTATGGATGTGGATTATTATTTTGAGCAAGAAAGGAAGAGGGGATTGTGTGAGATCGAAGAGGAACTCACAACAGATTTTTTGTAGCTCGTATCTCTTCATTTTGATGGATAATATAAAAGGAAGGACTGGTTATTTCTTTGTATACATAGCCCAAATTGGGTGAACCACATATATTTGTGTCTCTCTTGTTTTATGTGTTTATGTTTCCGCAATAATTTATGTGTTCCATTGCTCTGTAATATATAATTTTCTAACAACTGATATCAAAGTTGGAGGTCTATTTGGTTGATAAACTCTTAGGAAATAAGGATTTTTGGTTTGAGTGGGAGCAATGGTGGAAGATTGTAGGTTTAGGGTCGAGAAATTTAACGACAAAAATTACAAGTTGTGGAAGATGAAAATGGAAGGTTTTTTGTAACAGAAATATTTGTACCTACCATTGAGTAGAAAATCAAAGAAGCTGACAAGTATAACAAATGAAGAATGGGATCTTCTTGATAGAAAGGAACTAGGAATAATACATTGTGTTTCACAGTGTCAGTGGCATTCAACATTTCAAAGGAAACAACAATAGAAGGTTTAATGATGGAATTAGCAAAACTATATGAAAAATATTTGGCCTCAAATAAGGTATTTCCTATGGACCATATATTTAATATGAAAATGTTAGAAGGTGGATCTGCTACTTATTATTTAAATGAATTCAACACGATTACCAGTCAGTTAAGTTCTGTAGGGGTAAATTTTGATGATGAAGTTAGGGATTTGTTATTTCTGTGCTCATCACCAAAAAGTTGGAATGGCTTAGTTATGGATATTAGTAACTATGTCTCTGGATCTAGTACTTTAAAGTTTGATGGTGTTGTTGGTTCCATCCTTAGCGAGGAAGTGTGACAGAAAAGCTCTGGTTAGACATCAGGTAATGCTTTGACTGCAAAGACTAGGGGAAGAAAAATGGAAAGAGGAATGAGCCTAGGAAATCACAGTAAGTTAAGAAAAGGAAGATACAAATCTAATCAGGGATAGTGTGCCAGAAATGTAGGAAGAAAGGACACCTTAAGAAAGACTGCAAATATCAGACGGGAAAAGAATGATATGGACAACAAGAGAACAATCATGAAGTGAATGTGACAGGTGATGTGTTGCAAGATGATTTGATTCTTTTATTAGATAATATTATTGATGCTTTGGTGGTAGATTCAGGGGCCTCATTCCATGCCATTCCTGATAGGAAACATTTTTATGACTATGTTCAAGGATATTTGGACAGGTTCATTTAGGTGAGGATAAATCTTGTAAAATCATTGGAAGCGTTAAGGTTTTTATAAAGAAACAAAATGGAAACCAATCGCTATTGAAGGAGGTAAGGCATGTTCCAAATCTGAAGAAAAATCTAATTTCAATAGGGTAGTTAGGTGGTGAAGGTCTTGTAACAACATTCACAGAAAAAACACGGAAGGTCACTAAAGGAGCCTTGATAATAGCAAAAGAAAAACATGTTGGTACGTTATATTATGTAATGGTATTATAATTTTGTTAATGCATTAACATACATTGGATAAGATACAACATTGTGGCATTATAGGCTTAGGAACATGAGTGAGAAGTGGATGCAAACTCTTCACTCAAGAAATTTTTTGTCAGGTTTGAAGCATGTTGATTTGGATTTATGTGAAAATTGTGTTTATAGAAAGTAGAAGAGAGACAAATTTATTAGAGTTGGGAAAGAAAAGAAGAGTGAAAAAATTAGAGCTTGTGCATATATATGTATGGGGACATTATCTGGTATCATCTCTTGGTGGCTCTCACTATTATTTTACTTTTGTTGATGATGCAACTAGGAAAACCTGTATTTATTGTATTCTAAATAAATCTGATGTATTTGATACTTTCAAGAAATGGAAAGATTTAGTTGAGAATGAGACAGGAAATAAGTTGAAGTGTCTTAGATTAGAGAATGGAGGTGAATATTGCATAAAATAGTTTGATAAATATTGTTCAAAGCATGGAATTTGTAAAGAGAAGACAATTCCAAGAATGCCATAGGAAAATGGTGTGTTAGAAAGGATAAACAGGACAATCATGGAGCATGCAAGGTGCATAAGATTTCATTCTGGATTTCCCTTACAATTTTGGGTAGACGTTGTAAATATCGTTGTTTATATAATAAACAAAGGGCCTTCAAGTTCCTTAAATGGTGGTATTCCAAAGGAGGCATAGGCAAGTAAAAAGATAAACTACTCATTTTCAAATACTTTTGGTTGTGAAGTCTTTATCCACATTAATAAAGAAAATAGAACAAAGCTTGAGACAAATCAAAGAAATGTACCTTTATTGGATATGGTGTAAATTATTTTGGTTATCACTTATATGGTTATGAAAATCACAAAATCACTAGGAGCAGAGCTGTCATATTCAATGAAAAGGTCTTGTATAACGACAAAATGCAAGGAAAGAAACATGAAAAAGAAAACAAAAAATACACAGTTCTTGATGAGATCATGGGAAAAGTAAAGGTGCATCAAAATTATAATGATTAGCATCCACAACAACAACAACAATAGGCACCTCAAACACTTGAAAGTGGTGTTAAAATATCTACTAGGATAAGTAGACCCCTTGAACGATACTATCCTTCATTATATTATGTATTGTTGACTGATTATGGTGAACCAGAATGTTATGAACAATCAATACAAGTAGAAACCAGGAAGAAGTGGGAGCTAGCCATGAAAGAAGAGATGCACTCTTTGATACATAACCAGACTTGGGACTTAGTCAGTTTTCCTGCAAGTAAAACAATATTGGAGAATAAATGGGTTTACAAGTTGAAGGAAGAAGATGGAGGTAAACAAAGGTACAAGACTAGACTTATTGTGAAGGGGTTTTCACAAAAGAAAGGTATAGACTTTGATGAATTTTTTTCTCTTGTTGTTTAAATGAATTCAATCATAGCTATTTTAAGTATTGTGGCAGCAAAAGATTTTCATCTTGAGTAGTTAGATGTGAAGACAACCTTTCTTCATGGGTATTTGGAGGAATATATCTATATGCAGCAACCATATGTGTATGAGGTCAAAGGGAAGGAAAAATTAGTGTGCAGGTTGAAGAAGAGTTTGTATGGCCTAAACCAAGCTCCAAGGGAGTGGTATCTAAAATTTGACAAGTTTATGTTTGGACAAGGTTATACTAGATGTCACTCTGACCATTGTGTTTATCTTAAAAACAAAAATGATAGCATCTATAATATATTGTTATTGTATGTAGATGGCATGCTTGTTGCAAGGTCTAACATGTTGGAAATAAATGTTCTCAAAGGAACATTGGAAAATTCATTTGCAACGAAATATTTGGGTGTTGCAAAACAAACCCATTGTATGAGAATAACTAGAGATAGAAAAAATCACAAATTAATGTTGTATCAGAGTGAGTACATACAAAAGGTGTTGGAAAGCTTTAATATGTAGAATGCAAACCCAGTTAGTACACCTTTGGCTAGCCATTTAAAACTAAGGATATGTGTCCTAAGACCCAGGAAGATATGGATTATATGTCTAAAGTTCCATATGCATCAGCAATTGAAAGCTTAGTGTATGCAATGGTCTGCACAATGCTTGATATTACACATGGAGTGGGAGCTATAAGCAGGTACATGAAAAATCCAGGAAAAGAACATTGGATGCCAATGAAATGGATTATCACGTATTTAAGAGGTACCACAAATCATGCATTATGCTTTGGTGGTTCAAACATTACTCTATTGGGGTATGTTGATGCAGATATGGAAGGTGATAATAGCAGGAGGAGCACTAAAGGGTAGTGTTTATTGTAGGTGGAACAATTGCTAGTTGGGTTTCAAAAATGCAGTGTTGTTGCACTTTCAACAATGGAAGAAGAGTATGTTGTTGCTACAAAGGTCGATAAAGAAATGATTTATGAGAAAAAATTTCAACGATAATCACATCAAAATTCATTTGTTGATGTGTTTTGAACCAACAAGTGTGGTTCATCATCAGGACAAGATGAAGAATTAGATCATGGCAGCAAACTAAATAGAGAGATCCATCATTCAAATGACTAGAAAGAAATAGCTAATTTTGACCAAAGAAAACGTTTAGAATTGACTAGACTACAACTAAATTTGACTGGACCAAGGGTTAGGGGAAAGTTTATTAATTGGTTACTTAATTAATTAATTAGTTAATTTGTTAGATTTAATCATTTTTATTTAAATAAAATGTAACTAAATATATTCGTTAATAAATAACTAAAATTACTCATGAACTTAAAATTACATGCTAGCTAGAATATTGCAGATATGCTAACAAAATTTGTAACTAGGGAGAAACAAAGATTATACTTAGTTTCAATTGGTCTTCAAGTATGATGATGAAGATGAGAAATAGTCAAGTCCAATGTGGAAGAATTTTTTAGAAAGTGAAGCAGCGGTGAAGTTGCTATAATCAGTCTCTAGGTGGGAGATTATTGGGTGTTGAGCCTGATTATCTTCTTGATTCATAGGTCTTTGTTTCAGCTGGATGTATACCCCAAAGAGACTATACACCCCTCCACACGGGAGGGGGGGGGGGGCTATACCTTGCAAAATATTATGATTTCTTAGTCAATCTAGGTCATCCATTAGGCGGATGATCTAACAGTAGAAGTTATGTTAACTTAAGGATTTTTTCCCTAGAAGACAACCCTCGATTTATATCAGGGAATTGTATTGCGGTTGTGCATTATTATTATACGTGATAAAGGAAGAGGGGATTGTGTGAGAGTGAAGAGGAACTTACGGCGGATTTGTTGTAGGTTGTATCTCTTCATTTTACTAGATAATATAAAAGTAAGGACTAGCTTTTTCTTCATGGATGTAGCCCAAATTGCATGAACCACATATATCTGTGTCTCTCTTGTTTCATGTGTTTTTTGTGTTACATTGCTCTGTAATATATAATTTTCTAACATCTGGCATATATTTTCAAGTTCCAAAAACTTTTTATAGGTTTCTCTAATATTCTACACATATATGAAGATAATTGTTGAATATTATAGGGTTTGGGAGCTCTTTTTTCTTTTTCATTTTTTTTGTTAGGAAGTTTCATCACTAGCCATAAAGAGCATATTTTTGGCACATCTGCTCAAGAATTTCCTTTCAGTGTGTCATCTCATATTTTCACAACCTAGCTTACATTATTCTTTCCTATCTCGACAATCTCTTTGCTTGTTCTAAACGCTAATCGCAACACTTAGAATATTCTTGTACCATCTTCCTATGATGTCATAAGTATAATATGTGCCTTAACCCTCTTAAGTGTGTCTTTTACATTCCTTTTCGGAAACTTTTGGGCTTCATTGTGTCCAAGGTTGGGATCATCGTTAATCCTCTTTAAGTTCAATCCATTCTCGAAATCCCCCCTCCTTGCAACCTATGTCGGTTGCATATCCTTCAAGGAAAAGTTATTTTCTTGTGTAGATTCATTTTGGACGATGCCACCACTACTCATGGATTTATTCACCTCCTTAAAACTAGCATTCCAATTGCATGGGATGATTAATTTCAACAATCATTCATCACGATTAAGCATTCCCTCACCTCTCCTCCTTTCATTAGTCCACCCAAATTTGATAAGGTCTTCATATTGTACATCTTAGTCTCCACCTATGTAGTTGTTTGGGTCTTAGTGCAAGAAGATGGTGTTGAGAATGAACACATCATTTACTCTATGAGAAAGAACCTTAATGGATACCCTATGCCCTATTCTCATGAGGAGATGTTGGCTTTGGCTATTATGTTCTCCATTTAGACACTATGCCATTATATCTTGACATGTACCACCAAGGTTGTTACTAATTCCAACCCCATGGATTTCTTCTTGAGTCGATGGGTCATCAATGGGAAGTATGCCCACTAGATTTCATCCTACTAATTTTCCATGATTTTTCCACAAAAAAGATTCGCCAATTTCGACGATTCGCCCAAATTTTAGAATATAAAATTATTTTACCTTAAAAATCGCCAACATTATATAGAATATATATAATGAATAATTTTACCAATAAACATTTATAATTTGCATATTAGGGATTAGTGAGATTCGCCAATGTTTTAAACTTCAAGACCATTGGATTTCATCCTCGAGGAATTTGACTTGGAATTATTAATGCCTAAAACTAAGAAACGATTAGACCTTGTTTCAGCCTTGACAGTGTTGGGTAATTTAATTTTGAGTTAAATTACTTGCATTAAAATTCAATCCAAGTTCATATACTTGTGAAGTACACTTGCACAATAAATGCTAGGAAATTATCTTTCAATCAACAAGGAAATTAACCTATTTAAAATGATTGTGAAACTAATATGAAACCTATTTATGAAGATGTCTAAGATGAATATGTGCACATTTATTTTTTTCAAAAGTATCAAATTCGGAACTTATAAAGAAATCTTTTAATCTATGAAATCGAAATGACAATTGACATGACAGTAAACTTATTCTATTGACATGAAAATAAATCTATTCTAGTGACATGAAATTAAATCTATATTATCAACAGGAAAGTAAATCTAATTTATCAACATGAATGTAAATCTATTTTAATGACATGAAAGTAAAACTTGAAAGTAAATTTAATCTACAAAGCGGTAAATCATATACTAAGAAAGCATTGAATTCTTAAACTATGACATTTAAAGGCAACCTATTCTGAAAGCAATGAGAGATCAATTGAAATTCTCAATGTTTGAATTATCAAAAAGAATCATTCATAACTATCTATGAATCTAAAAGAAAATAAATTGAAAAGAAATGAGTGTTCAACATGAATTGCAAATCAATGAATATATGAAATGAAATCAATAAAGTAAATATTCTTTTTGTTTTTGGTTTTACTCAAGTGCTTGATCTGCAAAAGAACTTAAATGGAATGATCATAAATGAATGTAAAGATGTTTTGTAGAAACAATTCATCTAATCAAAAGACTTGAAATAAACCTTGCAGAAAATGAGCATAAAAGAAATTAATCTATCTTGCTATAATGAAACATTAAAATACACCCCATACTTATCAAGTGATCATCCTAGAGTGCATGAGAGGTGGAAATTTCATAAGGCTATTTGATCGAACACCATATCTCAACATGAAGGCATATCCATATCAAAGGATTGCATTAAAATTTATAGTATTTATAACATCGAGCATAAGAATAGCTTTAAAATTCCCAAACTTAACACCCTTTGAGAGGAGAAGGCACTCCTATTTATACAAAAAACTAAGATAACTAATTCATAAATGTAAATCCACAAAGCTATCCTAGATCCACATATTCCTCCTATATCCATAAATATCTCATGTGGTTACAACCATGTGTTAACATTTATCAAGTAGCATATCTTCATATCCTCTCATAAATCTCTCATAGGTTTGATAGAGACACTAATGAAAACTTCCATGATTCTTCTCCATAAATTGTGGTTCTTCAATTATCTCAAATCTTCCTCAAATCTTCAAAATTTTGAAGAGGAAATTCGAATTTAAGACTTAGAGGTCAAATATGATTGTGTTGGAATCTTCAAATAGGCCTACACACATCACAAAACTCATCCAACTTTTAGATATAAGTTAATACATGTTATTTTTCTAATTTTTAACCATAAATTCACTCAAAATACCAAAATAAATGTATTGGAAAACAATATGTCTAAAGCCATATTTAATCATGAAGAAAGTGTTAGTGCATGGTTGTTAAGTTGTGGAATATGGTAAATACTAAAGGAAAATGGAATAAAAGAGGGTGAAAGGGATAACATTTTGGAGACCCAACGGGTAGATTGGGTCATTTTTACCCCTTTGAATTTTTAGTCAATTCCAATGTCATATGCATTGGATTTTCCACCAATAACCAAGTTGAATATGATGAAGGGATAGGTTTATTAGTCGATTCCCTTATTCATCGCATCATTCACGTTAATGTTTTTCTTTATTCCATGTTGTTCATCGTGCAATTGAATGGAATTTATCATGTGCATAATCTTGTCCTCTTTAGAAAATATCTATGAGTTAAGCATTTGGCATGTGAATTTGAATCCATTTCATTCAATCATGTTCCTAGAACTCAAAATAACTATGTAAATATCATTGAAAACAATATTCTTGATTGACATTTATCACATGCATCGATAAGAAGACAATAATAATAGTATATGGTGACTCCATTATGTTAAATCTTCAAATACCAAGTGACTACATTTTTATTTATATATTTTATCTCTTTCATTTACTATTTTTATCTTCTAGTTGTGTTTTTGGGCAAGAAACTTTCATTTACGTGTTCTCACATTTGTTTCGTATGTTAGAGATTCTAGTCGCATAAGAGATAGAAAAATCTAACCAAACACTGGGAGCAAGAGAACAAGAGGGCCAACACACTTTTCTAGGAATAAATTGCAATGGAACAATGTAGGAAAAGGGCCACAACCTGCAGTGTAACATAGGAAAATGTTAGTTTTCTACATTGCCTAAATTTTTGCATATTTTTCTATTTTTTTTTTAATTTAAGTTTTGGTTGTCTATTGGGGGGTTTGTACTCATCCTTTCAATACACTTTAGGCCTCAATCTCTTCAATTTACCCTATTTTAGGAGAAAGGAAAACATCCCTTTGGTGTTTGAAGTATACCTCCACTAACTCAAAAGGGGTTTTGTTGATTTGGTAGTCTCAATATTTAGAGTTGTATACCAGTTATTTTTCAGCAGCTTAAGCCTTCTATTTTAGCTTCTTTTTGGACTTTTAAGTTACAATTGAGCCCCATTTAGGCCTTTTTTCCATAATTATTCAAAGTCCTTCCTAGGTACATTTTCATTAGTTGGTTTGTTTGTTTCCATTTCAACTTAGATTTTAGTTTTTATTAGCTGATTTTATTATGTAGAGTAGGCATATTGACCATAGATCCCAACCCATTTTGGTTCTTGATATCTTTCTATCCATTTTGTTTCCTTATTTTTTCATTTTTTGTGATGTTTTTAGCCTCCTCGAGTGGGAAGTAGAGTGTGTTTGGATCTGTTTACTTTCATTTCATTTTAGTTAATTTTTCATTTCTATCATTTACTTTTCAGCAACACATTTTACATTTCATGCAAACCAGTGAAATTACAAATATTTTCACACACACTTCACACCTTAAGTGAACGAGAGCTTGGTTATCACCTCCAATCCAAGACCATTAAAAATAACCACTTAATCTAACCAACATAAATCTAAGCTCACATAGGCAGCAGGAAAAATAATATAATAATTAGGTTAGGGTTGGTGGGGTAGGCATCCGCCGACCAATCACTTTACATTGATACATAGTGGTTGTCCTCTTAGGTGCTTTAAATTTTACATAATCCAATGGTCTAAATCATATGTTGAGTAGAGATTTGTTTGTGGGGGTAAGGCCTAGGCCAAGGATACTAACGACTCCCCTTAAATCTCCCACTTCTTGGTCGGGAATCTGGGTGCACGAATGACACCTAGAAGTTGAGATTCACTCACACTTGTTAGACAGAGGTAACCATAGTGGCCTTTATTAGGATTAAAACACCCTATAGATGGTGGTTGTGGGAAGAAATGATACCTTTACCTCACCTTTCACTCAATGATTTTCTTGCAAACATCAGATACCACAAGTAAAATTTTTTTTAGAAAAGACCATAGAAACATAGGACTAGGATTTTTTTGAGGTGTAGTTAAACTTTAGGCTAGGTGTAATTTCCTTTTTACAAGACGAGTTTGCTTGAATTAGACTAGCAGTAAATTATAGTTAGCTTACACTTTGCACCACTACATGTAGTGTTTTTTTTCTCTTTGTTGTTCTTTTTCTTCATCATTGGCATCTAGTCTTTAGCATTCTATTTGTCTTGACATCATTCCCCCCCCCCCCCCCCCCCTAGGAATTTGTTGAAGAGATTGCATGTTTTCCATCCCTATTTTAGGTTAAGACATCCATTAACACATTTTAGATGAGTAAGAGTCTCTCTCCCTAATCCACCTTCAAAGTCTAGTGCTTCTTATTTATCCATATCTTCCTCAAATTTTGATTCCTCTCAACTTCAAGATACTATCATTTCTGGTTTCAATAGTATCGGTAATATCGATCGTAATGCAAGCACCAATAGTAGAGGAAATACTAGTAGAAACACTAGTAATACTCATTGGGTCCCCCTTCTAGAGGTAACATTGGAACCTTGCAAGGAATGAATATCACTCAACCATTGCTCCCCTATATGGTCAATTTGAATATCCCTGATTTCAACTAGCTCATTAATCATCCTCTTCAGCATGACCCCAGTTGGCCACCAATGCAAACTAAGTTCCATCCAAAAACCCAAAGTTTGAAGGGAACTCTAGGGAGGATCCCACAAACCATATTCGGTCTTTTCACATGTGGTGTTCCTCCAATTCCATAATGGAGGACTTGATTCATTTGTGCCTCTTTCAATGCACCCTCACCAGCTTTGTTGCAAAGTGGTATGTAGACAAACCCCATTCCTCCTATAAGGTGTTTTCAACCATTTCCAATGTGTTTTTATCCTATTTTTAGTTACTTTTCCATTAGGATATTGATATCAAAACTTTGACCTCATTTTGTCAAACCTCTACAACCCACCTTTCTAATCATGTCTAGGAAAGGTGCAAAAGGTAGAGCTTGTGCAAGGATCTCAAATTTGAAGACTGAGTTTTCGTAGATTGGTTTTTGAGATCCCTCCTTACACAAATTGGTAAAGATGTTGCATCCACTTTCCTGCAAACTGAAGAAGAAATTTATAAGGCTTTGTGGTTCAATCTGATCTAAGACCACTTGGGTTATGTTTATATTGTTCTCCCCAACCTCCCTTGGCCTGGTGCTTCTTGTGCACCAGGGGAATTTCTTGTCAGAAACGGTGTAGTCAGATCAACATCTTACCAAAATCCTTCCCCATATCTGCAAGGATCTATGAGATATGGCCAACCTTAAGGGGGGCATAGTACCACTTACACTTATTCTCCCCCTGACCCTTCATGCATTAACCCATACCAAGTCACCAATACTTATTATGAATTCCCCATTCACATTATTTGGTATCAAGTCCATCTAGTAATCATACCGATTACTAGAATGTAACTATTAATC
The DNA here is from genome assembly GCA_031772625.1 of Pinus tabuliformis. Lineage (NCBI taxonomy): Eukaryota > Viridiplantae > Streptophyta > Pinopsida > Pinales > Pinaceae > Pinus > Pinus tabuliformis. Next base: position 881,704,165 of record CM062805.1, read on the forward strand.
CATTATATCCTTATGCACCACCTAGTGCTCCAGCCCCAGTGGCACCAGCACTTCAACCTCCCATGCCTCAGCCCCCTTTGCCATAACAACCACCACATTTGTAGGGGTAGGTGTATGCTTAGAAAAATATTTCCCAACCCCCTAACCCTAAGAAAAGGAATAAAGGGAAGGGTAACCAGGACCAATAATCATATGGAAACCAAGGAAACCAAATTCATCAGCTAAATTCTAATAATGGTGTTCATTCTAATACTACAACCCAATAATAGGATGCACATCCCAAGCAAAACAAGGCCCTTTGCATGAATAAACCTTGTGCTTGTTCCAATACCTATTGTCACTACACTCATGACTATCCCCTTCTCCCTTAGATGCACAAAGCATGGGAAGAACAAGATGTTTCCTCTAGAGGAAAAGATCCTATGCCTCCATCTATACCTCCATCTACGTAGTCGGTAGTGCTTAGGAATCCTTTTTCCAACGAAGGATATGTGGCCACCAAGGATGGAAAAAATCCGTTCTTTCCCCTCTCATAAAACTAGGAATGGATCTTATAAAATTCTCATGATTAATTTTGAGGAAATCAACCTTCAAACTCAACTGCACCAATATGATTCACCTCCTGAGAAGTCATCCACAAATGCACAACTGAAAATTTCCACTGAGCCTACCTCATCACCAAATGGTAATTTAAAAATTCCTCAACCTAAGGTAGAGGTTCCTTTCGAGATCACCAAAGGTTCATTCCATTGAAACCTTGCCAACTTTTGAGCCACCCATACCTACAACATAGTAGATGCATTAACATAGTCCTTTATTTCCATGTCACCGCTGGAAGTTCTGTAGATGTGCCCATCACAGTGAAAGGATCTACTATCTACTTTGGTCACTTTGGACCTGTCATACGATCACATGATTTTCTTTAATGTTGAAAAATAAAATCATCTTCATCTACCCCCATCTATTTCCTTCCAGATACTAGTCTCCATTAAGAATGCCATAGTTCAATGGTGTATTTTCAACAACGATGCATCCACCTGTGTGATTTCCACCCAATTTTGGAAGAAACTTGGTTCTCCCAAACTTCCACCATCTGCTATCACTCTCCATGCATATGATGGTCACCCTTCACAACCTATCAATCTCTACAAAAATTGTCCCATCATCGTCCCCGACAAGAAGGTCATCTGCTATTTTGAGGTCACTGATACCCTTATAGATTATAAGCTCTTGGATATAGTTTCATATACACCATGAAAGCAATCACTTATTCTATTTTTCATATAGTAATAATCCCTCGTAATAAGAATATGGTCACTATCAATCAGTTGACATACTATGATCCTTAGTCTAAGACAACTCCTTAGAATTTCGTTTACTCAATGGAAAGAAATGATATAGTGCCTTCTTTAACGAACGTCAGTCTAGGAGTCTATAAAAATTCCTTATTGCTTGGGCCATATTATGGCCCACTGCTTATTCCTATTGAGCCTATCTCTTCCAATGGTTGTATGTTTCAAGGGTCACAAGTTGCTCAACAACCTGACACCTCTTCCCAGCAGTCACCTCAATAACAATTTGTTGTTGTGCACTCAAATAACACATGAGGAGGAGTTCCTCTCGGACACCAACTATTAATCCAGATACATTTCATGTTCCCACCATTAGGAATAGTTACCACACTTATGATGGCTATGTTGATTTTGTCAAATTTTACCAATGGGATCCCAATATGGTACATTGATCCCCTCCTAATTTGCTCAAACATTTTGTGGCTTTGATGTTGGTACAACCTGTTGGCTTAGGGGGTCTTGACCCAAGTTCAAAGTTAGTTGCACCAAACAAATCCCTACACTACTATCCCTTTCAACATCAATCCACGTAGCGCAAACTGAAGTCTCACCTGAAGCAGTATGAGGGGGATGCTAGAACCAAGTTTCTGCATCCAGAGATTAGTGTGATGTCTTTTTATGACATAGATCTTCCTTCACGCATATCTCTAAGACCTTAAGGCTTAGCACTGTAACTCCCTTTAGTTGGCCTCTAGACCTCTACAAAGGTCTATGACTAGCTTTTGTGGACCTTGTACAGGGAAATTAGCTACTTACGTGCACCATAGATTACCCTTAGATCATCATTTACTCAGATCTACTTATGTGTTCAATAACTTTAACTGAAAGTGTTATGAGCTTCGTGTAATCACTTAACATTAATTGCGTTTAGATAATAAGAAAAATCAGGTAAATTCATGCATCAATACATCATTATTTTATAAAGACATAATTTCATCATAATATATATCACAATCATACATAACAACAGTAAAGAGATAAAACACAGGAACTTATGTAATAGTCTTCTTTATTGATATTCAATATAGATTTATAGACTCACTAATTCCCTATGCACTCAGCTACAGGGGTCCACGCACTCAATTGTTGACACTACTTTAGGCCTTTACGCACTCAGCTGCAAAGCCTTTTTCCCCTCTAAGACTTACTTCTTTGTGCTAGACTTCTTCATTCGTAACCATAGACCAAAACCCTCTATCTATCTTAGACTCTCTAAGACACACCTATTTATACAATCCCATGGTCCATGGACCATGGGTAGATCTTCAAAAACTGACTGAAGTTTACATGAATGAGGGTAAAAACCCTTTTTGACTCTTAACTAACTCCGCACTCCACATCCATAATTTGTGGATACTTTACATATTTTTACATCAAAACTTAGGCTTTTGCCCCAAAACTTACCCAGGGGACCTTATCCCAACAGGACCCCAACACAAAGGTCGTGACTCACCCTTGAGTCACTTGGTTGGCATGGTGATCTTTTTGTGAAGATCCCCCAGCTCCACCTGCACAACTTCTACTTCAGCCGCACTCTGCGTGGCTACCTACTTCACCTGTTCGACCAACTGCTCTATAGCTGGTCCTTCGCTAGCTCGCTTGATCTTCTACTGAGTGAGATGCAAGTTCATCAGCTTTTCCTGGATGTTGGCTGATATTTGGTAGGCTTCATCCAAATAAGGACCCAACTATGCCTTAAGCAGTGCCTATTTTTTCTGCATCACTTCTACTTGTTCAAGGAGATGCTTTCCCTTCTGCAACTTGGCGAGGCGCTGCACTGTAGCAATGGTGCACATCATTGCCCTTACTTCGTCGTAGTTTTGCTCGAGCTCACGAATCTCATTATTCAATATCTGCACAGTGGGATCTTCCTGTAGGCTCATCACCACATCCATGGCCTGTTCAAACAAATTTGTACAATCAACAACCGTGGCATCCACAATAGCTATCCCTTCCTTGACAATAGCATTGTGTTGTTCCCGGACTTTGGGCAGAGTCGAAGCCTGTGACTTAAGCTCCAGTTCTGTGATTTTCATATTGCGTTCAAACTGAACTCTCTCCACCTCTCCATGTTGGGTTCCTTAGTGACCTTTGCCTTCCCTTTACATGAAGGGATATACTCTGGAAACTTGGAGATGGGCTCCATGCCCTCAGCATCTATATCTTCAGCTCCCTCTTCAGCCTCCATGTCTATAACCTTCTTAGGTAGCTTGTCCTTCTTCTATGTTTGGGTAGTAGAGTGCTTTCTAGGCAACTCACGCACTGCCACCAGCCTTTTCTGCTTGTCTTTCTTTGGCTTATGGGTCTTGCGCACTAGTGTAGGCTTTGGCGTAGGTGACCTTGGTGTTGTAAGCATAGGAGCTAAATCCTCCATGCTCACAAATTTTGGAGCCGCTCCCTCAGAGGCAATAGATCCTCTGGTGCTTGAAGTCTCACCTGGTCTGTACATAGTGTTGTAGATGAATTGTTAGGTTTCCTCAGGTAGATTATCAAACACAAACCTTGTGACCAAATCCTTGAAAAACTTACGATTCATAAGTGACAAACAACACAAATCAAAAAATATAAGGGTGAAAAGTGTTCTCTATTGGACTGGAACGCGTAATTTATATTAGAATTCGAATTCAAATATGACTGGTCCCCCCAAAATCTATCCATTAATGCTAATTTGGCAGCAAATATCCAAATATTTCAGCCTTAAATTCCACTGACCCGCTCCTCTTAACCGTCTCCTAGCTGTGTTGTGCGGTATCTCCCTCCATAGTGCATCTCCTTTCGCATGGCTTCTGGTATGGTGACATCACCCTGTTTCGTGCAGCCCCCCTGTCATGGAGTCCCAAAACCAGGTAATGTAGTTTATAGTCTCATGCTCCCTTACAGCTGCCTGGAGCACTAAGATTGTCTTGTCATCATGTAGTCATTGAGACTGATCTCCTGCATACGGCTTCAACCTGCTCCCATTCACCCTTCCCGGGAAAGGTTCTTCGTTCAGCTTTGTGAGCTAAAGCGCGCCCCCATCTATGATTTCTTTGATGACATATGGCCCCAACCAGTGCATCTAAAACATTTTTGGAAACTTATCAAACTTACTATCATATAATAATACCAAATCATTTACCTTAAATGTGCACAACTTGATGTGTCGAGTGTGCCATGCTTTTTCACGTTCCTTTTGTAATTGCTGATGAAATCCAACCAAGAATCTGTCCTCTTTGAGCTCCATAAACTATGTGAGTCATTCTTCCAAGGCTCCATGGTCCACCATCCATCTAAAAGTTGCTATGCGTAGACTAGGCATGATATATTCCATAAGAATCACAGCTTCTACGCCATATACCAACTGTAAAGGTGTCTGACCTGTTAATTTTTTGCAAGTAGTCTTGTACGCCCATAATACTATTGGTACGCGCACATCCCAATCATTCCGTTACATGTTGAAAATATTTTTTAGCGCATTATCCAATATATTATTGAAGGTGTCCACTTTCCCATTAGCCTAATGATGATATGGTGTACTCTTTTGATGATAGACCTGAAATTATTCGGTCAGCGCGTTGATCGTTTCATTGAAGAAGTGCGTATCGTGATCACTCATCAACACTTTTGGGAAATCTAACCTAGTTAACGTGTAATAAAACAATAATTTATCTATTGTTGAAGTGAGGCTTCTGTGATCCATAATATTCATACGAAGAGCTTCGGCGTAAATCACATAAAGAGAGACATTTGTCGACGTGTTTCGAACCAACCAGTGTGGTTCATCGTCAAGACAAGTTGAAGAAACAGATCCAGCTTAGCAAGTTAAATAGACAGAGCAGAGCCTCCAATGGCTAAAAAGACCAATAGCTACTTTGGACTGGGTACCGGGATCAAAACCCCTTTTTTAAGGAAAAAGGTAATCTAGGGGTAAAAAAAATTAATTCATGATAATAGTTAGTTAAGATAAATAATTAAAATTTATATTTAAGGGAGAAATTACCCTCGGGGGACCAATCCCTAGAATAAAATAAATAAAAATAATTTTATGAATAAAATTATTAATAAATAATTATTAGTTTAGTAAAATTATTATAAATAACTAATTTTATGATTATAGTTAGTTAAATAATTGCAAAGTTATGTTAAATTAGTAATTAAAATAATTCATGATAATAGTTAGTTAAAATAAATAATTAAAATTTTTATTAAAAAATAAAAAAATAATAATAATAATAATAATAATAATAATATAATAATAATAATAATAAAAATAAAATAAAATATATTATATTAAATAAATACATAAATAAATAAAAATAAAAAAATAAATAAATAAATAAATAAATAAATCAAATAAAAATAAAAAAGAAGAAGAAAAGCAACTAGGACAAGAGTGTTGGGACCCAACACCGACTGATTTTCCAGTCATCATCTCTATTGAGATTATTCAGCCTCTTTTCAATCTCCAGCGCCTCCCTAAATTTCCGATGATGGAAGCGCGAAACCTTAGCAATAACACTAGCTTCCTCAATACAAACATGATGATTGGTTTTCTCAACATGCTCAGCTAAAGCGGAAGACTTAGTTCGCCTATGCTTAAGGTCTACTGCATGCTCACTAATCCTCTGATTAATGGAGCGACCCGTTTCCCCAATGTAGGGGGTCCCACAGGAACAGGGGATCAAGTACACACCTTTCATATCTTTAGGGTCAATAGGATCCTTAGCTGATCGGAGGGACATGCGAATAGTGTTCAGGGGCCTAAAGGTCACAGGGACACTATGCGTCCTGAGAATCCTACCAATCTTATCAGTAGTCCCCTGAACATAAGGAAGATGGACACCAGGAACTCGCTCCTTTGGTTCCCGTTGAGACAACGAATTCTTGGAAGCTTTAAGGAAAGCCCTCTGACCCATGAATCTACTATAACCATTCTCAACAAAGACATCAAGGAGATGGGATTTTTCTTTCTCAAGACTCTTCTTATCCGAGATCCTTAGAGCCTGGGTAGCAAGGGTATTGAGAACACCCATCTTTTGAGTACCTTTTTCCTTAAAAAAGGGGTTTTGATCCCGGTACCCAGTCCAAAGTAGCTGTTGGTCTTTTTAGCCGTTGGAGGCTCTGCTCTGTCTATTTAACTTGCTAAGCTAGATCTGTTTCTTCAACTTGTCCTGACGATGAACCACACTGGTTGGTTCGAAACGCGTCGACAAATGTCTCTCTTTATGTGATTTACGCCGAAGCTCTTCGTATTAATAATTTATCTATTTTAGCCCCTATACAATCATTCATAGGTATTGCCTCCACCTATCTAGTCAAATACTCTATCGCAATGATGATATATCACACACCTATTTTCTTGCCTAGGGGCTGAATCGGTCCTACAAAGTCGATTGCCCATTTCTCAAATGGCTGCAATGACACCTAAGGGTTTAGAGGCAACTCATCCTGTCGTGATGGCATACCCATTCTTTTACATGCATCACACACCCTATAATATGCTTTGGTATCCTTACGTAATGTTGGCCACCAGAAACCAGAGCGCAAAATCTTCTGCATTGTTGCTTTTCCTGCATAATGCCCTCTTGGAGCCCCTCCTTGAGACTCTGCAAGGATGTTGTTTCTTTCGAAATTAGGCACATATTTTTGAATTATCTCATCTGAACCCATCTTATATAAATGTCCTTATATTACTAAGAAACCAACTTCACGTACTACCAACTCTTTCTTTTGCTGACTGTTGTAGCCTTCTGGAGCTGTCCCTGTGGTCAAAAAGTGGATAATATATGCAAAGTGGTTGTCCTCTACACACACCATGAAGAGATACGCATTGGGCAACCCTTCCTCCAAATTAGTAGGCTCCTCTCCCATTTCAATTCGCGACAAATGGTTAGGTCCTGCATTCAACCTTCGTGGCTTCACAATTACCTCAAATTCATATTCTTGAAATAGCAGCATCCATCTGCATATCTTCCCCCCCCCCAACATAGGCTTATTGACTAGGTACTTCAAGACAGAGTGGTATGTGTACATCTTGAAATTTTCGCCCAATAGACAATGCCTAAATTTTTGGACCGCATACACCATAGCCAATCCCTCGTGCTCTATCGTTGAGTGGTTCTTCTCAGCCTTTGATAATTTCCTTCTCACAAAAACTATAGGGTGATCCATCTCTCCTTCACTAGCCTGTGTCAGCACTACTCCCAATGCAATACATGAGGTATCAACATGCACATGGAATTCCTTCTTCTAATTCAGGAAGACCAAGATCGGTACGGTGACCATCTTTTCTATCAATACATCCAGACTACACTGACATTCTTCATCCCAACAGAATGTAGTGTCCTTTTTTAATAACTTCTCCATGGGCGTAGTAATCTGAGTATAAGCCTTAATGAACTTTCGATAATACCCAATATGGCCCAACATTGTGCGCAACTATTTGACACTCTTTGGGGCCTCCAAATTGACTATTACCATGATCTTGGCAGGTGTTATAGAAATTTTTGTGCCTTACAGCTATAAGCATGAAATGTCCATAAACCACGGGATCCTAAGTCCCAAAAGATGTTGTTCCAGCTCCTAAAGAAACAAGGTCAACAAATTACAGCTTCTCCCAGAAGTTCTCCACCAAAAACTGCTCAAAACTAGTCAAATCAGGATCAATTCAGATGCTCCACTAGCTGCCTGCGTTGCAAAGCACCCAAATACACTGGCTAGGTGCGTTGCAACGCAGGTGAATGCACTACCAGGGTGCGTTGAGTGGGAAATGACAAATGGAAAAGTCATTCAACGAGGTGGAAAGACAATGGAAGCTTCCAGAATCTTCTCTAATGACACTTGCCTCACTGAATTCGACCAGTGATGAGTAAGAGGCTCTCAGTCTCCAAGTGGAAGCAAGAACTGACAGAGAGAAGCCACAAGTCAAAAAATAAGCTGAATCATCCTCTTTGCATACATCTATATATGGATCCCTCATCCCAGAGATCCAGGAGGCTGGAATTTTGTACTTTGCAGAGAATTGTTGTTGGTTTGAGATTGAGATTAGTGCATTGGGTGATTTATGCTTTGTTGGAGGTGAGGAAGGGATTCCTTTGCTGGGAGGTAGATGCTGGATCGGGACTCACTTGGTTGTATCTCTTCCTGGATCTTCTTATTTCATTAATAAAACTATTTTAGTTTCTTCTACATGCTTGTGTATCAGTGATGTTTTGTTATATTTGCATGTTTAGCTTAATCTCATCCTGAGCTTTTTATGAATGTAAATCTATATCTTCGTGTAGTTTCTCTCTTCTGTGATCTTGCAGGAATTTGGTGAAGCTGGGCTAGTAGGGCAGCAGGGAGCTGGAAGCTGTTGAAGAGGAGAGCGATTGGATCAACAAACTAGCGCAAGACATAGGTTAGTTTATCCTTCCTCTTCGTTTACATTTCATAAAGAAGAATACACAAGTAGTTTTCCTTGTTTGTTGCTAAGGCACTGTCACACCTTAGAGTGGGATAGGGTCATTCTGAATAGATACTTTTCCCAACAACAAAATGGAAACTCCATTGGGGATCGTGTCTAGTTAGTTTATTTGTGTGTCTATTGTTGTTCATCTCATAAACTCAGGAGTGGCGAATCGAACTGCATTTGCCATTTACAAATGCAAAGTAGAGATCTGCTACTCTAGTCCATTCACTGGGCCTGTTTATGATCTGAACAATTGATCCACAAATGCTCTAATTGCCCTTTGTGATAGCTCTTAGTCCTCCTTTAAATCATCCCTCTAATTGTACCTTACTGATAGCTTTTATCCGGCCAAAAACCATAGATTAAACTGCAAACCGTGACCCACAACCCAGAGAAAATTCTCGTTTCTGCTTCAGCGCAAGCTCTATGAAGAGATTATGCATTTCAACGTAGGTCCCAAGAGGGCTACCTGTGCTGTAATTCAGTTTCTTTGTGCAACAGGTGCGCTGATCAGCCCTTTGCCCTGTGGAGCTGAGGTTCTTTGCTTCATTTTGTTCAGTTTTATCTCTGATTTTTGCAGCCTGTTATCAGTGTGTGTACCTATCTGAAAACCCCTTTTCTTTGCCTTAATTCCACCTCATTTGTACAAAAAGACTGTAGGTGTTCTTTGTGTATTTGTTACATCATTTACAGTTTTCCATTGAAAAGTAAAATAGTCATACTGTCGTCCTTAGATTTAAGTCTGTCGTTAGTGTCGATTTTGTTCTTAGGAGAAAGTTCCTTTGCTGTTGACAGTTGATTATACTTTTTACTTTTGATTTGGTTTGAATTTTTCTCTTTCTAGTGTCGAAACGAGTGTTTAATTCAAAATCATAAAGTGTCGTAATCGTCTCTACCTTTTTGATTTCAAAAGAAGCTTGTTTGTGTTTTTCACTTGAAATCGAATTCAAATTTGTACAACAACTTTCTTTTTAGGCATCAATATTAAGAAAGTGAAAAACAAATACATGCATATGTGCATTTGCATTTTGACAGTTTGTATGGTTTGATTTAGGAAAAGTGCATTTACAGTGTGCTCTTTGCTCGTTGAGAAAAGATTGTGTCTTTCTTTTCCCCTTGTAGCTAGGATTTTCATTGTTGAAAAGAGATAAAAGCTTGCTTATCATCTTTAGACTGAATTTAGGAATTACATCTACATCTCGTGGTGATCCAAAAAGGAAAACTTCTAAGAAAGATCAACCTAAAATAAATTGAATGAACTTAACAACGCTTTGTAACTTAATGCACAACATAGAGGTCTAGGCTAGAGACGTGTTCCGACGTCGTCAAGCCTGGTAACTGTTGGTTAGGTGATTCCTCCACTGTGAGACGATAAGTGCCAGTACGGATTTTGCTCCCACGTACTGTCGAGTATATATTGGGAGACCCCTATAGGCATAAAACCTTTATCCATAGGAAGCTGTGTCGGTCGCCCTACTTATCGCAATGCACTGAACACAACATTCGGGAAGATTGACCGCCCGTACCTTAAAAAGTATTCTGCGGTTTTGCGATTGGTTTGGCACACCCTCTACCTAGATCTCCAGAGTAGTCCCTTTCGTTCCTTTTCAGACTCCTTAATGGAAAAGGTCCATCTAAGCACTTGTCACTTTAGGTTCATTAAAAATCGAAGGAGACTAGAGTCATCTTTTGTTTTTTCTCGACTCTTTAGAACTGAAAAAACAAAGTTGTGTCAAAGCGTGTTAAAATTTATTTAAACGGAATATTCTAAACCTTTTTCCTGCGTTGATCTTTAGGTTGAGAAAATGGAGCCTACCAGCCAAGGAATTCCCCTTGGTGGAAATCATAGTCCCTTCTCCTCTCGGGGAGATGTTGGTGCACCCCATATGGCCACATTGTCGCTTCCAGGACTGACAATTGGCTTGCCAGTTTGGCTCTTCTCAACCAATGTCGTTCAGAACACCATTATTCCTGAACAATCAAATCAGCAGTTAGACCAGTCCAGAGTTACCCACCAACCTTCTACTTCCTCTAATTCTTCCTCTCCTCCTTCCTCTTCGCTTGATGGGGCTGGCAAAGCCAAAAGTCAAGTTACTAAGGAGAAGAAGGAAAAGAAGAATAAAGAGAAGAAGAAGAAGGAGCCAAAAGCGAATGGGGGCAAACGAGTGTCGTCTAACGAAAATCCACACACTGCACTGACCAAGCCTAAATCGCCATGTGTCATTTTTTTGGGAGACCACTTTCATAGAGATTGTCCTTGCATCCCTCGGATACTAAGGGACTGGTCTCCCCGTTTGCACAATCCGATGGCGTCAACCTCTGATAGCCATGTTGAAAGCACACCGTCAACTAGTGAAAGTGAAGCCCCAGGAAAAAAAGGGAAAGCTAGATGTCCCTGTAGACTGTGCGAAGGCGACCATGCCCTCCACCATTGTCCCTTCTTACACGAGGCTAAAAGAGTTTTGGATGATCGTCTGGTTTCACCGTTGCGACTTCCTCCTGGATACAAAAAACTCTTGCCAAGTCCGTCACTAGTTGAGAATCCAGCTGGCCCGCTCAAGTGGTCGGTGTTATAGACATTTTTGTGCCTTACAGCATGAAGCATGAAATGTCAATAATCTAAGGGATCCAAAGTCCCTAAACATGTTGTTCCTACCCCTAGAGGAACAAGGTCAGCAAACCACAACACTGAATATCAGTTCTCCACCTAAAAACACTCAAAAACAAGCTAATTCTGGATCATGTCAACTGCTCCACTGAGCATCTGCGCTGAATGTCAACTGCTCCACTCTGTACCTGCGTTGAATGTCAACTGCAAAGAAGGCTACCTGCGCTGGGCGAGTTTGGCCAAGTGGCACAGTCATTCCTCAAGGTGTCAATGCCCAGGAAGCTTCCAAAATGACACTTGGATCAGGGAATTCGCCTAGTGATGAGTAAGAGGGTCTAGATCTCCAAGTGGAAGCAAGAACCTCCAAGTGGACTCAAGAACTGAAGAATAACTGAAGTGGGAGAGGACACTAGTCAGCTTCATGCCAGCCTCAAGCTGACTCATCCTTTCTCCAAAACTCCTATATATAGAGCTCTCTCATGAGGTCTAAGGAGGCTGGAATCTTGTGAATGTAAGGAAGTGCTGTTGGTTTGAGCATAGAACTATTGGGTGATTTGCTTGAAGGAGGTGAAGAGGAGATTTCTTTCTGCTGGGAGGTGATGCTGGATTGGGCCTTTTATGGTTGTATCACTTCCTGAACTTTACTTCTTCCATTAATAAAGCATTTGAGGTTCTTCTATATGCATGTGTCTCAATGGTGTATTGTTATACTTGTATATTTGATTTATTCTAATCCTTGAATCAATTATGAATGTATGCTTCTTGTAGTTTCCCTCTCTTGCCATTTTGCAGGATCTTGGTGTAGCTGGGCCAATGAAAGAGCAAGGAGCTGGGAACAAGTAGCAAAGAGAGAAGATTGGATCAATCATTAGCGGAAGACATCGGTTAGTGGATCTCTTCCTCCTCTCTCTTACATTTCATAAAGAAGTAATCTTGAATAGCTTTTCTTTGATTGTTGCTGAGGTACTATCACCCTTAGAGTGGGATAGGGTCATTCCGTATTGGATACTTTTCCCAACAACAAACTGGCGACTCCGCTGGGGATCGTATCTTGTTGGTTGTTTGTGTTTTTGCTATTCATTTCATAAACACAGGGAGTACCGAATCGAACTGCATTTGGAGCTTTCAAATGCAAAGTAGAGGGCAGCTACTCTAGCTCAGTTTCTGGGAATGTTTATGATTTGAAGAGCTGATCCACAAGGACTCTAAATAGCTCTTAGTGATAGCTTTTCATCCTCCTTTTCATCCCTTAGTGTGTACTTGACTGATAGCTTCTGATTTGGCCAAAAACTGTGAATTTTTGAGCAATCTGTGACCCAGAAACTGAGAAAAACGAAAGTTTGAATCTTCAGTGCAGGCACTGTGAAGGCAATCTGCATTTCAGCGCAGTTCCCGAAGGGGCTACCTGCACTGAAGGTCAAACTGCCAGTGTACTACCTGCGCTGAACCAGTTTTGCCTAGTGCTACTGGGGTTCCCTCCTGTTTATTGCCCTGTTTTCACCCTTGTTTTTGCAGCCTGTTACCAGTCAATGTACCTATCTGAAACCAACTTTCCTTGCCACTATTCCGCCTCGGTTGTATAAAGAAACTGTGTTTGTTCTTTTTGTATTTCTTATATCATTTACAGTTTCCCGTAACGAAAGTGAACTAATCTTGCTGTGGCCTCTTAGATCTAGACCTGTGATAAGTGTCGTTTTGATCTTAAGAGTTAGTTTGTTTGCTGTTCATAGCTGATTGAGCTTTTGCTTTCGTCATATGGTTTGAATTTTTATATTTCTAGTGTCGAAACAAGTAAATCTTAAGGTGTCTTTTGGTTTTGGACAAGCTTGTTTGCTTTCACTTGAAATTGAATTCAAAGTTATACAACAACTTTCTTTTTGTATTGCACCAACATTAAGAAAGAGAAAAGAAATACCTGCATTGTGCATGTACATTATGACAGTTTGCATGTTGATTTAGGAAAAAGTGCATTAGTGTGTGCTCTATGATCTGTGTGAAAAGATGATGTCTTTCTTTTCCCTCAGTAGTTAAGATTTTCAAAGTTGAAAGATTGAAAAGCTTGCTTATCATCTTAGACTGCATTTAGGAGTGTTACTATACATCTCGTGGTGATCCATAAAGGCAAACTGCTAAACAAGATCAACCTTAAAATAAATTGAATTTACATAACAACGCATTGAAACATAACGCAAACACATAGAGGTCTAAGCTAGAGACGTGTTCCGGCGTCGTTAAACGTGATATCTTAGCGTTGAGTGGTTGGGTGATTCCTCCACGGTGAAGCGATAAGTATCAATACGGACTTGTGCTCCCACGTACCGTCGCGTATATATTGGGAGACCCCTATAGGAACAAAGCCTTTATCCATAGGAAACTGTGTCGGCCGCCCTACTGATCGCAATGCAGTGAACACAACATTCACGAAGATCGACCACTCGTACCGTAAAAACGTATTCTGTGGTTTTGCGAAAAGTTTGGCACACCCTCTGCCTAGAACTCCAGAGCAGTTTCTTTTGGCCTTTTTCAAACTCTATAACTGAAAAAGTCCATCCGAGCATTTGTCACTTCGGGCTCGTTAAAACATCGAAGGAGACTAGAGTCATCTTTAGCTTTTTCTTGACTCTTAAAAAGTGAAAAAGCAAGTTGTGTCTAAAGCGTCGTTATAAAATTTATTTTAAACGGAACATAATCACCTCCTATTCCTGCGTTGATCTGTAGGTTGAGAACATGGAACGCCCCAACCAAGGAATTCCACATGATGGAAATCCTAGTCCTTTCTCCTCTTGGGGAGAAGTTGGTGCGCCCCACATGGCCACATTGTCGCTTCCAGGACTGACAATTGGCCTGCCTATTTGGCTATTCTCAACCAATGTAGTTCAGAACACCATGGTTCCTGAACAGTCGAGTCAACAGTTAGATGAGTCTAGAGCTGCCCACCAGCCTTCTACTTCCTATAACTCTTCCTCCAATCCTTCATCTTCGCAAGGTAGAGCCGGCAAAAGCCAAGCTCCCATGGAGAAGAAGGAGAAGAAGAAGAGAGAAAAGAAGAAGAAGGAGCCTAAGGCGACTGGGGGCAAGCAAAAGACATCTGACAAAAATCCACACACAGCACAGACCGGGCCTAAATCGCCATGCGTCATATGTAAAGGAGACCACTTCCATAGAGATTGTCCCTGTATTCCCCGGATACTAAGGGACTAGTCCCCTCGTTTGCACAATTCGGGAGCATCAACCTCTGATAGCCATGTTGAATGCTTACCGTCAACCAGCGAAAGTGAAGGTTCAAGACAAAGGGGGGGAGCAAGATCCCCCTGCAGACTGTGTGAAGGCGATCACGCCATCCACCGTTGTCCCTTCTTAGATGAAGCGAAGAGAGTTTTTGAAGATCGCCCGGTTTCACCGTTGAGACTTCCTCCTGGATACAAAAAACTCGTGCCAAGTCCTTCGTTGGTTGAAAATACAGCTGGCCCGCTCAAGTGGTCAGCTGAAGCGTCAGTCATTGAAAATGAACCTACTGAATCTAGACCAGACGAAAGTCTAAAGGTCGATACGGCAGTTGACCCGATTATTCCTTCAGAGGTTTCATCCTCAAATGACACCGTCACTGAAGATTCATCTTCAAATGACACCCTCACTGAAGAGAATAAGGATGACACCATCCAGATTCTTTTCATCAACACCGATTCTGATGAGCATCAGGGCAATGCGCCCATTCCTTTATCGCAGGAAGGAACATCGTCAGGGTCATATCCGGCCGTGTATTCGGTCCCACCACCAAGCAACCTGGTTGTGTCCTTTGATTGGAACCAACTAGGCAGACCCCGGTTGCCAGCCAGTGTACCATTCAGAATCTTAGTCCAAATTTATAGAATGGTAATGGACGGCACTATCGTTGATGAAGGGGCATCTGTGAGTATCCTTTCCTCTATTTCTTGGAAAGCACTGGGTTCCCCGGCGCTTTTGCCTGAGATAAGAAATCTCTCGGGTTTTGATAAAAGAACCAGTCGACCATTAGGGATCCTCCCCAATGTACCTATTACATTGAAAGGGAAGACCATTCAAATGAGCGTGATGGTCGTTCAAGGACCCTTGGATTATAACCTACTCCTTGGACGAGACTATATATATTGCATGGGAGCTATAGTCTCCTCACTCTTTAGAGTAATGTGTTTTCCACACGAAGGAAGAATGGTCAAGCTCGTAGACCAACTTTCATTTCCGGGATCACACATCGCAAATAGTCACATACCAACCCTCAATGGTCTATTCACTCAAGAAATGTCTCCACCCCCAGTCCTCCTTCCCGATGAGTGCGAGTGATTCAGAAAGATGGGACTAAAACCCAGGGGGCATGCATCATGGTCTGCTTCAGGCAGAAGAAACCTTGGGTATAAGGTAGAATTTCCGCGAAAGAATATGACTAGTCCGTACCCCGTCCGTGGATGGAAGAGGGGTTGTTCTAGAACATGATTCTTTTGTTAAGGTTACTTGTTTGACAAAGGTCATTCACCATTGTCTACTTCGGTAGACAGTGCCGAGGAAATGTTTTCGTTTGATGGTGTTAACAAAACAATCTTTGGGTAACCAGAAAGAGGTATGCCTCTCTCGGTGAAACGAAAGTTTTGGTGGAAAGAAGTAGGGGTAACCTTGAAACTCTGTCTTATACCTGGGGGCATGAAAACCTTTTGGAATGCAAGCAAGGGACGACTATTTATTTTTTAAATTTTTAGGTCCTCCCTTTAAACCTGTAGGTCTAACCCTTTAAACTCGTAGGATTAGCCGTTTCCGAACTTGCATAAAGAAAGGATGAGAAGGAGCATAGCTTCGTGAGATAAAGCTCCATAAAAAATAGCTATCTCACAAGAGACATTCTTATCTTATGACTGGTATATCGAGCAGTTTTACCGCGGAATTTATGCTCGTTAAAAAATAGAAAAGCGAGATCCGAGCAGTTTTAATACATAGTTCATGCTCGTTAAAAAATAAACATAAGATTGAGCAAGAGTTTCCTCCAGAGTTTAAGCTCATTAAAAAATGAACCTATTCCGGTAAATAACCATTGTGATCGTAAATTTATTAGCCATAAAAAGCCTTGGTCGTGTTTGCACCTGCCACCTCCATTCCATTTGGCCGATCGTTCACCCCCATATGATTGTTTACCCATTTTGAGGAACAGCTGCGAAGAGTGATTTCACCTAGCCATCCTTGTGACACTGCCGTGATTGGAAAATTCCAACCTGTACCTGGAATCTGCTGCTATCCTTGTTCATCACTCGTTCCTCAAAAGACGAGTCTTCTTTGAGCTCTTTTCAACTGACTCGTAAAATATGAAAAGTTTGCCGAGTTTTGGCCTTCCAGCTCGTTAAAGTGACCGGAAGAGCTATCCCTCCTCTAGATTTTAATCTTTTTGGACCTGAGGGATTATTGCACAAAAAGGTCGAGCGCTTGTTTTATTCAGCTCGTTAAAATTATCGAAAACTCATCCCTTCTGTATTGTTTTATACTTTTTCGGACTTAAGGGATTAGATGACGAAAAAGGAATTTTGGAGTTAACTTTCTGTACCTTTTCAGACTCTCTAAAAATGAAAAGGACTGAGTTTTCCTTATCGTTAGACTCGTTAAAATGATTAAATAGCGACAAACTTGTCTTTAGACGAGAACGAGTTTCCCTATCGCTAGGCTCGTTAAAACATAGCGATGGGCTTGCCCGAAGGGCAGGTTATAGAACAAGCATATGTTATCCTCCTCAAGCTTGACAAAAATAAAGAGGTACTGGTCAGAAATGACTGGGGAAAAATTGGGAGAACCTCAAAGCTTTAATGGTAGCAAGTCGCTCTTGAACATGACACTTTTCCTCGGAAAAGTATCCAATACGGAATGACCCTATCCCACTCTGAGGGTGATAGTACCTCAGCAACAGTCGGCTGAAGCGTCTATCATTGAAGATAAACCAACTGAATCCATACCCGACGAAAGTCAAAAGGTCGAGGCGACAGTTGATCGGTCTTGCCCTCAAAGGTTTTATCTTCGAATGATACAGTCACTGAAGAGGATAAGGATGACACCGTCCAAATTCTCTTCATCAACACAGACTCCAACGAACACGGGGGCAATCCACCCATTCCTTTATCGCAGGAAGGAAGTTCGTCAGAGCCATACCCGGCCGTCTACTCGGTCCCACCTCCAAGCAACCTAGTTGTATCCTTCGACTGGAACCAGCTAGGCAGACCCCGTTTACCAGCAAGCATACCATTCCGAATTATCGTTCAAATATACAGAATGGTCATGGCTAGTACCATCATTGATGAGGGGGCTTCTCTGAGTATCCTTTCCTCTATTGCTTGGAAAGCGCTTGGTTCGCCATCGCTTTTTCTTGAAATGAGAAATCTGACAGGCTTTGATAAAGGAACCAGTCGACCTTTAGGGATTCTCCCCAATGTGCCCATAACATTGAAAGGGAAGACAGTTCAAATGAACATAATGGTCATTCAAGGACCCTTGGATTATAACCTACTCCTTGGATGAGACTATATTTATTGCATGGGAGCCATCGTCTCCTCACTCTTTAGAGTAATGTGTTTTCCGCACGAAGAAAGAGAGGTCAAGCTCGTGGACCAGCTTTCATTTCCCGGATCACACATCGAAAATAGTCATATACCATCCCTAAATGGTATCTTCACGCAAGAAATGTCTCAAGTCCCAGTCCATCCTCCCGATGAGCGCGAGTAATCCGGGAGGATATGACTGAAACCTAGGGGGCATGCATCCTGGTCTGCTTCGGCAGGAAAACTTCGGGTATAGAGTAGGTTTCCGCGGGAGAATGTGACTAGTCCGTACCCTGTCCGTGATTGGAAGAGGGGTTGTTCTAGAATAAAATTCTCTTGTCAAAGTTATGAGAGTTGGTTGATCTCGCCACTCACCTTTGTCTATTTCGGTAGACATCGCCGAAGAATTGTTTTGTTTGCACCATGAGTAGAACAATCTTTGGGTAACCTGTAAGAGGTGGACCTCTCCTGGGAAAACAAATGTTTTAACGGACCAAAGTAGAGGTAACTTCGAAACTCTGTTTTATACCTAGGGGCATGCAAACCTTTTGGAATGCAAGCGAAGGGCGACTATTTATTTTTTTTAAATTTTTAGGTCCTCCCTTTAAACCCGTAGGCTAACCCTTTAAACTCGTAGGATTAGTCGTCAATTAACTTGCATAAAGAGAGGATGTGGGGCAAAAATCTAAAAGTTTCCATTTTTATATGAGACATTCTTATCATATGACTGGATTAATCGAGTAGTTTTAGCACATAGTTCATGCTCGTTAAAAAATAAACATAAGACCAAGCAAGTGTTTCAATCCGCATTTAAGCTCGTTAAAAAATGAACTATCCTCCGGTAAATAACCACCGTGAATGAAGATTTCAGCCATTAAAGCCTTGGTCGTGTTTGCACTGTCACCTCCACTTTTCCATTGGCTGATCATTCACCTCCATTTGATTGTTTACCCATTTTGAGGAACAGCTGCGAAGAGTGATTTCACTAGCCATCCTTGTGACATTGCCATGATTGGAAAATTCCAACACTTACCTGGAATCAGCTGCTACCCATTTTATCACTCATTCCTCAAAAGACGAGTCTTCTTTAAGTTCTTTTCATATAACTCGTAAAATGTGAAAAGATTGCCGAGTTTTGGCCTTCCAGCTCGTTAAAGCGACCAGAAGAGCTATCCCTCCTCTAGATTTTAATCTTTTTGGACCTGAGGGATTATTGCACAAAAAGATTGAGCGCTTGTTTTGTTCGGCTCGTTAAAACTATCGAAAATTCATCCCTTCTGTATTATTTTATACTTTTTTAGACTTAAGGGATTAGATGACGAAAAAGGAATTTCGGAGTTATCTTTACGTACCTTTTCAGACTCTCTAAAAATGAAAAGGACCGAGTTATCCTTGTCGTTAAACTCGTTAAAAACATTAATAGCGACAAACTTGTCTTTAGACGAGAACGAGTTTCACTATCGCTAGGCTCGTTAAAACATAGCGATGGGTTTGCCCGAAGGGCAAATTATAGAACAAGCATATGTTATCCTCCTCAAGCTTGACAAAAATAAAGAGGTACTGGTCAGCAATGACTGGGGAAAAATTGGGAAGAAACTCAAAGAATCTTTATTGGTAGCAAGTCGCTCTTGAACATGACACTTCCACTCCGTTCCTGAGTCGGGTTGGGTTGTTTCATTCACCGGTCACATCACCATGGTCTCGCCATACCATCCACTTTTGGGGTAAATGCTACCAATCCATCATATAAGTGTCGCCGACATGTTCAAGAGAAGTCATCCAGAGAAGTCACCCGTGTCCCATCCACTACCATACATTATACTTCATTCTTTCATGACCGCCACCTTGAACCATATATCATCAGATCGTTTTCACCTCCATCAAAATCATTTGCTCCATTCCATGTCACTGATGTGGGATACATCAAGGCCCTCCTTTGACGGATCGCTTCTTGTCGACATCAGCTCATTATCCAAGAAGTTGATCTAGGAACACCCCTTCAGTACTTTGAGGCTTGCATGCCTCAATGGCAAGTTTCTCACTTCCGGCAACAGGTATACATCAATGACCTTCGATCGAAAGATTTTGCGTGGTGTTCGACGCCAAGTCCTTTATTCACACCACGTGAATTGTACTGCAGTACCTTGAGGGTCATTATCATTATCGGTGATTCCTCTCACGCTTGTTAACAGTTTGCATCATTGACTGGTAATCAAGCGATGTCTTTCCATGTTCGACTTCAAAACATTTCTCACATGGATCGACTTGTACTTCGAGTGAAGATCGGACGAGATTGAAGACCTCGGATCTAGTTTCATCCATCCGGGCTGCGATATATATTCAGGAAAAATAAAGACATTGACATGTACAACATTGCAGCACAGATAATCATCCTACCAAAAGGATGATGACTTCATCAGAATCATCAGTCTACCATCAGACGATTGTCTGTCCTATGTACATAAAAA
Source organism: Pinus tabuliformis (assembly GCA_031772625.1). Classification (NCBI taxonomy): domain Eukaryota; kingdom Viridiplantae; phylum Streptophyta; class Pinopsida; order Pinales; family Pinaceae; genus Pinus; species Pinus tabuliformis. The sequence continues at coordinate 881,724,567 of CM062805.1, forward strand.
TGCATTTATAAAGCTAAGCATGGGAATGCCCGCCTCAGCTAGATCATGAAAATAGTATGAAGATGATGTATTGTATTGTATCTTATTACAGGTCTCCTCCCAGCATTGAAAGAACTTTGGATCCTCCTAATAAAGCATTTCACCCGATAAACGGCCTCATACTTTAGGGGGCAACTGTTATAGACATTTTTGTGCCTTACAGCTATAAGCATGCAATGTCCATAAACCAAAGGATCCTAAGTCCCTAAAGATGTTGTTCCAGCTCCTAAAGAAACAAGGTCAACAAATTACAGCTTCTCCCAGAAGTTCTCCACCAGAAACTGCTCAAAACTAGTCAAATCATGATCAATTCAAATGCTCCACTAGCTGCCTGCGTTGCAAAGCACCCAAATACACTGGCTAGGTGCATTGCAACGTAGGTGAATGCACTACCAGGGTGCGTTGAGCGGGAAATGACAAATGGCAAAGTCATTCAACGAGGTGGAAAGACAATGGAAGCTTCCAGAATCTTCTCCAATGACACTTGCCTCACTGAATTCGACCAGTGATGAGTAAGAGGCTCTCAGTCTCCAAGTGGAAGCAAGAACTGACAGAGAGAAGCCACAAGTCAAAAAATAAGCTGACTCATCCTCTTTGCATACATCTATATATGGATCCCTCATCCCAGAGATCCAGGAGGCTGGAATTTTGTACTTTGCAGAGAATTGCTGTTGGTTTGAGATTGAGATTAGTGCATTGGGTGATTTATGCTTTGTTGGAGGTGAGGAAGGGATTCCTTTGCTGGGAGGTAGATGTTAGATCGGGACTCACTTGGTTGTATCTCTTCCTGGATCTTCTTATTGCATTAATAAAACTATTTGAGTTTCTTCTACATGCTTGTGTATCAATGATGTTTTGTTATATTTGCATGTTTAGCTTAATCTGATCCTGAGCTTTTTATGAATGTAAATCTATATCTTCGTGTAGTTTCTCTCTTTTGTGATCTTGCAGGAATTTGGTGAAGCTGGGCCAGTAGGGGAGCAGGGAGCTGGAAGCTGTTGAAGAGGAGAGCGATTGGATCAACAAACTAGGGCAAGACACAGGTTAGTTTATCCTTCCTCTTTGTTTACATTTCATAAAGAAGAATACACAGGTAGTTTTCCTTGTTTGTTGCTAAGGCACTATCACACCTTAGAGTGGGGTAGGGGCGTTCTGAATAGATACTTTTCCCAACAACAACAGGATCCACCGTTAGTCCTTGCTTCCATACCACATGATCCAACAAAATGCCAAAGGGGATGCAAAATAAGCAGTTCTTCAGGTTCAACACGTATCCAACATTAAGCATGCACTGACTACATGGACCTTTACTAACCCAAACATCATCCAATCATCAAAATATATCTCCAATAATTTGTTAATAAACTCTTTGAACGTCACAATGACTATGCGAGAGAATATCTTCGATGCATTCTTGAGTCCAAATGGCATCACCGTGTACTAAAAACACCCCCATTCAATCGCGAATGTTGTTTTTCTCCTGTCTTTCGGTGCGATCTTATTCTAATGGTACCCATAGAACTCATCTGTGAATGACTAGGCCTCCTACCCTCCAACATTGTCGAGTATCTCATCAATAAATGACATTGGGAAAGGATCATGGATGCAGACATCATTAAGGTTTCTTAGATCTACGCAAATCCTTATCTCTCCCTTCTTCTTCTTTTCCTAAACTACCATTGGGCTCACCCAATTAGATTCCTCCACTAGTTCGATAGTACCTGCCTCAAGCATCTTTTCCAATTCCAGGCAGACCTTGTCCTTATATTTGGGATTAAGGCGATATGGCCTCTGCTTGACAGTCTTCGCGTATGGTTTAGGGAATAATTTAGAGAACCATTTTCCTAAATTATTTACATTTAATTAATTTAACCACTTGAAAATAATTTTGAAATCCTTTTTTTAGTTCATATTACCCACGTTGTTAAAATAATTAAATTTATTTTCACCCATTCAGAGGAATAATTAAATAAATCATTATTTATTTATTATTCCTTAATCATTACACTTATCTCCTACGAAATAATTATTAAATCATTATTTAGTAATTATTTCTAACTTATTATAACATTATCTCCTAGAAATAATTAATAAACCATCTTCAATTATTAATTATTTCACCCATTTTTTTAATTAACTCAATTAATCATTATTTTCGAGTTATTTAAGTGAATACAGATTATTGACCATTTCTATAAGATTTTCCTCTCCAAAAATTAATAAAATACTCATAAGGGTTGGATCTTGATCTTATCAACCAAATATTTTATAATTTCATCGGATGTAGATCTATCCTAACATTTTATTATAAATAGAGAGGTTTTTCTTTCACCTCACACACATGATCATTATCATCATTGTTACTATAATCCCATAACTCTTTATTTCTCCACATTGAGTTCTACCCTTTTGTCTTCTTTTTCCCACTTGCAACTAGAGGAGAGAGAAAGTAGTTATTTGAAGTGTCGGGACACAAAAGAACCCTCCCACAGAGGATGAAATTAAGGACCTAAGTCATTTATGTTTCGCTCCACATAGGATAGCATTGATAAATAGAAAATTAAATTTGTCTTTCTATTGGTTTCTCTTTTGAAGTTTCTAGCATATGTTTTCAAGTTCCATAAGCGTTTTGCAGGTTTTTCTCTAATATTTTATGCAAATTTGAAGATAATTGTTGAAAATTGTAGGGTTATGGAGCTCTTTTTCATTTTTGTTGTTACGTAGTTTCATCACTGGTTGTAAAGAGTATATTTTTAGCACATCCGCATAAGAATTTCCTCCTAAAAACCGTTGTCAAGGAATGTAAGGTAAAATTGACTCAAAGAAAGAGTCAAAGTTGACTGAGTCAAATAGTGGTGGTTTTGGGCACATGTTTTAGCATTCTCATGGTTCTTTTCCCATGGATTTCATATAATGGGGCCTTTAAAAGGATGGAAGGAACTCTATTGTAATGGGGCAGGAGATGTGATTGGTGAAGGCTCACTTAGTCGGCTTGGCCAGGAATTTGGCCAAGGATATAATGGAATTCAATTAGATAGGTTTTTCTATGGAATTATGGTTTTCTGAGGGTAAACATAGTATTATATTTCCATTCTTAAGTTTTGTTGTTTTTTTAATGTTCTTGGTGGATGGAGATATCATCATAGAGTCTGTCACAAATCTTACAACAGATCAGGAAAGTAACATGGTCGATCTGGAGCTAGAGAATTAGATTGAGGGGCTTGTGATTTTTGTGCCAAGAGACCAGATGGGGGAGAACATTGAGACCCTGGTTTGACGATGAAGTAAGGAGTCATGATGTGAATGAAAGTATAGAATTTAGGTCGATTGCTAGCAGATATCGTGGATTCACCAAAGAAGAGGTGCTTATAAAGGGATACAAGTGGCAACACATTGAGCGATGCCTTATTGATACTAGGCAGGCACCATAGGCGACTATCTTGGAATATGAAATTACAAGGGATTTTATCACCCAATATGGATAGAATTTGGTTCTAGAGATCATGGTTGCATGTGTTCCAATGATGAGGTAGTGTAGAGGCTTGTATTAGAGAATATGATGCTAGTTTTTATCATGAGTTCCTACCACATGTGTCATGTAGTTAAATGACTCCTATGCAACCTCGGGATCAAACCAGTCTTGTGTGAGCTTAACAAGGAATATTAGGAGGAGGAGGATGCTCAAGGGGAATTTTGTGCCCACAAGTATGAAGTAGAAAATGCACTCTTCAAATTATTCAAACATATAACATTGAAGCCAACGAAATTTATAGGTGGGAATCTTGTGGGTGGCCCGGACCAACTCATGGTTGCACAAATAAGTGGAGAGCTTTTGCCCAGATTGAAAGTTATCATTACTACCTAGTTTTAGTAAAGCTCAATTGCTTCTTTGTCTAGGGACTTTTAGTAATAAATGGATATTGCAGCAAGTAGATGCAACAATGCACGTGGATTTTAAAACTACAGAGTGGATTTTGAAATTTGTTAATACATTGACGCTAAAGATATAGATAGGTAGTGGATCATGGGTTTATGAGACATGGTAAATGATATATACAAATTCATCACAGGGTTATACAAAATCACATGGCTTGGTCAATACTAAGGTAGTGGTGGATGGTGTGTGATCTCCACAACAAATTGCTACCAACTGAAGCCATGGAAACAACTTAGAACATTGTTTGTGACCTGAGCGTGCAATAACAGAGCATTGATAGAAAGTGATTATGTGTGTAGGCAAGAGGATGGCCATAGAAACAATAACAAAAAAAATATTATTATTATAATGCAGTCAAAATTATATAATGTAAATGGGCATACTATTGTAAGACTTGGTAAGTCATTCATACCCTTAGGAAATTTTCGGTAAAGTCTAGTGTTAGACCTAGGTGATGAGGGGAATGTCAAGTTAAAAGTTACTTTGGGTATAAACTTTGACGGGGGTAAGGGAGTGATAGTGAGTGGGGCTAACTCACTTGGCTGGTTTGGCCAGATTTAATCAAGAGAAACCCCAAGTCAAGCTTTAAGGGGGGATTAATAGGTAATCTTAACTTAGGAAAGAGTTGAAGTTGACTAATTCTGTAACAACCCTGCTGAAAATTCCATGTGATAAAAGTTGGTAAAGTTAAATTCCATGGGACACTTATTCCAAGCTAAATGTTGGTAAAGACATCCTAGTGTGGGTGTTAATTTGGTTTATTATGGCTAAGGAAATTGGAAAAGGCATTGATAAAGGCTTTGAAAAGGAAAATTGGCATTTTTGGCACCTTTATTTATGAAAATAATGGAAATTAGGAGAAAATGAAGGTGAAAGGTCACAGGTTGCATGTGATGAGGAAAATGAAGGAAAATAATGGAAAATGAAGAAAAGAGAGGTCTAATTCATAAAAAGGATCATGAGGATCAGTTGGTTCCTTTTGTTAGTTTAGTTTTGGAGCTCTCTCATTATTCTCTCTCTCACTCTTGGACACTTAAGAGTTTTCTTGGAGAACTTTGGCATTGTATCAAGAAAGGAAAAGAAGTCAAGAGGAAGGAAGTAGCAAGAAAGGAGCAATAGGATCAAGTAGCTACAACATGATTCTTTGTAGGTATCAATTTGCATGTGTGCTTTCCTTGCTAGATTTGGAATGGATGGTATTGCATGTGGTTCTTTATTGTTATGGCATGGGTTTTTCCAAGTGTCACAATCTTTTTTAGCCTGTCCTTTCCATTTTCAAATAGCCATGGTGTGATGGGGTTCTCATGTTTTGGTGGAGTTGGATTACCGAATGGATTTGAAGTTGAGGTGGATATCCAAATAATATAACACATGGCCTAGTAGCCCCTGAACCGAGCTGTGGGTTGTGGTAAAGTCATATTTTGTGTTGCCTTGGTGGGACTAGGAATCCTTTCAGTTAATGGTGGGATATATAGTAAAGCCTAGAGGTGGTTACCCATGATTAGGCCTAGGAATCCTTACCGATGAATGGTGGGATATATGGTAAATCCTAGAGGATGGAGTCTCGTTTTAGGGCCTAGTGATCCCTGGATTGGAATGTGGATTGTGGTAAAGCCTGAGAAACTAGTAGATAGGAAAATTCCTCACAGTGTGGTGGATAAATCCAGTGGAATCCATTCTTGTTTTGGCCTAGTGATCTAGTGGAGATCATGGTAAATATTGTTATAATTACATTTTTATTGTGTTGGCCTAGTGATCCGATGTGGATTGCGGTAAATCCTGGTTTCTATTGATGAGGGTGAGGTGGTGTAGCCTCATGATGCCTTGATTGTTTCTTTTGGTTTATGTCCCACATTCATGCTTAGAGTATGGCATGGGGGTGAATGGATGAAGAGAGAATTGGCTTATCTATTCTATGGTTGGGTGGAACATGGTAGTCTCATCCCGGGTTGGCTTTTGCATCATTAATATAAGGTTATTTCTCCTTGTTGATTCATGAGTATTATACTGGTGTATATCTGGATTCTATGGTTGATGTATCTTTGATATTTTCGTTGTTATTATGTTGGTTATAAGCATGTATTATGATAGTGATGATGTATGGATCTCCTCATGCTTTGATTTTCAAATGAATGAAAAATGAATCTATGACCTAATAGATGATATTGTAGTTAATGATTAATGGAACAATGCTTCTTAGTGATCCTCAAATAAGTATGAGACCCCTATGCTTAGATTTGTTGTTTAAACCTATAAATTACATAACGAAATACCCATCATGGCTAGTAGGGGTCCAATCTAGACCTTGTTTTTTCAAATGAATCATTGTTATGTTGTGTAAATTCATTTTTGAAAGTGTCATTGAGTTCTGAGCACTGACCTGGGCTCTGGGCATGAAAAAGTGGCTCAAATCCTAGAGACGCGGGCACGTCACTGGGTAGAAAAGTCCCTAGATGCATGCATACCCATGTTTTGGGAGCGTTTGGAGTCCACTAGATGCATGCTTGTCCATATCAATGGAGTGTTCGAGGGTTTAATGGTCTAAAACTTCAGCTAATCTCAGGGGTTGGTTGCCTAAGTTGTTGGTTTGGCTCTTGGGAGCTCTATTGCTAATGTAGAAGGTCCATGTGAGGTGTTTTTGTTGATTCCATTTCCTTAAGGTCACCTAGGATTTTGAATACCATTATAGTGGCATCTTGCCACATGTTTACCCTGGATAGTCAGTTACTTCGGTAGATGTGGGATGAGGGTGTTACAGAGTGGTATTGTTATCGGGAAATCTAGTGTCCACTCGAAGCTGCTAGTCCCACTAAGACTAGTATCTATATTAGAAACAAACAAATTAAAACTACTTTTGTTTTCCTTTATGAGAAGTAGATAAGAGTGGAATGAAGGACACCAACCTCAGTCTTACGCTTGGTTCCTTGCTCGATTCCTCTCCCTTCTGAAAAATCATTGCCGCTTCTCCTTTGTCTTACCCAGCTTCAAAGAGCACCTATGGAATCAAAGTAGCATAATACTATCGAAGAACAGAGATCTACACTCATAAACAATATAGGACCAGATGTATATTGACCACACAAATGCATATATCATCAAACATACAAGAATGTGGAGGAAAACTTGAATAGCTTTATTAATATCAAGAATGGCAAAGAGGATTACAACCAATTATTCTGACCCAATGCCATCCTCCAGCATGAAAGCCCTTCTTTCACCTCATGAAAAGCTTATATCACCCAACACTATGATATTCCAACAAGAAACAAACAACACTTCCTTACAAGATACAAAATTCCAGCCTCTGGATCTCTGGGATGAGGGATCCATATATAGATTATTGCAGGGGGGTGAGTCAGCTTCTGGGATTTTGATTAGTGTCCTCTCTCTGATAGTTCTTGATTCCACTTGGAGATTGATGATCTCTTACTCATCCTTGGGCAAATTCAGAGAGGCAAGTGTCACAGGAGAAGTTTCTGGAAGATTCCATGATCATCCACCTTGCAAACTGTCTCTGCCATTTGTCCACTCTCGCCCATCGCACCCTATAGAAGGGATTTTCAGTATGCATCGCACCTCCCATGTGCATTAGGTGGGATGCATCGCACTTTGACCATGGAGCAGGTGAGATGGTCCAGTTTTGACCAGTTCTGAGCAGTTTCCTATGGAGAACTTCTAGGAGATGATGTAATCAGCTGACCTTGTTCCTTTAGGGTATAAAACAACAATTTTAGGGACTTAGGAGCCCTTGGTTTATGGACATGTTTAATTGGGGTTGTAGTGCCCAAAAATGTCTATAACATTTGCCCCCTAAAGCATGAGGTCATTAATCTTTTGATGTCGGGTGAAATGCTTTATCATGAGGATCCGAAGTTTTTTTCGAGCTGGAAGGTGACCTATAATAAGATACAATACAATACATTATCTTCATAATATTTTTCATGATCTAGCTGAGGTGGGCATTCCCATGCTCAGCTTTATAAATTCATTTTCATGTACATAAGACAGACAACCGTCTGTGAGGGAGACTGATGATTCTGATAATGTCATCATCCTTTGATTCGGATGATCATCTGTGCAGCAACAATGTACACTTGATGTCTTTATTTTCCTGAATATATCGCAGCCCGGATGGATGAAACTAGATCCGGGGTCTTCAAACTCATTCACTCTTCACTCGGAGTACAAGTTGATCCATTTGAAAGATGTTCTGGAGTCGAACATGGAAAGACATCACCTGATTACCAGCCAATGATGTAAGTTGTTAACAGGCGCGAGAGGGATCACCGATAATGATGATGACCCTCAAGGTACTATAGTATAATTTGCGTGGTGTGAATAAGTGACTTGGTGTCGAACACCATGCAAAGTCTTTCGGTCAAAGGCCATTGATGTAAACCTGTCGTTGGAAGTGAGAAACTTGCCATTGAGGCATGCAAGCTTCAAAGTACTGAGGTTTGTTCCTAAGTAGACTTCTTGGATAATGAGCTGATGTCGACAAGAAGCGACTTACCGTAGGAGGGCCTTAATGAATCCCACATCTACGACGCAAAATGGAGTAAATGATTTTGGAGGTGAAAACGATCTGATGATGCAGGGTTCGGGGTGGCGGTCATGCAAGAATGGAGTGTGAATGTCTTGCAGCGGATGAGACACAGGTGAATTCTCTGAGCGACTTCTCTTGAACATACCGAAAACACTGACATGGATTGGTAGCGTTAACCCAAAATATGTATGGTGTGGTGGACCAATGGTGATATGACCGGTGAACGGAACAACCCAACCCGACTCAGATGCAAAGTGAAAGTGTCATGTTCAAGAGCGACTCGCTACCAATAAAGTTTCTTCAAGTTTTCTTCCCAATTTTTCCCTAGTCATTGCTGACCAGTACCTCTTTATTTTTGTCAAGCTTGAGGAGGATAACATATTCTTGTTCTATAATTTTCCCTTCGGGGAAACCCGTCGCTATATTTTAACGAGCCTAACGACAGTGAAACTCATTCTTGTCTGTATGGACAAGTTTGTCGCTATTCGGTTTTAACAAGTTTAACGACAAAGATAACTCGGTCCTTTTCAATTTTAGAGAGTATGAAAGGGACATAAAGAAGACTCCAATAATCCTTTTTCGTCATGTAATCCCTTAAGTCTAAAAAAGTATAAAATAATACGAAAGGGATGAATTTTCGGTAATTTTAACGAGCCGAACAAGACAAGCACTTGATCCTTTTGTGTAATAATCCCTCAGGTCCAAAAAGATTAAAATCTAGAGGAGGGATAGCACCTCCGGTCGCTTTAATGAGCTGGAGAGGCCAATCGCTCTGCAATATTTTCATATTTTACGAGTCAGGTGAAAAGAGCTTATAGGAGACTCATTTTGGAGGAACGAGTGATAATTTCAGGTAGCAGCTGGTTCCAGGTAAGGTTTGGAATTTTCCAGTCATGGCAGTGTCACAAGGATGGCTAACAGGATCACTCTTCGCAGCTGTTCCCAAAAAAGGGCAAACAATCAAATGGAGGTGAATGATTGGCTAAAACAGAGTGGAGGTGATGATGAGAACACGACCAAGGCTCAAAATCTGATGATAATGCATTCACAATGGTTATTTACTGAAAATTGGTTCATTTTTAATGAGCTTAAACTCTGGGGGAACGTTTGCTCATTGGTTATGTTTAATTTTTAACGAGCTTGAACTCCGCATAAAACTGCTCATGATAATGGTCATTGATTTAATTTCACCGTTAATCACTTTGTTCCTTCAAAGGTTGTACTGCCTATTTAATTTCTTCATCAAACTGATTAGAAATGAAAAATATATGTTTCAAAAATGAGTTTAAAAACTAATATTTTACTCGAATTACGTGAAAAATAATTTAAAAGTGGTTTTTTACCCTTCATTTTAGCATTTCATTTGAACTTTGGTTTGTTGGAGCTCTGGATGTGCTTTTCACCCTTTATTTTCACCAGTTGATTTCGGGATATTCTGTGGACGATTCTTGGCGCCGTCTGGACTAGGTAGGAGCTAAACTTGAGCTCTTCAATCGCATTCCTTCCTTTTTGAATTCTGTGCATGTTTCCCTGTTTTTTTGAGTCTTTGGGGTTTGAAAAATTCACCCTGGCTCCATCGTACCCTTCCTATATCGAAAGGTTTGATGCATACTGGCTTGGCCATTGGCCAGTCAGTATGCATCCCACCCAATACACTGCTAGGGGTGCGATGGGCGCGAAAAGGGAAATTTTTGCACTGTGTTCTCATGGGATTTTTGCCTGTTTTTTGCCAAATCAGGATCCCGACTCTTATCTTTCTTGTTTTGCAGAGATTTATCAGAGCAAAATGGTTGTTACATGGCGAGAACGTGAGCATGAAGAAGAGGACATGCTTGGTTTACATGATCCGGTTACGGTAACTGCACTGCGGAACTGTGGCCTGTTCAAGTTTTTCCGCATCTCTATCATGAGGCAACAAATCAACTTGTTGTAATATCTTCTCGATGCATGGGATCCTACCAACCAGGTGTTTTATATCAGAGGCAAATCTATCCCCTTGACTATCGTGGACATCTATTTTTTGATCGGTTTATCGAGACGTGGTGCCCCTCTTTCACTTTTAAGTTCCGCCCGTGGGGGTGAATCCGTGAGAGATTATATTTGCCGATATTGCAGAAAGGGATCTCAGCCGAGTAGGGACGGAAAGATCAATATTCGAGATGTCAATGACCAGTCCTTGAGGACCATTATGTTCACCTTTTCTAGACTAGCTGGTAGTGCAGCTCCTCACGTGGCTAACAGGTCCTATATGCAGTACGCCTTGGAATGCCTTGAACCAAAGGTGTTCAACTGGTGTGACGCAGTACTCGCTGTGATGAAAGAAAAACTAACCAAGGTAAAAAATGGAAAATTGGAGAACTTTGGCTATGGTTCTATTTTGACCACTTTCACCTTGGAAAAGATCCCACTGATGCAGCCGCAGTACATCTCACTTGGCTTACCTCCACCGACTGAGCCAAGGATACAGAGATGGGTCGACCTTATGGCCCGACATGCCGGTCAGTCCCAGGTTTCCTTTTCTGATACCTTTTTCGAGTGATTCAACTGTCAAGAGATGGTTTTTTTCGAGTATCCATATGTTGGTATGGATTTCTGGGGTGACCCGGATTTGGTGTTGCCGGCTAGTGAGCAGTGGGGTGTTATCGGTAAATTCTTTGACCATATCTCTGTTCATCGTTTCTTTTTATAATGTTCTTGTGCTTTCTTCTGTCAAGACTAATCAAAACTCATGTGCTTATTAGATATTGGACCAATTCGGCCAATAGTACATCTGAGAGTACCAGCTGCCGCTCTAGCAGGAGAGGCTGTGGGGAGGGCTATCCTTCGCGACCTTGATGTGGCCAAGAATCTTTCAACATTGCAGGATCAGGTCGAGGGCCTCACTCTTGGTATTCCGGATGTGAGGACCAATGAGCTACCCCTGAGGTTGCAGCGACATACTACTGGTGTGTCGAGTCGATGCACTAGGCTTTTACGTATGATTGCACAGGCGGTGACTTGTTATCACCAGCATCATTAGACTAGGGTGCCCCCTAGCATTTTTGAGTTTTGGGTCATTTGACCGATTTTTTCCTAGTTATAGAACATTATGTATGAACCATAAACAGATATATATTTTTGATTTTCGAAGCTTTATTTTGGTTGAGTTACGTGCTCTTGATATAAATGTTGCAAATTTCTATCTAACACATAATTTTCTAATGAGTCCGTTAATGTGTTTAAGTTTCTGGAAATATGCTGATATTGAATAGAATCAAACTACCTTTCCAAAATATTGACCCTTAGGAACATGCGATAGATAGCTAGATTCCGTACGGAGTAGATACCAGTGAGCTGTAGGACGACGAGTTGTGAGTCTAGCCTGACGACTAGTCGGTGTATGCCACACGTAATGGCATCAGAGAGGAGCTCTATCAATGCACTGTATTCAGCAATATTGTTTGATGACCGACCAATACATACCCCTCTGAAACTTACTAACTCGCCGCTTGGATCGAAGATGGCCCAAGCCACAGAAGATAGGTTCCGCGAACTACGACTCACTCCGTCAGCATATCCAACAAATAGGTCCGACATCTACAACAAATGCAAAAGCGGATCACTTAACCAAAATAATTACCCTTAGCGAAAAAAAAAAATGTAACAAAAGCATAGGGGTTACTATCTTAAGTCAAGCATAGTAAAGCTTAAGGTACAACCCGTTGCGAGGTTGCGCTAGTGGAATCCCATCATAATCTACTAACTCGTAGGCTCCTTTTGCTAATACACGTTTAAAAATATAGGGGCCCATCCATAAGGATTTGAACTTACCTGCTCCCAATTTTTCAGATTCTTGGTCGTAAAGTAAGACCAGGTCACCTTCTGAGAAGACACAGGGTTTGACATTCTTGTCGAACTGCGCCTTGAATCGTTTCTTATGGGCTTCGTTAGCCAAAGCAGCATCACGATGGGTTTCATCCAATTGGATTAGTTCCAAGAAACAAGCCTCATCTTCTGAAGTTCCGGGGAGAAGGTCGATTGCGAGTTTGAGGGAGGAGATTTCACACTAAACCGATAAGATTGCTTCCAGGCCATACACCAATTGAAAGGGTGTAAACCTAGTTGCATTCCTCACTGATGTCTATTATGCCCATAAGGCTGAGTACAAGATCAGGTGCCAACTCCTTTTGTGGACTCCAATCATCCTTTGCAGCATCCACTTCAAGACCTTGTTGATTGCCTCAACTTGTCCGTTAGCCTACGAATAATACGGAGTAGAGCTATCATGGGATAGCCCTAACTTGGCAACCAACTCAACCATCATGTGATTGCGAAAATGTGATCCATGATCTGTGACTATGGCCTGTGGAACGCCGAATCTTGAGACTACATGATTCAAAAAAAAGAGGGAAGTCGTTTCTCCATTGTTGTTTAATGTAGGCATCGCCTCGGCCCGTTTGGTAAAATAGTCTACTGCGACTATGATATACCCATGCCCCCTGGCCAAGGTGGGGTTAAATGTCATGAAATATATTCCCCATTTGGCAAATAGCCCAACAAAAACTACTAGTTGCAGAGATGTGGGTGGTATTCTGGTTTTTCGATCAAAGATTTAACATGCATGGTAACTTCTGACTGCGGTTATGCAATCTTTAAAATTTTTGGCTAGAAGTATCCTGCTCGTAAAATATTTTTCTCTGTAGTGTAACCAGATTGATGCCCCCCACACTTGCCTGAATGGCAATCATTCAGGACTTTTTCAGCCTCCTCATGGGTGAGGCACCTCCTAAGAATTGTATCAACACCACGACGATAAAGTGTATCACCAATGATCATGTAGACTTTTGCTTGGTATCGAATACATCGTTGTTCTAAGTGGGAGGTATTCGACCTATATGTTTGGGTTTGGAGATAGATTATTATTTCTCCATACCACAGATTGCTTGAAGATATCAGAAACAAAGATTTGTCCACGATTGCTTCTTCTGATGTTACATCGTTGGAAGACGATGGGAAATCGCATAGTAACTCCGCGAAAACCAAGGATTTCTTCGATTTGGATTTTATAAATTCCAAATCGAACTCTTGTAGAATTTCTATCCATTTTGAATATTTTCCCCCCAGCAACTGTCGCGACAATATATAAGTCATGGGGTTGCAATTTGACAGAATGGTAGTTTTTCAAAAGAGGATATAGTGTCGAAATCTCTGTATTGCTTGAACAGCTGCGAGAGCTAGATTTTCAACATAGGAGTACTTTCCTTTTGTATCATTTAAGTTTCTACTTAAATAATATATAGGATGTTCAATTCCATTGTCTTCTTGAACTAAAACCATTGCGATGGTTGTATCCGCTGCAACTAGATACAAGTTAAAGTCTTTTTGATAATCAAGAGCGTACATTAATGATGCTTTTATTAGGGATTCTTTTAAAGCATCAAAGGAAGCTTTATATTGATCCCAGATGAAGGGTACTTCTTTTTTCAATAGACGAGTATAACCTTTAGCAAGTTCGGCGTAATTTGGAATGAACCTCCTCACAAAGTTTTCTTTCCCTTGGAGTTTCTGAATCTGAAGCAAATTTGAAAGTGGAGGCAAATTAATGATTTCCTGAACCTTACATGGGTCGAGACGAATCCCATCCTTTGAGACCACAAAGCCAAGTAAACGACCATAACTGACACAGAATACACATTTGTGAGGATTGAGTTGTATCTTGCAATGTCGGCAACATAGAAATATCGCTCTCAAATGCTGCGGATGATCGGTCTGCTTTCGCGAATGAGCCGGAAGATAATCGAGATATGGTTGAACGATGTTTTTGATGTCATGGAAGGCATAATTCATTGCCCTATGAAATGTTGCCCCTGCATTCTTTAAACCAAAGGGTAGCTTGCGATATGCAAATGTGCCCCACGGACAAATAAATGCAGTCTTTGACTGGTCCTGTGGGTGGATATTTATTTGATTATACCCAGAAAATCCATCCATAAATGAGAAGATTTCACATCCGGTGCATTCATCAATTATCTGGTCAATGAAGGGTGTAGGGTAGTTGTCTTTCGGACAAGCTTGATTTACATCCCTATAATCGACGCACACTCTAATCGTTCCTTGTTTTTTCATTACAGGAACAATATTCGATACCCAATCGGTTAGAGGAACCAGGTAAATAAAACCAACATGGAGAAGTTTTTCAACTTCTGCCTTGATGGCAGTGGCTTTCTTGGTGTGCACCTGCCATAGCCATTGTCGTACCGGTTTGACATCTAGATACATCTTGATTTCGTGTTAAACTATGCTCGAGTCAATGCCTAGCATTTCATCATACAACCAAGCAAAGACATCTCTAAATTCATGAAAAAGAGCATTATATATTTCCAGTTTTGAAGGAGAACAAGATTTGCCGACATGAAATTCTTTACAACATTTGTTTTGGTCAAGATATTTACCGTGTTTACAGTATTTGATAGGAAATCAAAAACTAAGGGATGATGAAGGTCACTAGGAGTATCTTCTTTGTAATCCAGAAGATGGGAATGATGGTGGTAATCTTCCCATGGTGCCCCGTCAATCATCATTGACTGAACAATTCCTTCGTCTGTATAATGTACTTGTGACCAAGGATCTGAAGGGGTACCATATTCCTTAGACCTATCTATCCAAACACTTGATGAGCATTGATTTGGGTTTGCCTCCCCTGCCGAAAACATTGATTGCTACAAGATTTCTATTGGGCTTAGAGGCAATACCTGCAGATGATCCATTTTAATATCATTTTCAAAGATCTTTTGAATATAATATATCATATTGTAGGTTCCCATTGTTGCCACTTCCGCCAGATTGATTGGAGGCGGTAGGGAAAAATTCCCCATTAATATAGGGTCTTTTAGTAGGCCTACTCCGATATTTTGAAGCAAGTGAGGGCTTCCGTGGATCATCAGAATGCTTCCCGTAACTTGTGAACTGTTGGGGAGAAATGTCTGTTGGTCGACGATTGTAATTCCTCCTTGAAAGGGAAATGCAATCTTCCTGAAGTAGGTCAGCACAACGGCTGCCATAGCATATATCTAGGGCCTTCCCAGTAGGATGTTGTAATCGAGGTTTCCATCGATTACTTCAACATCTATTTCTACTGTTTTTACCCCCAGTTCGACTTGCAAGTTACTTAAAATCCCATATGGGGTGTATGTTCATCCATCAAATTCTTTTAATGTTGTCAAAGATCACGACAAGGGTGGAGATCCTAAATTTTTCCAGCGACTCATCGACATAATACATGTAGATGCCCCCTCATCAATAATTGTTCGATGAACATTTTTTTTGAGGGCTTTCACTTGAATAAGGAAAGCTAGTTGAGCTGGTAACTGAGGGTCATATCCTTTGTGATTAAAGGACACAAGATTGGAATCCGTTGGGTCAATCCCACCTATCGCTGATAATAAAGCCTGCTTTTGAGAGGGGAAATTTTGCAGTACCTCAAGTGTCGACATAGCGGATGGCAATTGGGCCAAATCCTCCACTATATTATAATGTTGTGCTGCTCTGGCACAAGGATTAAATGTCGATTTGTGTACTACTCCCTTTGGCGGCTTTATCGTTAGTTCAGGAATGATGGGTGGAAAAAATTCGGTCGAAGTTGTTGTCGAACTACTGGGTTGATTATTGGCCTTGTTGTTCGATAGCTGTGGATTCCCGTAATCTTTATTTTGTTGATATCAGAGCATCGTTTTGCTGCTTTGAAACCGACAACATTGGAACTTGGGATGAGGAAGCATTGTCACTAGCAACTAGATTTGTTCCTGGATTTGGAAATGAATCAGTCAATACTGCCGAGGTTTTTGAATTCTTGAAGAATTTTCTAAGCTTAGCTTTATACGGAAACTATCTTGTCCAATGATCCTCATCACATATTAGGCATGGATGATTTGGTTTCCTATCTCCAGAAGGGTTTGCAGAAGATTTTTCAAGGGACGACTCTTCCTGTTTCTTCTTCTTCCCTTTATTTTTCTTCTTGCCTCCTAGTTGCTTGGTTTCTTTGTCTTTGTCAGTCGGTACGGAATTTACTTCTGAGGCGAGAAGTTCTTCATTTGCATTTTGACCTGAAACCGTATGGGCTTTCTTCGACTTAGCCTCTACAATTTTCGTGTTGGTCATTCCTATCACCCCGTCCCTTGCATGAGAGTCTTTGTTTGATTTAGGAGAGGGAGGAGTGGAAAATTCTTTTCTAGGAGCATCAGGGATTTTATCGTAGAGCATGCTAGACTGAGTATAGATTAAGTCTACATATTGTGCACGAGAAATTACTTGCTCTTCAGTGACGACTCCTCCCTTTATCACATCTTCCATAATAGAAGGTAACAACGACTTAATAAACCATTTAGCCAATAGCTAATCAAGAACATATGTTTTTACCATTCTACGATGACGTCACCACTCATGAATATGATCGGATATGTGAGTGGCCATTGTTTGCTTGAAATTGGTAAGAAGCTCTGTTCTCGTTTCGTTCCTTATGGGTAACTAAAAATGGGTTAAAAAGGTTGTGGCGAGGGTGCTGAAGTTATCAAACGAATCTCTAGGTAATTCGATATACCATTTTTCTGCCGGACCAGTTAACATTCGCTGAAAAAGGTGAAGCCTGATCGAATCATCATTTAGAGTGTTAGATGAACACCACAGGTGAAAGGTCATCACATGATTCGATGGGTCTTCACCCGGATTTCCATTAAATTTAAGAATATCTGACGGAAGTTTATGAGGAATCGCTGGCCACCTAGGGGCGTAAGCGATTGGATCGTTTGTTAGCTGGTTTAGATCTGGTAACTCTAATGTTGCCACGAAGGGCAACTATTGATTCAAGTTCGGTGAAGCATACCCAGGATAAGATGTGATTGCCTGAGTAGTGGGTCTTTGCATACCAGCATAGTGCATTTGATGTTGATAACTTTGATAAGGTTGATTGGCATAACCATTATGAAATGGTTGATGTTGTCCATTTTGAATATATGGTTGCCCATTACTTGCAAAGACTTGGTGCTCAGATCCTTGGTAAACTTGTTGGAGTTGTGGTTGTTGATATTGCACCAGCCATGGTTGTGAAACCATGTGTTGTTGCCCAATACTAGCTGTTTGACTGAGATGAGGGGTAATGGTACCTTTTTGAGCCTGGGTCACTCTAGTTAAGGAGCCACTAACCGATGATTGTGGTGGTGTCGCAGGGACAAGGGGCTGTTGGATTGCGACCTGAGAGACTTGAGGTTGGCATACAACAGGTAATGCTTGTACTTGCGACACCATCACAATAGCTGGTGTAGTGGGGATATTTGACATAGGCATACTTTGTTACATTGAGTATACAACTCTTGGTTTTTGAGGCAGTATTGGTATCCAACCACTAGATGTAATTCCAGCATAACCTGAATTCTGTTGCAAACTCTCGTATGTTTGATCTCTCGGAGGTGACAATCGAAGGGCATATTGCCCTCCATACGACGGTAATCCAGTGCTTAAGGGAATTATTTGCCTTTGAGGACCAGACTACCCAAATTGACATTGTGAAGGATCAATTTGCCGAGACTCAACATAAGAGATTCTAGATATTATTCTGGATGAACAAACAGGAACAGACCGTACCGTCAAAACAGCCCCTGGATGGATCCCATCCAATGATTGAGAGCTAGTTGTGACAGATGGTACGCCAGTGAACATTGTCGGAGTAGCAGTAGGAAGTTCTTCCATTGCTGTGTCAGATGACACAGTCCTAGATGTCAACGGTTGTTCAGACATATCTAGTCTATCCAAAAGGTTTCCTAGCGATTCTACAGGAACTTCCGATAACGGTAGACTAATTTCTGATGAAGAAGGATATAGAGTGACCCCTACTCCAAATTGCGATGGAGTACTAGATGGTGGATCCTCCACAATCTCTTCTATAGCAATCAAACCGGGTGGAAGAGGTAGACCATTAGGTCGTAAAATATTTTCGGTGCCAAAGAAGGTATAGATTCTGCAGCGACTAATGTTTGGGGAACAACACCTTCCGAATAAGCTATGGATGGAGGCGGTTCAGGTATAGAAGTGTTTACCCTCACACTAGGATCAGTTCTACTATCCTCTCGCGGCTGCAGAACTTCTTCTGTAAAGGCAAAGGTACCAGAAATGTTTAGAGTAACCGGAATCTCTGAGGGTGTCGGAACACTTGTTCCAACCCGACCAGGGGACTTTGAGCCGGTTAAACGAGTTTTCTTTGTCCGGAATAGTTTTGATTCTGGGGACAAAGACAGTTGACTCGTAAGTCTCCATGAACGACGGGGTTTCAATTGAATTTCTTCCACGATTGCGGATTACTCAATCAACTAAAAATAAAGGGGAAAATGTTTTCAAATTAAATGAATTTTAGACGCTTTGACACAACTTGTTTTTTCAATTTTTAAGAGTCGAGAAAAAACAAAAGATGACTCTAGTCGCCTTCAATTTTTAATGAGCCTGAAGTGACAAGTGCTCAGATGGACCTTTTCCTTTAAGGAGTATGAAAAGGAACGAAAGAGACTACTCTGGAAATCTAGACAGAGGGATTACCAAACCAATCGCAAAATTGCAGAATACTTTTTTACGGTACGGCATTCAATCTTCCCGAATGTTGTGTTTAGTGCATTGCGATCGATAGGGTGGCAGACATGGCTTCCTATGGATAAAGGATATAGCCTATTGTGGTCTCCCAATATATACTCGACAGTACGTGGGAGAACAAGTCCATACTGGCACTTGTCATCTCAAAGAGGAGGAATCACCCAACCAACAGTGAAAGCGACAGTTGCCAGGCTTGACGACACCGGAATATGTCTCTAGCCTAGACTTCTAGATGTTGTGTGTTAGGTTCCAAAGCATTTTTAGGTTCATTAAATTTATTTTACTGTTGATCTTTCTTAAGAAATTTTCCTTTTAGGTTCACCGTGTGATGTAGATGTAAAATTCCTAAAATTCAATCTAAGATGATAAACAATCGTTTAATCTTCTTTTTGCAATGAAAATCCTAGCTACTAAAGAAAGGTAGATGATATTCTTTCAACATAGAGCAGAGAGCACGCACTATATGCACTGTCCTAAATCAAACCAACAAGCAGTCTAAATGTAAATGCACATGCATGTATTTGTTTTCAGCTTTCTTAATGTGTGAATGACAAGAAGAATGCTAAGTACAAATCTAAATTATCTTTCAAAGCGACAGTACTAACAAATTTCTCTTCAAAAACGAAAGGAAGATAATGACGACACTTTACTATTTTGAATTGAAAACTAATTTCGACACTTGAAAAACTACTAATTCAAATCAAATACAAGAGTAACTTTATAATCGACCATCAAGAACAATAGAATTCTTTTCTTTGATTGAAAACGACACTTTCAAATCAAAAGACGACAGTTCGACTATGGTAATACTTTGTAAAAGAGAACTGAAAATGGCGGAAAATACATAAAAACATTCATAGTTCTTTGAAAAATGGAGGCGGAATGATGGAAAGGAAGGGGGTTTCCACAGTGGTATAATGATCATAGACAGCAAAACTCCTGAATAGGGCTGAAGAGAGTGAACACAAAAACCAAAATTTGAGAGAAGAAGAGGTCTTGTCTGATCAGTGCACCTGTAACGCAGGGAAAGTGTGATGCAGCGCACCTACTGCACATGGGAAGTGTGATGCATCTAGATTCCCAAGAGTAAAAGGTTCGATGGTCCAGGGACGAGACTTCAACTGGGTTCCGGGTCACAGTTTGCAGCTCAGTTCAGGGATATAGGCTGGGCAAGTCATGTACAGTAAATAGAAATCACAGGGGCTAAGCTAATGAGGTTACTAGAGCCACCACTAGGGCAATTAGAAAGTTTACAAATCGATTGTTCAGTTTATAAACAAAACCCAGAGATAGACTGAAGCAGCATTGATATACTTTGCACTTGCATAGAAAATGCAGTTCGAAGGCTAGCTGGCTTGACTTCAGGCTCCGTCTGTAAGTTTATAAAACAAACAAATATAGACAAACAAACAATCTATTCGCTCCCCAGTGGAGTCGCCATTTTTTTATCGGGAAATCTAGTGTCCACTCAGAGCTGCTAATCCCACTAAGACTGGTAGCTATCTTAGAAACAAACAAATTAAAACTACTTTTTTTTTCCTTTATGAGAAGTAGATAAGAGTGGAATGAAGGACACCAACCTCATTCTTGCTCTTGGTTCCTTTCTCGATTCCTCTCCCTTCTGAAAAATCCTTGCTGCTTCTCCTTCGTCTTACCCAACTTCAAAGAGAACCTGTGGAATCAAAGCAGCATAATACTATCGAAGAATAGAGATCTACAATCATAAACAATATAGGACCAGATGTATATTGACCACACAAATGCATATATCATCAAACATACAAGAATGTGGAGGAAAACTTGAATAGCTTTATTAATATCAAAAATAGCAAATAGGATTACAACCAATTATTCTGACCCAGCGTCATCCTCCAGCATGAAAGCCCTTCTTTCACCTCATGAAAAGTTTAGATCACCCAACACTATGATATTCCAACAAGAAACTAACAAAACTTCCTTACAAGATACAAAATTCCAGCCTCTGGATCTCTAGGATGAGGGATCCATATATAGATGATTGGAGGGGGGTGAGTCAGCTTTTGGGATTTTGATTAGTGTCCTCTCTCTGATAGTTCTTGATTCCACTTGGAGATTGATGATCTCTTACTCATCCCTGGGCGAATTCAGAGAGGCAAGTGTCACAGGAGAAGTTTTTGGAAGATTCCATGATCATACACCTCACAAACTGTCTCTACCATTTGTCCACTCTCACCCATCGCACCGTACAAAAGGGCTTTTCAGTATGCATCGCACCTCCCATGTGCATTAGGTGGGATGCATCGCACTTTGACCATGGAGCAGGTGAGATGGTCCAATTTTGACCAGTTCTGAGCAGTTTCCTATGGAGAACTTCTGGGAGATGATGTAATCAGCTGACCTTGTTCCTTTAGGGTATGAAATAACACCTTTAGGGACTTAGGAGCCCTTGGTTTATGGACATGTTTGATTGGGGTTGTAGTACCCAAAAATGTCTATAACAAGTATCAAAGTGGGTTGCGCTCTCTTTGGGTCATATTTGATACCACAAAGTAGTATCATAGCATGGTTCACCCATTGTACAGGATGGGCAGTGTGTGTTGGTCATGCATTCATGTTGGTTTCACATGTGTTAATTATCCATGTGGTCTATGTGCTTGTTGCATATGCATGGTGTTGGTCATGGTTGTAGTGATGTTTCCATGTGAAAGAGGATGTTGTTGTTGTGAAGTTTGTCATCATGAGTGAATGATTTGTTACATGTTTATGCTTGCATATTGTCAATGTCCACTGGTATGGTTGTTTTTATCATGCATGAGGTCAAGGTATGTGTAGTTGATATGGTCATGCATTGATGACTGGACTCTCACTAGAATGATGGTTATTTGGTTATGTACTTATGTATTATATGTATATATGTTGTCATGATTATGTTTATGCATGTATTATGCTGAATTGGTTGATATTTCATATGAGATATCCTCCCTATATTTTTCTAAGGTACGTTAGTTTATTGTGATTTGGTTTAGCTGACATAATATGCTTGGTAACAAAGAGATCAGAAATGACTAGAAATATGGTAGACTACAAAGAATCTCCCTATGAATCAGATGAGGAGTGTGGTTTTGGGAACTCTTCTGACTTGACAGACACATTGAGAAGCTTGAAGGAAGAAATAAGGATTTGTAAGGCGGATAATGACAAAATCATGCAGGTGCAAGAGAAACAAATAGTGGTTAATGCAAAACTCCTTCAGAGTTTGTCAGAATTGCAGCGACAAGGTCCACCTCAGATCAGCCATGGACAGGAAGACAAAACTAATGGAGCATATGGCAGTAGGTATCATGGTGAGTACAGGTTAGATAGAGATGAAACGGTTAGAAATGGAAAATTGTTGGACACTCCGGATAGGAGAGGTGTTGGATACAGGTATTATTCTAGTTCTAGTTTCGACAGGCATCATGATCGCATCATTATCATCCTTACAGTGGGAGTGAGAAGGGACACTTTCCAGATGACTTTAAGAAATAAAAGCCACTTACTTTTGATGGAGACTTGAGGAAACCAAAAGATACAGAGGCTTAGATACTTGGGATGAACAAGTTCTTTGAGTTGCATGAGTAAAAAGAAAACATGAAGGCTAGAATTGATATATTTAGCCTAAAAGGTAAAGGAGATATCTGGTGGGAAGATGTGAAGCAGGTTAGAGACATCAGGATGGAGGATGTGAGTTGGCATGAGTTCAAGAGGATTTTAAGGAAGAATTACTTGTCAGAAATGTACTATGACAGTAAGGCCAAAGAATTCTATAAGCTAAAGATGGGATCGATGAAAAATGAGGAGTATATGACCAAGTTCTTGGAGCTATTGAGGTATGTACCATATCTTAAAGATGAGAAGGCTAAAGTTTATCAATTTGTCAGTGGTTTTCCATTAGAATTTAGAGATCAGATTGAGTATGATGAGCCTCAATTACTTGAGGAAGTTATTGGGAAATTGAAGCATTGATATGAACAATCAAATCGTAAGAATGAATCTCAGCAAGGATGAAAAGGGAAGGATAAGGATAAAGGTAAGGGTAAATGGCAGCCGAAAAGAGCAAGGCCTCAGAATCCAAAAGAGAGAGAAAACGTGGCACCAAAAAAGAAGTTCGAGCAACTAGAGAGGGACATGGGTCATAGCAGTAGCATAGAGGTGATGGTACTAGATGGTTGGAGTGTTGGACATGTGGTAAGGAACACATTAAGAGAGATTATCCACATAATCAGGGTGGTAGGCCTTATACATATAGTGCACAGGAGGTGCAGACTATTGGGGATGTTGTTCAGAGCGTTCCTCATATCTATGTAGCACTGGATAATAGACAGGCAGACCATCATGCACATATCGTTGATATGGATAGTAATATTTGTGATCAAGTTGTTTCTATTTTGATTGATACTGGATCTAATTATAGTTATTTTAGTCCTGATTTGGTGGATAAGTGTGGTTTAAATAAAGAAGTTCATGCATAGTCTTAGTTAGTTCAGTTGGATATAGGTACAAAGAAGCGAGTTCATCATTGGGTAAGAGCTTGTGCATTTTATTTAAATGGTATACCTACTGCAACACATTTGAATGTACTACTGGTTGGATCATACAGTATGTTGCTGGGAATGGATTGGTTGTACCTTCATAGGACCAAGGTGGATTGTTATGAAAAATCCATTGAGTGCTTGCATGACAATGGGGAACCAAGAGTCTTACATAGAAAGAATAAAGCCACATCAATTAGGATGGTGACAACTATGCAGGCCAAGCATAGTTTCAGGAAAGGGTGTGTGTTATTTTTCATACATATCTCTAGTGAAAAGGGTAAGGAATTTGAGGATGCAGATGTTTTGAGAAGGGACCTAGTTTTACAACAGTTTCAAGATGTGTTTCCTACAAATATTTCAGAGTTTCCACCTCACAGGGAAGTATACTTTTTTATTGAGCTAGTGTTAGGGGTAGCTCCTGCATCAAAAACACCTTACAGGATGAGCACACCTGAGTTGGTAGAGTTAAAGTTGTAGCTGAAAGAGATGCTTGACAAGGGACACATTAGGCCAAGTGTATCACCTTGGGGTGCACCGATATTTTTTGTGAAGAAGAAGGATGGTACTCCCATATTATGCATTGATTACAGGTAGTTGAACAAAGTGAACATCAAGAACAGGTATCCATTGTCGAGGATTGATGAATTATTTGATCATATGAAGGGGGCATCAGTGTTCTCAAAGATTGATTTGAGATCAGGATACCCTCAAGTATGCATCAAAGAGGAGGACATTTACAAGACAACTTTCTAGATCATGTATGGGTATTATGAGTTTATTATAGTTCCATTTGGTTTAACTAATGCTCTAGCTACCTTTATGTGATTGATGAATAATGTGTTGTGTTGTAACATTATCTAGTTTTGATAAGTTAGTATATTAGTCAAAATAATTTTAAAATGTTAAGTTAGGATATGAATGGAAAAGAAAGAAAATTTAAAATGCTAGGCCAATTTAATGTTTTATAGGCATCCATATCAATAAAATGTTAGGTGTTAGCTACCCTAAATAAATAAGGAAAAAGGAAAATAAAATGTTAGGGAAGAAAAAAGAAAATAAAGGCTTCAAGTTATATCAATAAAGGTTTTGATAGAGGAGTAAAGGTTTACTCTAAGTTTTTATATATCAAAAAATTTCAATTTTAATCCTTATCCCTAAGTTTTGACACCCCACATACATTGTGCATATTCCATATCATTCATTAAATTAATACCCAACCCCACCAAATATCCCGTCATGTCATGAGTGAACCCTTTGCCGCCTCTCACTCCATCTCTGCCCATCTCCCAAGATCTGACATCTTGCATATGATTTCGCCCCCCCTCACCATCCGAACTTTACTGTTTGGGGGGCGGGGGGGCAGTCCGAAATGGGTGGTATACGAAACCATGTCGGCCCCTACATGTCAACTTCATAGTGTTTTAGACCCCCCTCGGGTGAAACCACTAACTGCTCTCCTCCCCCCCCCTGAAAAGCTATTTCCCTTGCTCCCGATATTGCTCTCCTACCCGTTGCACTCCCACCATTCACCTACCCGTAAACTCCATCAAATCATATTAATTCCCTCCACATTAAGCTATTAAGCATTCAATTTGTTTAGTCATTAATTCAACGGACCCGTTCTCCTTGAACAGAAAAACCAAATCTTTTATATAAACCTCCTTTCCACTTATGAACATGTTACTAAATTCATGCTTTATCACTATTAATTTATTTGTTAGAGGTTTGTTGAATTCAATCCCGACATTTTCAACCACTAGCAACACTCTCTTCTTGGTCATTTCCAGCTTGTTACCTCTGTTGTTGCCCCCAAAACCTGATTCCCTCTGTATATTCAAGCATCCAATCCAGTTTTCAGTTATGTTCTTAGCCTTAGCCAAGATGCCTCCAAAGGATAAAGGACCAAAGGAATCCATCAATCCTCTGATCTATCCTCCCATAGATCTTCATCACGTCCCTTTTACTGATAGTGACTATAAAATCCATGAGACTCTATGTGAATTTGACCTTTTGAGATGTATTTCTAGCTCAAGGATAAGTATATAGATAAGTCAGATGATGTCCAGCAGTGTGAGTGTAATTTACCCCACTACATTTTTCCTCGCACCCTCAACTCCCCAGATTTTATTAGAAAGTGTCGTGCATCATATTTTCCAAGCCAAAGGGACATTATTACCCCCACTGGAGAAATTTTTTTTACCATTACTCTTCAGGCCATAGACCAAATGATGCAAGCCCCCACAGTAGAGAATGCTACCCCATTTTCCCATTAAGCACTGATTGAACTATACCAAAAATTGGACTTTACTAAGAGGGCCAAAACCTTAGAAATTTTCTTAACAGAAGATGCTTCACTGCCAAAGAAAAATTCTCCCTATCCCTCCTCTGTTGGGTTGTGTTATATTCTTTCCACGACTAGCTATATTCTGTTGGGTTGTGTTATATTAGGTTGGGTGAACTTACCTATGGTTTTGTGCATGGTTTTCACACATGGTTTTGGATGTGATGGTTTTCAGTCCATGGTATTGGATGCTTTGGCATGTATAAATATGTATTGTAACGTTGAAAGGAACATAATGAAAAATCAAGCTGGTATTCCCAGTTTTGGGATCTAGGGGAAAATCTGTGTATATGTTTTATGTGTTATGCTCTTGCATTGTTTATTTTCCGTGTTTTAGAATTCGCATGCAGGTAATTTCTGTACAGGGTTAAAACCTACATTTGGTATCATAGTTGTTTTGGCTTCAAGGGGACACCTTTGTTGCTGAGGGGTTTCACTCGAGCCTATGGTAGACCATGTTCAATGGGAGATCGATGGGATCGATTCTAATGGTGATAGAAGATGGCGAGTAGTGGAAAGATAGAGATCGAGAAATTTAATGGTCAGATTTTTGAGCTATGGAAACTCAAGATGGAGGATCTGTTGGTATATAAATATCAATGGATTGTGGTAGATCCAAGTACCAAACCAATGGGAGTGTCCAATGAAGAACGGAAGAAGTTGGATCGGAAGGCAAAGAGCACCATACGATTGTGTGTCTCAGATTCAGTATTGTTAAATGTATCAAGAGAAGCTACGAAAAAGGATTTGTGGGACAAGTTAGGGACTTTGTACCAATCTAAGTCTCTGGTGAATAAATTGTTCCTACGGAAAAAGCTGTATAACCTAAGGATGAAATATTGAGACTCAGTGACAGAGCATGTGAACGCATTTAATATTGTGGTAAGTCAATTATTATTTGTTGATATTAAAATTTTAGATGAATATAAGTGAATTAATTTGTTGTGTTCTCTACCAAATTCGTGGGATAGTTTGGTTATTGCAATGGGTAGCAATGCAACTGCCTTGCAGTTTGATGAAATAGTCTCATCTTCACTAACGAAGGAGATGAGACGGAAAAATATGGAGAGTGATAATGGTGATTCCTTGTCTATATGAGGATAGTCGCATAACAGAAACAAAAATAATTCATCGATTGGGAGATATAAATTTAGAGGGAGATCTAAATCTCCAGGAAAACCTATAAAGGTGGTTTGTTGGAAATGCAGAAAGGAAGGGCACTACAAAAGGGACTGTAAATCTGAAGCTCCTAACAAAGGAAAGGGATCTGATGATGCTCCTTCTGCAGAGGCAAAAACCACCTTAGATGAAGGTGGTGATGTGTACTTGGCTTCTTCAAGTACACATGTAGATCATGAGGCATGGTTGATTGACTCAGGTGCATCCTTTCACTTCACTCCCCATAGAGAGTGGTTATGAAAGTATGACAAATATGATGGTGGTGATGTCTTCTTAGGGGTTGATAGGAAGGCTAGAATCTTTGTTCGCGGAAAAGTAAAGTTGAAGTTGCAAGGTGGAAGGGTTAGAACACTTCTGGGTGTTCTGCATATTCCTGCATTGGCTAGAAATCTGATTTTTGTAAGCAAGTTGGATGATGCATGTGTAAAAATAGTGTTCGAGAGGGATACCTACAAGATGGTTTGAGGAGCACTAGTATTGATGCGGGGAGTTTGAATTGGAACTCTGTACAAGTTTCTAGGTAGCATTGTTGTTGATGGGTGCAACAGTTATGTGGTTCCTGAAAGTGGAGCAGAAAATCTAGTTGTCTCTGGAGAAAAGACCATGCTATGGCATCAAAGGCTTGGACATATTGGAGAGAAGGGCTTTGAATATTTCATGGTAAAGGTATGGTAGAGGGTATGGGTAATAACTCTCTAGATTTTGATTTTTGTGAAAATTGTGTATGTGGGAAGCAGAATCGGGTGAGTTTCCCCTCTAGTGGTAATAGGGTGAAACAAATATTAGAACTTGTGCACAGTGATGTGTTTAGACCTGTGAAGGTTCCGTCACTAGGTAAGTTTGTGTACTATGTATCATTTATAGATGACTTCTCAAGGAATACATGGATATATTTCCTTAAGAATAAATTTGAAGTCTTTGATAGGTTTAAAGAATTTAAGGTTCTGGTGGAAAACCAGACAGAGAAGAATATAAAGGTGTTGAGGTCAGATAACGGTGGAGAGTTTTGCAGCAAGGAATTTGAAGAATTCTGTAAGAAGTGTGGTATAGCATGGAAGAAGACTACTCCATACACACCTGATAAAAATGGAGTTGCAGAAAGAATGAAAAAGATGTTGATGGAAAGGGCAAGAAGCATGCTCAGTGGTGTCGGGATAGGACAAGAATTCTGGGTAGAGGCAGTGGAGACAACATGTTACCTATTCAACAGATCACCTTCATCAGCGTTGGAGGATAATACTCCACAAGAGGTATGGACTGGTAAGAAACCCTCTCTTTCACATCTGAGGGTATTTAGATGTGATGCATATGTACATGTTCCAAAGGAGAAAACAACCAAGTTGGATAGTAAATCTGAAAAGTGAATCTTTACTGGGTATAAGGATGGTTTAAAGGGTAATAATATTGGGAACCCAGTAACAAGGAAGGTTGTGTACAACCGAGATGTGGTTTTCAGAGAGGTAAAAGATGTTATTAAACATGAAGTCCCATCAAAGGAACCTGAGAAGATAGAGTTTGAGCTTAAGGAGGAAGAATCAGACTCTACTGTAGAAGAGGAATCAGAAGACAAAGAGCCACAAACTCCGGGTGTGAGAAGATCAATTCGAGAAAGAAGGCAGCCAGAAAGGTATAGTCCATCTTCTTTCTGTCCAAATTTTTATTTATCTATTACTGATGATGATCCCGGAACTATGAAGGAAGTAATAGATTCAGAGGATGGCAAACTCTAGAAAGAGGCCATGGTTGATGAAATGGCATCTTTGCACAAAAATGAAGCATGGGATCTGGTGGAGTTGTCGATTAGAAGGAAACCCATTGGCAACAAATGGGTGTTCAAGAAGAAGACAAATGTGGAAGGAAAGGTGGAGAAATACAAAGCTCGGTTGGTAGCAAAAGGTTATTCCCAGGTGCTAGGAATTGATTTTGGTGATATTTTTTCTCTTGTTGCCAAGGTAGCTTCTATTAGATTATTTTTATCTGTTGTTGCTGCATTTGATTTTGCGGTAGAATAGATGGATGTGAAGACAACATTTCTTCACGGGGATCTGGAAGAGGAGATCAACATGAAGCGACCTAAAGGTTTTGCGGTGAAGGGTAAGAAAGAATTGGTATGCAAGTTAAAGAAGTCCCTGTACGAGGACTTGGCTTCAACAGAAGCAAAGCATATCACTATGTGTATTTTAAATTAATTGGTGACCCTGTTATTTATCTAGTCTTGTATGTGGATGATATGCTGCTAGTTGGAAATGACAAAGAAATTATCTAGCATTTGAAGACCCAATTGTCCTCCAAATTTGACATGAAAGATCTTGGTGCTGCAAACTATATTTTGGGCATGGAAATTAAAAGAGATCAGGCAAAGAGGAAGCTTTGGTTAAACCGGAGGAAGTATGTTGAGGCAATACTGTAGAGGTTTAATATGCAGGATAGTAAACCAGTGAAGGTTCCTATTCCTATAGGTGTAAAGTTATTTGCTAAACAGTGTCCCAATGTTATAGACATTTTTGTGCCGTACAGCCTCGAGCATGAAATGTCCATAATCTAAGGGATCCAAAGTCCCTAAACATGTTGTTCCTACCCCTAGAGGAACAAGGCAAACCAACCACAACAATTCACAGAAGTTCTCCACCTGAAAACAATAAAAAACAAGCCAATTCTGGATCATGTCAACTACTCCACTAAGCATCTGCGCTGAATGTCAACTGCTCCACTGTCTACCTGCGTTGAATGTCAACTCCAAAAAAGGCTACCTGCGCTGAGCAAGTTTGGACATGTGGCAGAGTCATTCCTCAAGGTGTCAATGCCCAGGAAGCTTCCAAAATGACACTTGCATCAGGGAATTCGACTGGTGATGAGTAAGAGGTTCCAAATCTCCAAGTGGAAGCAAGAACCTCCAAGTGGACTCAAGAACTGATAGAGGGAGAGGACACTAGTCACTACTCAAGCTGACTCATCCTCTCTCCAAACATCTATATATGGATCTCTCCTCCATGGGATCTGGAGGGCTGGAATTTGGTATTTGCAAAGAATTGTTGTTGGTTTGTGGCTGGAACATTGGGTGTGTAATGCTTTGAAGGGAGCTGAAGAAGGAATTCCATTATGCTGGGAAGGAGATGCTGGATTGGAGCCCCATGGGTTGTATCTCTTCCTGAACCCTGTTACTTTCAATAAAGCTATCTTGATTCTTTCCTATATGCTGGTGTATTTTGTATGATTGCATTAGTATATTTGATTTACTTCTAATCCTGAATCATTTATGAATATGTATATTCGCCTTTGTATTGTGTTCTTCTCTTGTCGCAAGTAGTTGTTCTCTTGTCACAGGTAGCTGTTCTCTTGTGATCTCGTGGGATTCAAGTAGTTGTTCTCTTGAGCAAGTGAGGAGGCAAGTAGCTGTGGACACACAAAGAGAAGAGGATCTAGTTCTAGGGACAACCGGAATACAATGGTAAGTCTGCCGATCTCCCCTCTTTCACATTTCATAAAGGAAGAAATCATAATAGTTGTATTCGTTTGTTGCTAAGGCGCTGTCACACCTTAGGTGGATAGGATCGTCCTATATAGGCATTTTTCCCCACAACAAATTGGCGACTCCGTTGGGGAGAACTTGTTTATTCATTTCATTTGTGTTTCCGTCATTTTTTTACTTCATAGACTTGACAGCAACTATTGAACTGCATCCTTCCCGGATGCAAAGTAAAAAGTTGTTGCTTTGATCCAGTTTGTTGGACTTGTCTATGATCTAAACTAGATCCACAAATGATTTGATGATCCTTGTGATAGTCTTTAGTACCCTATCAAAGCATCCCTCTATTTATGCCTTGCTTGTGTTTCTGATTTGGCCTGAAACAGTTGTTTTTTGAGAATTTTGTTACCCAGAAACCAAGGGAAACGAGAGTTTCTCCTTTCAGCGCAGGCACTGTGAAGGCAGTCTGCATTTCAACGCAGGTCCTGTAGGGGCTACCTGCACTGAATGTCAAACTGACAGTGTTAGACCTGCGCTGAACCAGTGTGGCCTTGTGCAGCTGGGGTTCTTTGTCCTCTGTTGCCCTGTTTTGATCTCTGTTTTTGCAGCCTTTAACCAGCATAGGTGCCAATCTGATAAACCCTTTTCTTTGCTTGAATTCCGCCTCATTTTTGTACAAAAAGATTGTGAATGTTTTTATGTGTTTGTGGCGTCATTTACAGTCTTCCTTTGCATGAGTAAAGTAGTCTTTCTGTAGCCTTTGATTCAGATCTGATTGAGAGTGATCTTAGAAGAGAATTCATTGGTTGTTTTTCAGATTGATTATAGTTTTACTTTTGCTTATTGGTTTGAATTTGTCTCTTTCAAAGCGTCAAAACAAGTCTTTATTTCGAAAATCGCAAA
The DNA here is from genome assembly GCA_031772625.1 of Pinus tabuliformis. Lineage (NCBI taxonomy): Eukaryota > Viridiplantae > Streptophyta > Pinopsida > Pinales > Pinaceae > Pinus > Pinus tabuliformis. The sequence goes on from CM062805.1 coordinate 881,756,142, forward strand.
GTGATTGTAATCTCTTCTACCCTTGTTGATTTCGAAGAAAGTGAACTTGTTTGTATTGATCATTTTAAAAGCAAATTCAAAGTTGTGCAAAAAGCTTTCTTTGTAGGCATTTATACTAAGAAAGTGGAAAACAAACACCTGCATTGTGCATTTTGCATTTGATAGTTTGCATGTTGGATTTAGGGAAAGTGCATTAGAGTGTGCTGATTGCTCTTTGAGAAAAGATAGTGTTATTCTTTTCCCTTAGTAGCTAGGATTTTCAAAGTTGAAAGATAATAAAGCTTGCTTATCATCTTATACTGCATTTAGGAAGTTGTATCATACATCTCGTGGTGAACCTTGAAAGGCAAACTTTAAAAAGATCAACCTAAAATAAACTGAATGAACCTAACAACGCTTTGTAACATAACGCACAACATAGAGGTCTAGGCTAGAGACGTGTTCCGGCGTCGTTAAGCCTAGTGACTGTCGATTTCGAAGAAGGTGGGTGATTCCTCCTGAGAGACGGTAGAGCTAGTACGGACTGTGCTCCCATGTACTGTCGCGTATATATTGGGAGACCCCTATAGGCATATATATTTTATCCATAGGAAGCCATGTCAGCCACCCTACTGATCGCAATGTAGTGAACACAACATTCACGAAGATCGACCACCCGTACCGTAAAAAGTATTCTGTGGTTTTGCGAAAAGTTTGGCACACCCTCTGCCTAGATCTCCAGAGCAGTTTCTTTTGGCCTTTTTCAGACTCTATAATAGAAAAAGTCCATCCGAGCATTTGTCACTTCGGGCTCATTAAAACATCGACGGAGACTAGAGTCATCTTTAGCTTTTTCTCGACTCTTTAAAACTGAAAAAGCAAGTTGTGTCCAAAAGCGTCGTTAACAATTTATTTTAAACGGAACAATCACCCTTTAATCCTGCGTTGATCTTTAGGTTGAAAAGATGGAGCACACCAACCAAGGAGTTCCCCTTGGTGGGAATCCTAGTCCCTTCTCCTCTTGGGGAGATGTTGGTGCGCCCCACATGGCCACATTGTCGCTTCCAGGACTGACAATTGGCCTACCAGTTTGGCTCTTTTCAACCAATGTCGTTCAGAATATCACCACTCCTGAACAATCGAGTCAACAGTTAGATCAGACAAAAGTTGCCTCCCAGCCTTCCACTTCATCTTCATCCCCTCCTTCCTCTTCGCTTGACGGAACTGGTCGAATTAAAAATCGGTTTCCTAAGGAGAAGAAGGAGAAGAATAAGAAAGAAAAGAAGAAGAAGGATCCTAAGGTGACTGGGGGCAAACAAGTGTCATCTAACAAAAATCCACACACCGCACTCGTAAGGCCTAAATCGCCATGCGTCATATGCAGGGGATACCACTTCCATAGAGATTGTCCCTGTATCCCACGGATACTAAGAGACTGGTCCCCCCATTTGCACAATTCAGGAGCATCGACCTCTGATAGCCATGTCGACTGTTCACCGTCAACTAGTGGGAGTGAAGCTCCAGGACAGAGCGAGAGAGCTAAATTTCCCTGCAAACTATGTGAAGGCGATCACGCCATCCACCGTTGTCCCTTCTTAGACGAGGCAAAAAGAGTTCTGGAAGATCGCCCGATTTTACGAGCGCATCTCCCTCCTGGATATCAAAGACTCCTGCCAAGTCCCTCGCTAGTTGAGAATCCGGCTGAGCCACTTAGGTGGTCAGCCGAAGCATCTGTCATTGAAGAAGAACCGTCTGGATCCATGCCTAACGAAAGTCAAAAGGTTGATACGGCAGTTGACCCGGTCTTGCCTTCAGAGGCTCCATCTTTGAATGACACCATAACAGAGGAGAATAAAGACGACACCGTCCATATTCTCTTCATCAGCACCGACTCTGATGATCAAGGGGGCAATGCCACCATTCTTTTATCGCAGGAAGGAAGTTCATCAGAGCGCTATCTGGCCGTATATTCGGTCCCACCACCAAGCAACCTGGTTGTGTCCTTTGATTGGAACCAACTAGGCAAACCCCGGTTGCCAGCCAGTGTACCATTCAGAATTATTTGTCAAATATACAGAATGGTAATGGCTGGCACTATCATTGATGAGGGGGCATCTGTGAGTATCATTTCCTCTATTGCTTGGAAATCTCTTGGTTCGCCAGCGCTTTTACCTGAGATGAGAAGTCTATCAGGTTTTGATAAAGGAACCAGTCGACCTTTAGGGATCCTCCCTAATGTGCTTATAACATTGAAAGGGAAGACCGTTCAAATGAACGTGATGGTCGTTCAAGGACCCTTGGATTATAACCTACTCCTTGGACGAGACTATATATATTGCATGGGAGCTGTAGTCTCCTCACTCTTTAGAGTAATGTGTTTTCCGCATGAAGGAAGAATGGTCAATCTCGTGGACCAACTTTCGTTTCCCGGATCACACATCGCAAATAGTCATGTGCCATCCCTAAATGGTCTATTCATGCAAGAAGTGTCTCAACCCACGGTCCGTCCTCCTGATGAGCGCGAGTAATTTGGGAGGATATGACTGGAACCCAGGGGGCATGCGTCCTGGCCTGCTTCGGCAGGAAAACTTTGGGTATAGGGTAGGTTTCCGCGGGAGAATATGACTAGTCCGTACCCCGTCCGTGGGTGGAAGAGCGGTTGTTCTAGAATAAGATTTTTTTGTCAAAGTTACGTGTTTGGCGCCAGAGTCATTCACCCTTGTCTATTTCGGTAGACATTGCCGAGGAAGTGTTTTGTTTGAAAGAGTAACAAGACAATCTTTGGGTAACCTGAAAGAGGTAAGCCTCTCTCGATTAAAACAAATGATTTGGCGGAGGGTAAGTAGAGGTAACCTTGAAACTCTGTTTTATACTTGAGGGCATGCAAACCTTTTGGAGTGCAAGCAAGGGGCGGCTATTTATTTTTTAAATTTTTAGGACCTCTAACCCTTTAAACTCGTAGGATTAGTCGTTTCCAAACTTGCATAAAGAAAGGATCAAGAGCAAAGCTTAGTGAGATGAAGCTCCATAAAAAAATAGAATCTTGATGAGACACTCTTATCAAATGACTGGGTATTCGAGCAGTTTTAGCATAAAGTTCATGCTCGTTAAAAAATAAACGCAAGATCCGAGCAGTTTTAACGCGGTCTTCATGCTCGTTAAAAAATAAATATAAGCAGTGAGCAGAGTTTCCTCCAGTGTTTAGGCTCATTTTTATCTAAAAAATGAACCTGTCCTGGTAAATAACCACTGTGAATGTAATTTTATTAGCCGTTAAAGCCTTGGTCATGTTTGCACCTGCTACCTCCACTTTTCATTTGGCCGATCGTTCACCTCCATATGATTGTTTACCCATTTTGAGGAACAGCTGCGAAGAGTGATTTCACCTAGCCATCCTTGTGACATTGCCGTGATTGGAAAATTCCAACCTGTACCTGGAATCAGTTGCTATCCCTGTCTATCACTCGTTCCTCAAAAGACGAGTCTTCTTTAAGCTCTTTTCAATTGACTCGTAAAATATGAAAAGATTGCCGAGTTTTGGCCTTCCAGCTCGTTAAAGGATAGGAAGAGCTATCCCTCCTCTAGATTTTAATCTTTTTGGACCTGAGGGATTATTGCACAAAAAGATCGAGCGCTTGTTTTGTTCGGCTCCTTAAAGATATCGAAAACTCATCCCTTCTGTATTGTTTTATACTTTTTCGGACTTAAGGGATTAGATGACGAAAAAGAAATTTTGGAGTTGACTTTATGTACCTTTTCAGACTCTCTAAAAATGAAAAGGACCGAGTTATCCTTGTCGTTAGACTCGTTAAAATTATTAAATAGTGACAAACTTGTCTTTAGACGAGAACGAGTTTCACTATCGCTAGGCTCGTTAAAACATAGCGATGGGCTTGCCCGAAGGGCAGGTTATAGAACAAGCATATGTTATCCTCCTCAAGCTTGACAAAAATAAAGAGGTACTGGTCAGCAATGACTGGGGAAAAATTGGGAAAAATCAAGAAAACTTTGATGGTAGCAGGTCGCTCTTGAACATGACACTTTTCCTCCGTATCACATTCGGGTTGGGTTGTTTCATTCACTGGTCACATCACCATGGTCTCACCATACCATCCATATTTGGGGTAATGCTACCAATCCATCGCATCAGTGTCGCCATATGTTCAAGAGAAGTCGTTCAGAAAGAGTCAACCGGGTCCCATCCACTGCCATACATTATCCTTCATCCATTCATGACCACCACCCTGAATCATATGTCACAGATCGTTTTCACCTCCATTAAAGTCATTAGCTCCATTCCGTGTCACTGATGTGGGATTCATTAAGGCCCTCCTTTGACGGATCGCTTCTTGTCGACATCAGCTCATTATCCAAGAAGTTGATCTAGGAACACCCCCTTCAGTACTTTGAAGCTTGCATGCCTCAATGGCAAGTTTCTCACTTCCGGCGATAGGTATACATCAATGACCTTCGACCAGAAGATTTTGCGTGGTGTTCAACACCAAGTCCTTTATTCACACCACGTGAATTGTACTGCAGTACCTTGAGGGTCATTATCATTATCGGTGATTCCTCTCGCGCTTGTTAATGGTTTACATCATTGACCGGTAATCAAGTGATGTCTTTCCATGTTCGACTTCAGCGCAATTCTCACATGGATCGACTTGTACTTAGAGTGAAGATCGAACGAGTTTGAAGACCCTGGATCTAGTTTCATCCATCCGGGCTGCGATATATATTCAGGAAAAATAAAGACATTTGACATCATTGAAGCAGATGATCATCCTACTTAAAAGGATGATAGTTTCGCCAGAATTATCAGTCTAACATCAGACGATCGTCTGTTCTATGTACCAAAATGTATTTATAAAGCTGAGCATGGGAATGCCCGCCTCAGCTAGATCATGAAAGCAGTATGAATCATAATGTATTGTATTGTATTTTATTACAGGTCTCCTCCCAGCAGATGGATGAACTTCGGACCCTCCTGGATAAAGCATTTCACCCGATAAACGGCCTCATACTTTAGGGGGCAACTGTTATAGACATTTTTGTGCCTTACAGCCTCGAGCATGAAATGTCCATAATCTAAGGGATCCAAAGTCCCTAAACATGTTGTTCCTACCCCTAGAGGAACAAGGCAAACCAACCACAGCAATTCACAGAAGTTCTCCACCTGAAAACACTCAAAAACAAGCCAATTCTGGATCATGTCAACTACTCCACTGAGCATCTGCGCTGAATGTCAACTGCTCCACTGTCTACCTGCGTTGAATGTCAACTCCAACAAAGGCTACCTGCGCTGAGCAAGTTTGGACATGTGGCAGAGTCATTCCTCAAGGTGTCAATGCCCAGGAAGCTTCCAAAATGACACTTGCATCAGGGAATTCGACTGGTGATGAGTAAGAGGTTCCAAATCTCCAAGTGGAAGCAAGAACCTCCAAGTGGACTCAAGAACTGATAGAGGGAGAGGACACTAGTCACTACTCAAGCTGACTCATCCTCTCTCCAAACATCTATATATGGATCTCTCCTCCATGGGATCTGGAGGGCTGGAATTTGGTATTTGCAAAGAATTGTTGTTGGTTTGTGGCTGGAACATTGGGTGTGTAATGCTTTGAAGGGAGCTGAAGAAGGAATTCCATTATGCTGGGAAGGAGATGCTGGATTGGAGCCCCATGGGTTGTATTTCTTCCTGAACCCTGTTACTTTCAATAAAGCTATCTTGATTCTTTCCTATATGCTGGTGTATTTTGTATGATTGCATTAGTATATTTGATTTACTTCTAATCCTGAATCATTTATGAATATGTATATTCACCTTTGTATTGTGTTCTTCTCTTGTCGCAAGTAGCTGTTCTCTTGTCACAGGTAGTTGTTCTCTTGAGCAAGCGAGGAGGCAAGTAGCTGTGGACACACAAAGAGAAGAGGATCTAGTTCGAGGGACAACCGGAAGACAACGGTAAGTCTGCCAATCTCCCCTCTTTCACATTTCATAAAGGAAGAAATCATAATAGCTGTATTCGTTTGTTGCTAAGGCGCTGTCACACCTTAGGTGGATAGGATCGTCCTATATAGGCATTTTTACCCACAACACCCAAGACACAAGAAGAGGAAGAGGACATGCCATGTGTTCCATATGCAAGTGCAGCTAGTAGCCTAATGTATGTGATGGTCTGTACTAGACTAGACATTGCACATGTAGTGGGAGTATTGATCAGGTTTATGTCAAAACCAACGAAGGATCATTGGACAATAGTGAAGCAAGTTTTCAGGTATTTGTGTGGAAATAATGATTATGGTTTGTGCTACCAAGGAAGACTAGGATTGGATAGAGTGTTGGATATTCGTGGCTTTGTTGATGCAGATTGGGCTGCAGATCTAGATCAGAGAAGATCTACAAGTGGGTATGTGTTTAACCTATTTGGAGGTGTAGTCAATTAGATGAGTAAGAAACAATCTGTAGTGGCACTATCAACTACACAGGAAGAATACATGGCAACCACTCATGCAAGCAAGGAAGTAGTTTGGTTGTAGAGATTGTGTTCAAGTATGGGGTTAGTACACAAAGCTATAAGGATAGACTGTGATAGCCAAAGTGCAATTTTCTTGGCAAAGAACCCTGCTTACCATTCAAAGACAAAGAAAATTGATGTTTAGTATCACTTTGTGAGGGATATGATAGAAGAAAAAAAGGTGTTGTTGGTAAAGGTGGACACTTTGAAGAATATTGCAAATGCATTGAGAAAATCTGTGAGCTCTGAGAAGTTCTCTTGGTGTAGAGAAACAATGGGTTTTGCAAGGCTGGATAAATGACTAAGTTCTCTTATGACCCCTTATGGAAAGAAAAAAACAAGTGGGAGAATGTTGGGTTGTGTTATATTCTTTCCATGACTAGCTCACATAGTTAACCATAGGGTTAGAGGGGGGGCGGAGCCCCCCATTTGTTGCACAGATTGTGCAGCAGGGGGGCGGAATCCCCTCTTGTCCAGGGGATTTGAGGGGTGACAAGCAGCCCCTCTCTACGGGGTCTAGGGCAGCCACCCAGGGAAATTTTTTTGGGACCCTATATTAGGTTCAGCGAACCCACCTATGGTTTTGTGCATGGTTTTTGCACATGGTTTTGGACGCGATGGTTTTTGGTCCATGGTTTTGGACCGATGGTTTTCGGTCCATGGTATTGGATGCTTCGACATGTATAAACATGTATTGTAACATTGAAAGGAACATAATGAAAAATCAAGCTGGTTGTCTCGGTTTTGGGATCCAAGGGAAAATATCTGCATATATGTGTTTTATGTGTTATGCTCTCGCATTTTTTATTTTCTGTGTTTTAGAATTCACATGTAGGTAATTTTTGTACGGGTTAAAACCTACATCCTCTATTTTCCCTGATAGAGCCAAGCAGATTAACATAGTTTTTTCCTACCTCCTTGCCTACTACTCTGATCAATGGGTAGATGAGGCCATCATAGGATTTCTATCCATTTTCTCTATTGATTCCAAACCCTCTATTGTGTTTAACTTCAGCCAATTTCTTGTAAAGTCAATTCATCAGCAGCTTATCAAATTTCTAAGTGAGGAGGTATTGAAGTATGCCTTTGTGCTAGTTTACATGTTCTTATACTTTCAGGGGGACAACATCAACCTTTCCTTTCAAAAGATGGATGAAAAAGGAAACCAGAAGTCAGTCATCTTTTGGACTACTCTAGTCATGAAGGAACAGAAGGAGTACACTTATAAACAATTTACAGAGATGTTTTTTCATCCAGCAGTAGGTCTCCTAAGGAGTATAATAGAACCAAGGATCAGTGAGGAAATTAAAAGGGTGTTGTAGCTGTCAAATCAAGTTTAGACAGGGGACTAGTACCTCTATGATAACTACAAAGAATTGAGAATATTTGGATGTGAGCTTGCACCTTACAAGCTGCCCAAATTCCTCCCAATGAGGATTTTTTTCTTTGGAATACATAAGGCAGATGATCAATATGGATGAAATCCACTTTGTTGCTACCAAGAAAATCCCAATTTAAAATCAAAACACAAATTGGCCCTTTCATTTGCAACAGCAGGGCAGCAGGGGAAGAAGCAGATAAGCTCTTGAAGGAAATGCAGTTCAGCCTTAGCTTTACCTGGTCTTATGATCCATTAGGGATCATTTCTAAATTAAGAGTAGAAACCAAGTCTACTCCTTACTTTCACACATCCAGGCCAGAGATAGAGAAGTACAAGAATCAGTTAGAATGGTTTGAGAATACCCTACAAGAGGTAGAATAATAGCAGGTATCATCATCTATAGTGCATACTCCTACCATGCAGGAGAAAATAGCCATGAGAAGCAGAGAGGAAGAGTCCCATTTAGGGACTGATATTTTTAGTGAAGGATTTAAGATCATGTACGAAAAGAAGTTCGAGCTTAGTTCTAGACTAAGCCTCAACAAAGATTCAGATTAGTGGACCATTATCACCACTAATGAGCCACTTGTTTCCTCATTAGTGGGTGATCATACCACACAGTTTCCCACCACCTCCACAACTTCACAAGAGAAACAAAAAATTATGCAGACATGCACATCTACTTCAGGGGAAAAAGAGAAGAGTATAATGGACATCTTCGAGGACATAAAATTCAGGAATGAAGCATTGAATATTAACACCTACAACCAATTCTGGAAGAAGACTTCTAGTACTCAAAGCAGGCCGTTGTTAGCCTTTGATTCAAAAAAAGGAATAATGAAAATGGCATTCCTCCAAGCACAAGTTCCCTAATGCAAGGCAACATTAGACTACAAGAATACATCCTTTGAGTTCGATGTAAATGATATACATCGCATTGACCAAATGGAGATGCATAAGCAAACTCGGGAAATGATATTTTCAACTGTTACTAACACTACTATGAATTTATCAAAACTGCAGGTTAACTTAGGAAATGTCCAATCACAGATGAAGATGGAGAAGGTCTCTACACCTGCCAAAGATACTAGGAATAAAACCCTGGAGGACTTGGTAATAAAACTGGGTTATGACCCTTCAAACATCAATGTTGTAGAGGAAATTGTGAAGAAAGAGAATTTAGACATAGAAACATTAAGGAAATAGTTAAAACTTCCAACATCAGAAGATCCTCTTGCCAAGGATATTGAAGAGACGGAGACACAAAAGGAAGATATGATGAAGCTCATCATAGAGAAGAGTTCACAACTGAAGAAAATGGAGACAAAGATGGAGAAATTGATTAAAGAAAAGGAGAAAGTTGCTAAAAATATTGCTTTCCATTTGGAAGCACTTCTTATCACAGCCATTCTTACAACCATATCTACTACAAAAAGTACAAGAGATGCTACAGATCAGTTGGCCAATGCAATACAAAACATGTCTCTCTAGACTAAAGAGGTCCAAAAGTTGGAGGACCAAGTGAATGTCCTAGAGGATCATCGCCAAAAACCTAAGATTTTTCATGCAGCAGAGCTTCAGAGAGATCAAAATCAAATAGAGGCATGGAAGAAGTCAGCAGCTGAGTCTTTTATTGGCTCTACACTAGGTCATGTTAAAGAAATCATCTGGAATAATATTATTGAAGAGATATATGAAATCTGGCCATGTATCCAGATTATCTTTTAGCAGAAGGAACTCATGGAGAAAGCAAAGAAAACCATTTCCACTATAAATTCTCAACTGGGAGAAATGCCTGCTACAGCCAACATCATCGTAAAGTTCCTCAATTCTAAAAATAGATATGAGCTGGATGATCTAGGAGCGGATGACAGAATAGAAACCATCCTGGAGGTGAATAAAGTTCTAACCAAGAAGAACTTAGTTATACAACTAACACAGAAGTGTCACACTCTAGAGGTAGTAGTCAACAGGTTTTTCTCAAGGATTGATGCATTGAACCAGAAGGGTTTTCCTTCATTGTTTGTAATCAATGATAAATTAATGACGAAGGAAGACTACATGAAGAAGCTTTAGGACATTGCCAAGGATACAACTAAGTCCTCCAATATCAAAGGTTCTATGACAGGCAAGGTGTTTTACGAAGCCATCAACAACATAGGTTTTATTCAACATGAGATAAAACATATTTTCACAGTTAAACCCACTTTTTCTTGGTATTCTGAGGTAGATGAAATCTACCGCAAGGTAACCAAGATAGTTGTTCTAGATGAATAAAGGTGGGAAAAATTGTGTGAATTTCAATATTAGAGGACACATCAGCTTCACCAGTGCAACACCCAAATAGTGGACACTCAGCAACTGCTTTCCTTCATAATAAGGCAACATGTTTACATTCATTCCTTTTGATCAAATTATTTATGTTTATATTAGTTTTAAGTAATAATAGAATGTTGTGTCACTCAGGAATTTATTGTAATATTTTTGTAATTTTGTTTAAACACTTCATTATATCGAAGTATTCAATGTTAAACCCTTAAACCAGTTATCACACAGATTTGTACTAAGATGGAACATTTTTGAGATAGTAAAAGATTCTAAATTTGCCTCATATGGTTTGTCTCTTAGTGAGTTGTTTTCATCTAGTTTTTCCTTATGTCTTCTTCATATAATTAAATCTTTTATAGCTATCCAATTTAAAATTTAATTGAATATCAGTTTCATTTTGAATCCACTGTGAAGTTGCATTTAAATAAGAGATTAATTTGCAGAACTATCTGTTATTGTAAATTCCTCTTTGAACTTAAATTTCAGTAGATTTCTATAATAGTTTAATTATATTATGTTGATCAAGGAAACTATGTTTTCTTGATTTATGCTTATAAATGATTAAATACTCAGTTTGAATTCTATGGGATCACTACCTTAACCTCTTGCAACACCTCATCAATGCTTTCGAATCCGTCTTCAAAACTGAAGATCATAAAAAAGCCTTCCCTTAAGATATCCCACTCCACGGTGCCGTGGCAGAGCTCTATTTACAAGTACCAATTCATAGGGATTATATCCAGAGTGTGACAGAATAAATGCACCCATTCTGGCTACGGCTCCGTTCCATACACTTTAGTCCATTTTTCCAAATGATCATGCAGATCATTCCTCCCATCATATTTCTTGGATAATCTCACTTTAGGATGACCAAATCACATCCTTATCATCCTCCTATAATTGTTCCATTCATCAAAGTTGTCCTTGTGCGTCCCCCACCATTGAGCGGGCGTAGCGCGTAGTGCCAAATCCAGTGCCTGAAAATGATGATCCTCCAAGACTTCTCTTTCAAAAGCATCCAAATACTTATTTACATTGGTTAAACCATCATAATAAGGTAAATTTCGTACCTCCGATGACACACAATGCAATGATTTAGTCATCATATTGCATCGCAGCGTAGATACTTCATGCAGCCAATTCTGCCAATGCTCTAATTCTTCATCTGAGTCTGAGGTACAGGAACTTTTGAGGTCCCATGCAATCCATCCATCGGTTGTTGGATTAACCCAATATTTGTCTCATTCCATAATTTTGTAGATTTGATCCAAATCATCGTTACTTTCCTCATAGTCACGGACCGGTTTGGTATAGTGTTGCCCTTCTGCAGGATCCAATGGTACTACAACATGGAGAAATTTTCTCTCGAATGACATCATCCACTTCTTCAAGTTGATGAACACATTTTTTATGCTCTTGACCTACGAGAAGATACCAGAATACCAAATATGCGAAGAAATATACCCAGAACATAGAACAATAAGAAATAACAGCATGTATTTTATTATTCAGAAAGGAAAGCAATGTTCAGTTGCCTCTTTGAGGTGGCAACCTCCAATAGAGCTAAGCTCGATTATAAAATAAGACACGACACTCCTCAAGGGGAGTCTCTATCCTTTATATAGGATTCATACATGCAATACCATGGGTCAGTACCATGGTTCTTATTAATACCATCTATCTAATACCATGGCCCATTTGCAACTAATTGTGGTCCCTTCTTTAAATGCGGGTCAGCCACTTACAATTATTAATATGGGCTTTATTGACTCTTTAACTAATTATAACTATGACTCGGCCCTATTACATAAATAAGGGGGTTAGGGTTGGACCCTAACATGCCCTCCCCCATAAACATAACCTTGTCCTCAAGGCTGAAGCTGCAGAAACTGCTGAAGAACAGTGTTTGGTTCCCAGGTCGCATATTCTGGAGAGGTGTCTTTCCACTTGATGAGGACTTCCTTGATCGTGTGGCCACACAGGTGTCGTTCTTGTGTGTTAAGAACCTATTTGGGTTGGAGCCAGATTGAACCTTATTCATCCAATTCCGGTAAACTGGTTTGAATTATGCAATGGTTCCCAACCACTTTCTTGAGGCATGAGACATGGAAGACAGGATGGATTTTTGTAGTGGGTGGCAAGGCTAGCTTGTAGGCTACTTCCCGATGCGCTGAAGTATTTGATAAAGTCTATAGAATTTTCGAGATAATTTTTGACAACCCTTGTCTTTGAGTGATGTTTGCCTATATGGTTGCAACCTCAAGAATACCTGATCCCCTTCTTGAAATTTGCACTCTAAACGATGTTGGTCTACCTATTGCTTCATGCAATTTTGAGCTTGATGGAGATTATCTTTGAGGTGGGCTAGCATGGTTGCATGGTTCTGTAGGAGTTGATCCACTACTTGTACCTTTGAGCATCTCTGGATATAAGAAGTAGGTGAAGGAGGGAGTTTACCATAAAATTATTCATATGGAGTCATTTTGGTGGTGGCATGATAGTTAGTATTATACCACCATTCGGATAGAGGTAACCACTGTACCCATAGATGTTTACTTTCTGAAGTGAAACACCTGAGGTAGGTCTCCAGAAATTTGTTGACTGCTTCAGTTTGACCATTAGTTTGGGGATGATAGGAAGTACTGAGTTGTAATTGGGTACCTTGTAGCCTGAATAGTCCCTGCCAAAAGTTACTGGTGAATATTGGGTCACAATAAGACACAATGGAAGTGGGCATGCCATGCAATTTGAAGATCTGGTCCATAAAAGACTGAGCCACCAAAGCTGGTGTAAAAGGGTGGGGCAGGGCGCAAAAATGAGCATACTTAGAAAGCCTATCCACAACCACCATGATGACTAACTTGTTGCCTAAATTCGGAAGACTCGTAATAAAATCCATAGAAACATTCATCCATATTGAGGCAGGGATGGGCAATGGTTGTAATGTGCCCGGGGATTTGACTGTTTCTCCTTTGTGGCACTAACACACTGATGAGCCCCATAAATGGGTAATTATATGGGCTCATTTGACCTCCTAACTTAGCTTAATCCACCATTCTCATTAGTTTATTGCATGTTTTTTATTATATTTATGCTAATAGAGTAATTTGGGTTAGTCATTATGCCATGAAGTCTAATGTGTGCTTTATGTAGATTTTTGGTCAATCTTGAGACAAAGTCAAAGGTTTAATGATCATTTGGCAGCCAATATTCAAGGAAGACAAGGGAGAGGATTTATAGGAGGGTGTCCCCCTCATTGATGACTCCCTACTTCGAATCCTCCTTCAGAAATCTCAAAGCATAAGCAACCACATCAATGCATCAAAGAGGCGGCCGAGAAAGTGAAGGTTAACTGCTATCTATCTCAAGTCCTACGAGCCAAGCCTCCCTAATTTTAGGAGAGCTATTGGGAGCTCCAGTTGTATAAATAGAGAGGCCTGGGGCCTCAGTAGGTTGTTTGATGTTAGTCAAATTTTCGCACTTTTGTTGCAGTTTTTTCTCAACTCATTTAGAGCTTCCTTTTGTGGACAGTTTTATGTAATGTGACTATTATTTTGATAATGAAGATGAAATATTTTCTGAGCCAGCACTGAGTTCTTCTAGAGGGATAAAGCTCTTGGGTTAGGGCCCAACCCAAGCTGCCCAACACCTCTTGTTTTGTATTTATATGTCTTGTTGCAGTTCACGAATTAGTTGTTGTTAGATAGATTTCTTCCTTTAGAATAGGTTGCTTTTTGGTGATTTACATAGTTGTTTTCATTTCAGTTTGTTGAAATACATTAAATAGTGGTAAGAGAAAGATACAAAAATGGCCATCAACAGAGCCTTGACCTCCTTTCCTCCCTTTGGGACCATGAGCTAAGGTCAAGACCCTCTTGCTGCCACCAAAAACACAGTTTTGCCTTCTCCATGCAATTTCTAGTGTTATAGTTTGATTTAGAGGTTAATGCTTTGGTTCAGATCCATTTTCCATACTCATTTATATTTCTACAATAAATCTCCATTCATGCCTTCTTTCCGTGTAGCATTGTTCAACATTTTTTTTCCTAGATTAGAATTTAGGGTAATATGAGGTACAGTTCTATTTTTTGGTGCAGCTAGTTTCTTTTCTTGCTCAGTTTCAGTGTTTGATTTGCAGTTCTTTTGCAGTACATATTTGCTCATAATAAGTTAATAAATCATCGATCACCATCTCTTTTGCTACATGTTCCACATGTCATTCACAGCCCCTCATAAATCTGCCCTAATTTTATGCACTTTTCTCATAAACTTTCCTCCCTTTCCTTGAACAAATCCAGCCACCTCCCTCTTTCCTAATCCTCCCTGATGAACCTCAGACACCTTAACACATCCTTCTAGCTCTTAGCTACCCTTACCAACCATTTTCCCACCTTCAAAACCTCTAAAACAACCCTCGAAATCTTCCTATAGATCCTCCTCTAGACCTCCTGTAGATCCCCTGCAACCTCCTATAGAAATTCTTGTAGGTGACTTTTTATAGTCTGATTTTAGGGAAAGCCTCCAGAAGGTTACCAGAGGCCTCCTAGGACCCATCCACGCCTTCCTATACCTCTCCAAACTCCAAAGTCGCACTCCATCGCCACCTAATCACTGCCACATCCAAAAACAAATAAATTACATGCATGACAATTCCACATAAAATACATAAAAACCCAAAAAGATGTTTTTTTTCTTATTTCCTTCTAGAAATAGCTTGAATATATGTTTTTTACTCTCCAAGTAGGTAATGGCATTCATTTTATGGTTTTTCACCTCTATTTCTACAAAAGTAGGGTTAGCTGGTTAACAAGGGTTTGCTAGGGTTACTTCACATTTCAGTCTTCATTCACTTTCTGCAAGTTGAGCAGCCTGTGTAGGTTAAGCTTTCCTTTATTTCATCACATATAAAGATTCTTTTGGAATTCATAGAATTTGGCTTGATCTCCTACTGATCTTGCGCCAGTTGACCAAGTGACGGCCTGCAATAAGAACTAGTACTTGTGCATACAACACCGTCGCTTAAAAGTTTGTTACGAACTACCTGGTTGATAAAAAGTAAAGTAGGAAGCTCAGGAGTTGTAGCATTATTGCTAAAATACTGGTGCTCACCACTTTTTGGTGTCGTTTCTAGGGAAGCGTCAGAGTATTTTGTGATTACTTCTTTTCTTCTATTTTCTACTGCAACATTCCGCTAAGTAATTCATTTCAGCAAAAGTAGAGTAGTTGTTTATTTCAATTTCTACATTTCCTTGATTTCATTTCAATTCTACAACTTCCATTTCAGAAAAAGTAGATTAGTCCTTTCAATTCTGCAATTTCCATTCCATCAAAAGTAGATTAGTCCTTTCAATTATGCAGTTTCCATTTCAGCAAAAGTAGATTAGTCCTTTCAATTCTGAAATTTCCATTTCAGAAAAGGTAGATTAGTCATTTCCTTGCTTTCATTTCAATTCTGTGAATTCCTTTCAACAAGTTCATTTCAGCAGTTGCAATTTGTTTGTTCAATCAATTTTAGTTTTGCAGGTACAAGCAGAAAAACAAAAATCACCAAAAAAGATTTCCTTTCATGCCTCGTAGGAATAAAGATAATTCAGGAAAATTCTTGCCCAACAACCTCACCACATCACAAAGCCACCCTTCTCTCTTCTTCAGTGGCAGTGATCCAGAAGAACCTTTAGGGGAACAACCTGAGATATTTGAAGAACCTATAGGAGAAGAAGAGGAAGAAAACATCCCTCCTGAGACAATGGCTGAAAATAGAAATGCTAGGGGAAATGGAGAAAGAGTAGAGGGTAACTTTCCCATCTGAGGGACCAATGGGGACACTAAAATGAAGAAAATCAGCCCTTCAACCCTACCTCACTTCCATGGATTGACTACAGAAGATCCTGACACCTTCTTGTTTGAGTTTGTTGTTATCTGTCGAAACTATGACTATGCAGAAGATAAGCAGAAGTTGAAGCTGTTTCCTTCTACCCTCAAGGATACAGCATTGTGCTGGTTCATGGGGTTACCTAGAAATAGCAACACAACTTGGGCTCAGATGCATCAAGCCTTTAATAACAAATATCAAGACTACTGTAGGACAAAAATACCAAGGAAGATATCTTCAGAATGACCATGGGAAGTGATGAATCCTTGGAAGATTATGAAGAAAGGTACTAGCTTAGTTATAAAAGGGCCAGGTGCACACTTGACCTTGGATCTATGAAGTTGGTCCTGCTTAGAGAAATTCCCGAAGACCTTCTAGACACCCTCCATTTACTAGCTAGGGGATACATCTACCAACTACCTTAAGAAGACATAAAAGCTATTTTTAGAAACCATTATAGGGCAACCAGAAAGAGAGGTAGGGGGAGTCAACCCACAGCCAATACCTCCTCATCTAGTTCATCCCTTAAAGGTGAACTTGGAAACATGCTAGAAGACTTCATGAGTGAGATGCTGCAGACTCTTACCATGCAAATGGATACCTTGCATATCAAAAGGAAACAAGAGGAAGCAAAGAGGGCTTTGGCCATTTTTTGTCCTAGGTGCACTAGAAGGCATCCTAGGAATGAATGTCCATTGAACTCTATAGAGGTTTGTTCAGTCTGTGAAGAAGATCATTCTATAGATAAGTGCCCTTCCTTTCCCAGACTTAAAGTTGTATACCAAGGGGCCAAAGGAGCCACTGAACCACTCTATTTCATGAACCAAAGGAGACCGCATGGACCTAAACCATACCAGCAGGGAATGTAAGGGACATCTCAGGCATACTGCAACCCCAATCAAGCCACTTCCATACCTTCTTGGGGTACCCCTACTCATCCTTCCTGGTCCACACCTCCTCCTTAGTCCTATCCATCTCAATATCATGCCCACCCATCCGCTCATTCATTCCACTCCTATGCTCAGCCACAACCTCAGTGGAATGCATCTCATCAGGGGTGGAGACCCCAGTAAAACTCTCCTCCTACTCTTTTTCCTCCACCACCTACTCAACCGCAACCATTGCCTCCTACTCCACCAAGGAAACCCGAAATGCCTGCTCAACTAAACCCGAACCCGAACAATAGACAGGCTCAGCAAGTATATAGTGGGGAACCATCATGCCCAACCTATGCTGTGGAGATTCAGGAGATTAACCTAAAATTTGGGAAGGTTATCCCAGACAGCCAGCCTCCCCCTCAGGAGGTTGAGGAAGATAAAGAGGAAAGTGAACCAAAAGAAATTCCACCCTTTCCTGAGAGACTATCTAGGACAACACAACCCACCCCAGAAGAAACTGAACTTCTGGGAGAATTGAAACATCTATGTGTAAATATACCACTTCTCCAAGCCATAAAGGATGTGCCTATATACAATAAGATGATCAAAGAGAAGTGCTTTAGGTATCCAGGAAGGTGCAAGAGATATGCCCCAACCATCAATGTCATAGGAAAATTGTCTGACCTGATGTTGGGGCAGGTAATCTGTCTGAAATATCTAGACCCTGGAAGCCCAGTAGTTGATGTCCATATCAATGGAACCATGATCCCACATACCTTGATTGATCTAGGAGCTGCCATTAATGTGATGACAAAGGAAACCATGCTCAAACTCAACCTCCAGGGCTCCTTGAGAAAGATCACGACAATACTGCAGCTAGGAGACCGCTCCACCGTGACCCTTGAGGGGATGGTGGAGGATGTGATGGTATCCATCGATTCTTGGGAGTACCTTACTGATTTCCTAGTTCTCCAGCTGAAGGCGAACCTCACTAGATATCCTCTCATCCTAGGAAGACCCTGGTTGGCGATTGCAGATGGCTACATCAGTTGTCGAGCTGGGAACATGACAATCAAGAACGGGCATATGTCCAAACAACTAATCCTATACCCTCTTGCCCAACCCCTACTAGAACATGATCTACCACTCTGGTTGGAGGAGGAGGATGAGGATGAAGTCTATTCTACACCACTATGTGCAGTAGAAACTGCCATGGGGGCGAAACCACAAAATGAGGATGATATCATTGGAAATTTGATTCAGAATCCACCCCCCAGTATGTTGCCATTTGAAGATCTAGTGAGAGAAACCCAAGACAACACCCTATATGATCTCTGTGGGGCCGACCCGACCTCTCTCCATGTTAAGAATATAGAGTTTGGCCCAGAAAGAACCCTCAAAATCAACTCATCCCTATCCACCTCCTAGGAGAAGGAACTATGTAGCTTATTGAGAAAACATTTAGATGCCTTCGCCTGGAGCTATAAGGAGATGAAGGGAGTGCACCTTTCAGTTTTTACTCATCAAATTTACATTAAGGAAGATTACAAACTTGTTATACAGCCTCAAAGGATGATGAATCCAGCCCTCAAATGCATTGTCAAGGAAGAATTGCAAACATTACTGGATGCAGGATTCATCTACCCCATCTCTGATAGTCAATGGGTATCTCCTTTGGTGCTAGTGCCAAAGAAAAATGGTAAGTGGAGAATCTATGTTGATTATTGGGAACTGAAAAAAGCCACTAAAAATGACCATTTTCCTTTGCCTTTCATAGATTAAGTGTTGGATGGTCTAGTGGGGAAAACATTTTTCTCCTTCCTAGATGGGTTCAGCGGATACAATCAGATCCAAATCAGCCTAGAAGACCAAGATAAGACCACTTTCACTTGTCCTTGGGGTACCTTTACATATCAGGTTCTTCCTTTTGGTTTGTGTAATGCTCCCGCCACTTTCCAAAGAACAGTATTGAGTATATTTTCCAAACAAGTTCATGATGCAGTGGAAATATATATGGATGATTTTACTCTGTATGGTTCTAACTTCCAGGAAGCTTTATCTAACCTAGGAAAAGTTTTGGATAAGTGTATTGAAATGAACTTGTCCCTCAATCTAGAAAAATGTGAATTCTTGATGACTGAAGGGACCATGCTAGGTCATGCAATATCTTAACAAGGATTGCAGGTGGACCCCAACAAAATTGCCATCATCTAAAGGGTCCCACCTCCTAAAAATGTAAGATATGTCCAAAGTTTCCTAGGCTTAGTAGGATATTACAGAAGATTCATTAAATATTTCAGTGAGTTAGCCTCTCCATTTTTTGGTCTTTTGGGAAAAGATGTCGAGTTCATATGGATTGAAAACTATCAATAAGCCCTAGATACCTTGAAAAGCATACTTATGACTGCCCCAATTTTGAGAGGCCCAAACTAGGCCCTACCTTTCCAAATTCACACAGATGCCTCAAACAAAGAAATAGGAGCAGCCTTGGGGCAAGTTGATGAAAATTTACCTTATGCCATATACTTTATAAGTAAAAATTTGTCAAAGACAGAGTTAAACTGCATGTAACCGAGAAGGAACTCCTAGCTATAGTACATTCCTTAAATAAATTTAGACATTACATCACAGGCTATCAAACCTTTGTACACACTAATCATGTTGCAATTAGGTATTTAATGAAAAAACCAGATGTAAATGCTCGAATTATTATATGGTTGCTTTTATTGCAGCAGTTTGATTTAACCATTGTTAATAAGCCTGGTAAGGAAAATGTTGTTGCTAACTTTTTGTCTAGATTAAATCTGCCTACAGGTGAGGAAGGAATGGTGGATGATCAAATGCCAGAAGAAAACCTATTTTCTATCTCAGTGTTCTCTCCATGGTTTGTTGATATAGCAAATTACTTGGTTTCAGCACAATTCCCACCACACATGTCCTCGAAAGAGAAGAGTAAGATTGTGAGGAAAAGTGCCCCTTTCACCTGGATTGGGGGCAATCTCTTCAAACTTGGCCAAAATAAGATCTTGAGAAGATGTGTCAGGGAGGAGGAAGTTTTTGACATTCTCCTGACCTGTCATGACGCGCCTTGTGGAGGCCATTTTGTAACAAAGAGGATTGCCTTCAAAATTCTGCAAGCAAGTTACTATTGGCCCACTCTTCATCAAGATGTGAAGAGATATATCAGCCAATGTGATCGATTCCAAAGGATGGGGAAACCTACTCCAAAGGATGAGATGCCCATGCAACCTCAACTGACTTTTGAGCCATTTGAGAAGTGGGGCATGGACTTTGTGGGTACTATCAACCCTCCTTCAAAATAAAGGCAATACATCATTGTGTGCACTGATTACCTGACAAAATGGGCAGAGACAAAAGCAATCAAGGCAACAATAGAAGAAAAAGTAGCGGATTTTTTAAGAGAGAACATATTATTTAATTTTGGGTATCTAAGAGAACTGGTTATAGATCAAGGTAGTCAGTTCACTTCCAATTTGATTGAAGACCTGCTCACACATCATAAAATCAAGCACAGGACTTCCACCCCTTACCATCCACAAGCCAATGGACAGGTGGAAGTCACTAATAGAGCTTTGGAAGGAATTTTGACCAAGGTAGTGAGTAGCAGCAGAAAAGATTGGGCAGATCGATTGGTTGAGGCCACCTGGGCCTACAACACCACATGGAAGACCACCACTGGGTTCACACCCTATGAACTAGTCTATGGGAAGAAGGATTTGCTGCCAATAGAATTTGAATATAATACACTAAGGATGGCAGCTCAACTAGACCTAGACCTCAGCCATGCACAAAGGGAAAGGTTACTTTAGCTCAATGGATTGGATGAACAAAGATTGCAAGCCCTTCTCCACACAGAGGTAGTCCAGCTTCAAAGGAAGATATGACACAAAGGAGAACCTATTCCAAGAACAATATTTGGCACTGCTCTATGACTCAAGCTATAAAGATTTCAAAGGCAAGCTAAGGACAAGATGGCTGGGACCCTACACTGTAGACAAATGCAATGACAATGGTTCAATTATGATCAAAACCATTGTCGAGGAAGCCATCCCCATGCTTGTCAATGGACATAGGTTGAAAATTTACAAGAAGCCCCTCTCCAAGAGAGAGTTCATTAAAGATCTGAATAAGATAGTGCTGGTAATGGAGCATGTCTCAGCCTCCACTCCACCCGCCCACTGAGAAAAATAATAATAAAGACTCAAGCGAAAACCTCTATGAGGCACTTGAGTCCCATCATTGGGTTGAAAACCTCTTTTGAGGTAGCCCAGTGATGAAAAAAACAAGAAAAAGAGAGAGAGAATAAGATCCCTGGATGAAAACCTCCCTTAGAGGCACCTAGGGCAGGCAAGTAGGGTAAAAACCTCTTGGAGGCACCTTGTTGTCTTTTCAAAAAAAAAAAACAGAGAAAAAAGGAAGAGAAATTTGACTTTTAAAATGCATTGCAGGTTATGGGTGGACCACAAGAAGCAAGAGGAAATGCCACAAAGCCTATTACTCATCCTCTATCCTCTTCTCCATCATTTCTGACCTCTTTTTTTTCGACCTCTCTATGTTTTTTCTGAAGAATGTGTATCCTACAGGAGGCCCTGTGTATTCTAAAGGAGGCTCCTGTAGAAATAACAGAGAGTCCGAAATAGCTTTTAAAAACAATTTGAGGAGCTAGGGATTTTCATAGAGAGCATGTAGGCCATCCTACAACTATCCACCATCATAACCATCCATCCCACACCTACACCACCTCATTTCCATTGATTTATTTTTTTCTTGTAGCAAAAACAAAGAAACTAATTAAAAAAATGAAATAAAAAGAACAACACCTCCACAACTCAACTGCAACTTACCAAATACCTCTCCATTTCCATCAGTATCTTTAGTATCATCCTCAAAACTCCCAACACCGGAATTAGCTAAAAATTTTAGAGGGAGAAGAAGCTATAGGAGCTCCTGTATGATTTCCTGTAGCAGCTGATCCCCTTAAAATCAAGCTCCAGCAGAGAAATAGGTGCAGCCACAGGAATGCAGAGGATGTTCGAAGCAAGATTCAGCTAAAGAGCACCGATACAAAACAAACAAGCCACATATGAAGAAGCAAATAGCATATAGTAGAAGGGAAACATGCATGCAACATTGAAATACAAGCATGTAGCAGCAACAAAACCACGCAGCGCTGTAGCACGAATATTCGACCTGTAGCTAAGTGTCTAACCCTCTCCTCTATTGCATCTGTATAATTCAAAAATTGCATGAACGAATGAGATTGTTAGGGTTAAACCAGAAAGGTGGCCAGTTAACTAGCCATCCAGTTCGACTACGCTCATCCGGAGATCCCACACACGTGTGCCTAGTCAACTCACAGAAAATCCAAAAAGACAGGTAGTGGTGGGTGTATGAACTTCGATGCAAATGATGGGAAGTGATTGCAGGTATAAGTCATGAGGAGTCATGATGGCATAGCAGTGGGGACCAACAGTTCGAATAATGGCAACGTACCCTTTTTTCCACCTCACATCATAGCTGGAAATATCTTGAGTAAACATAAGTACTCCTCCTCAAACTTATTCACCACCTTTGTTTCCATTTTATCATCGTTCCCGCGGCTGCAACAAGCTCCATACCACCTCCATAGCCTCGAAACTATCGTTCTCTGTTGTTTTTAGTCCTCCTCCTCCTATCGGGGTTCTACAGGAGCATTATCAGGTTCTACAAGAGCAGTAACATGTTCTACAGGAGAACCTTCAACCATTTCTACATGAGGGGAAGTAAGCAGTTTTATAGGAGAAAACACGGGGTTTTCTCTCAAATTCGGACTTGAAGAGGTAGGCTCTATACAAACCCACCTTGTATATTCATATGTGCAAGTAGTGATGCAATTTTAAGGACAAATTAAGCCTGAAAAGAAGAGGAATTGCATTAAAAATATTCTGCCTGTTTCTTAAAAAAAAACACAGTTTTTTCTCTGTTCCTTGTTTCTGAAAAAAAATTTGTCTCCTTCTCCACCTGGGGTGTTCCAAAATATTATAAACATAATGACAATGGGATTCATGAGGAAGGAACCCATAAATTCAATCAAGCTCCATGAACATCCCGAGGTAGTATCCATTTTTACTAGAGCCAATTGGATGCCATTTTTCAAAAAATTTAGAGGGTATGATGAAGAAGTGACTCAGGAGTTTGCCCTTTCCTTGGTACCCCACTCAAAGACCCATGCCACTATTACTTTCAAAGGTATCACCATGGAAATCACCCCAGAATTTATCAATAGGGTTACCAGTCTTCCACTTGGACTACCCTGGAGAAAAGATGAAAAGCCATTGGGTCAAGTTGCCAAGAAAACCTTCTTCCAACCAAATGAGCATCCTGTAGAGGACAAAAATGGCATCAGAAGAACAAGCATACCTTACACTTGGGATGAGGTCAGTTACCAAATTATCAAGTACATTTCCTGTGAAGGGAGGTATAACATAGTTTATGGTTACCATTTTAGACTTCTGCATGAGCTAAGATATGGCATGGATATTCCCACACCCCAAAAACTCAACATTCCCTATTTTCTCCTACAGTCCCTTATAGAATCCAAACATTAAATTGAAGGCAGGAGGTCCAAATCAATTGCCCCACCATGGACTAATTAAACTGTTGGTGGAAGAAGCCTTCCACACCTTCACAATTCCCATAGCCTGGGAGAACTTTAGAAATATGATAGGAGACGATGATATAAAAGCCCTCACATATGACCTCAGTCCTTCTGAAAGTGAGGCGGAAGAAAAAAATGGAAAGATGAGGAGGAAACCAAATAGAGAAGGAAGAACTTAAAATAGGGAAGGAAGAACCTAAAACAGGGAAGGGAGAGACTAAAATAAAGGAGAAAAGGGCAACATTGGATGGAATACATTGGCCACATGGAGAGCAAGCTTAGAGAAATGGGTCAGGAGTTGAGCACTGTAAGACATACAGAAGAAATCAGAAGATCTCACTTGGAAGCAGAAAATGAAATGTTAAGAAAACAACTGCAAGAAAAGGACACACAATTGGCATACATGGAAAACTCGTCTATGGAGGCACTACAGTGCAGGAAACCAACAAAATCATATGGAGTATACCTCAAAGACTAGTGGCTACATTTTCAGATCATGACCTTGGCACAGAGAGGTACCATGCCTTTTCAGGATTATAAACAGTTTACAGACCTATGCGACCAAATTTTAGCAAAAGAAAAGGCAAAGATAGCAGATTTTTATTTGCATAACTTGGCCCTCACTGATATGAACCTATGGTACCCCAATGCTAGGCTAGGGGACTTGCAATTAATGGCCATGGCATCATGGATGAATCATGAGGAGAAAAGGGCAAGAGAAATCAAAAAGTTGATGGCAATAGATAAAAATGAACCCTTAATGATCCAAGCTAAGCTAGTAGACCCCTTGGCTCTCATCAGTGTCCACCAGCTACTTGCAAATAATCCTCAAAGTGTCCCTAAGTATATCAATGAGCAGGCCGAGGCCATTGCACATTTGGAAGAAATGGAAAGATTACTTGGGGAAGAATGTATTCATGCTTGTATGAGGAGGTGGAACACTCTCCCACACAATTTACAAATCAAGGATTATCACTCCCCAAAAAGGATGAAAGAAGCATTAAGGAGAGGCCACTATACAAGCGCTCTATGCAGAGTTTGAAGGCCAATTAGATTGGCCTCAAATTGAGTCCTCCACTGCTGCTAGGCCTACTAGAAGGTGTAAAAGAAGAAGAAGAACAATAGCAGTGGGAAGAGGTGGAAAGAAAGGCATGATTCCATGAAAAGGAATAGAATATCACATCAAAAGCATGGGATGTCAGGGAGACCATCAGGGCCATCAAAGATGAGGATATAAACTAGTTTCTCAGAGGATGAGCAACACATTCAGTAGGGGTGACGATGAGCCCCATAAATCGGTAATTATATGGGCTCATTTGGCCTCCTAACTTAGCTTAATCCACCATTCTCATTAGTTTATTGCATGTTTTTTATTATATTTATGCTAATAGAGTGAGTTGGGTTAGTCATTATGCCATGAAGTCTAATGTGTGATTTATGCAGATTTTTGGTCAATCTTGAGACAAAGTCAAAGGCTTAATGAGCATTTGGCAGCCAATATTCGAGGAAGACAAAGGAGAGGATTTATGGGAGGGTGTCTACCTCATTGATGACTCCTTACTTTGAATCCTCCTTCAGAAAGCTCAGAGCACAAGCAGCCACATCAATGCATCAAAGAGGCAGCCAAGTAAGTGAAGGTTAATAGTTGTCTATCTTAAGTCCTGGGAGCCAAGCCTCCCTGATTTTAGGAGACCTGTTGGGAGATCCAGTTGTATAAATAGAGAGGCCTAGGGCCTCAGTACGTTGTTGGATGTTAGTCAAATTTCCTCGCTTTTGTTGCAGCTTTTGCTCATCCCATTTCGAGCTTCCTTTTGTAGACAGTTTTATGTAATGTGACTATTATTTTGATAATGAAGATGAAATATTTTCTAAGCCAGCACTGAGTTCTTCCAGAGGGCTAAAGCTCTTGGGTTAGGGCCCAACCCAAGCTGCCCAACACCTCTTGTTTTGTATTTATATGTCTTGTTGCAGTTCACGAATTAGATGATGTTAGATAGATTTCTTCCTTAGTAGAATAGGTTGTTTTTTGGTGATTTAAATAGCTATTTCCGTTTCAGTTTGTTGAAGTATGTTAAATAGTGGTAAGAGAAAGATACAAAAATGGCCATCAATAGAGCCTTAACCTCCTTTCCTCCCTTTGGGACCATGAGCTGAGGTCAAAACCCTCTTGCTGCCACCAAAAACATAGTTTTGCCTTCTCCATGCAATTTCTAGTGTTATAATTTGATTTATAGGTTAATGTTTTTCTTCAGTTCCATTTTTCCATACTCATTTCTATTTCTACAGTAAATCTCCATTCATGCTTTCCTTTCCATGTAGCATTGTTCAGCATTTTGTTTTCCTAGATTAGAATTTAGGGTAATATGAGGTACAGTTCTGTTTTTTGGTGCAGCTAGTTTCTTTTCTTCCTCAGTTTCAGTGTTTGATTTGCAGCTCTTTTGTAGTACATCTCTACTCATAATAAGTCAATAAATCAGCCATCACCATCTCTTTTGCTACATGTTCCATAGGTCATTCACAGCCCCTCATAAATCTGCCCTAATTTTCTGCACTTTTCTCATAAACTTTCCTCCCTTTCCTTGAACAAATCCAACCACCTCCCTCTTTCCTGATTCTCCCTGATGAACCTCAAAAACCTTAACACATCCTTCTAGCCCTAAACTACCCTTTCCAACCATTTTCCCACCTTCAAAACCTCTAAAACAGCCCTCGGCATCCTCCTATAGATCCTCCTGTAGACCTCCTATAGATCCCCTGCAGCCTTCTGTAGAAATTCATGTAGGTGACTTTTTGAAGTCTGATTTCAGGGAAAGCCTCCAGAAGGTTAACAAAGGCCTCCTAGGACCCATCCACACCTTCCTACACCTCTGCAAACTCCAAAGTCTCCCTCCATCGCCACCTAATCGCTGCCACATCCACAAACAAATAAATTACTTGCATGACAATTCCACATAAAATACATAAAAACCCAAAAAGATGTTCTTTTTTCTCATTTCCTTCTAGAAATAGATTGAATAGATGCTTTTTACTCCCCAACTAGGTAATGGAATTCATTTTATGGTTTTTCACCTCTCTTTCTGTAAAAGTAGGGTTAGTTGGTTAATTAGGGTTTGCTGGGGTTACTTCACATTTCAGCCTTGCTTCAGTTTTTGCAAGTAGAGTAGCCTGTGTAGGTTAAGATTTCCTTTCTTTCATCACATATAAAGCTTCTTCTGGAATTCATAGAAGTTGTCTTGAGCTCCTTGCGCCAGCTGACCAAGTGACACCCTGCAGTAAGAACTAGTACTTCTGCATACAACACCGTCGCTTCCAATTTTGTTACGAACTACTGGGTTTATAAAAAGTAAAGTAGGAAGCCTGATATGAATTTGAAACTACTTGTAAATGGTTTGCAAGGTATTCAATTCAGTAATATACATGTTTAAAAGATGTCCATGTCTTGCAGAAAAGAAACAAATCAAATTTTCAGCTGTTCATGACCCATTTAAGTATAGCAGATTTATTTCCTTTTACTGTTTAACACACTAAAACGAATTTGTTCTACAAAATAAATCAACCACAGATGCAAAAGAAGTTGATGAAGAAGTTCACCCCTCCTGGGCTACGTCTGTTGGGTCCAAGGCTCCCAAATGGGCCTGTCCTTGTTTTAATTAAATGCTCAAAATGAATATACAGCTGAATAAAAGTCTCTACAGGTGGAATAGACTGTAAAAACGGATTCATAACACTTGAATCCTTCAGGATTGACTACTGGTTCACCTCCAATGAGTACCTGTAACCCTATACAGTTCTCCCAATACTGGGCCCTAGTGGCTCCTAGAACTTCCACAGCTCCAAAACCTCTGCAAATGACCTAATATGGCTGTAAGACCTGTGTCAATGGCTTCAGAAGGTCGAAGATACCCAAAAAAAAAATAAAAAAATCGTCCAAAACGGACTTTCCTAGCCAAAGTTATGGCTCATTAAAGATTCCCTCCAGTTTGGCCTAAAAAAACTCCAGCTAACTGTAGTTGGGGCCAGTTATCTCCGCCAATTATGGCGGGACCGCCAAAATTTGGTGCTCCGCCAAAAGTCCGCCATCTTAACTGCCACCTAATTGTCATGTTACCCGCACATGTGAACGGGATCTTCGGAATCGACGGTTTGCATTGGAGTTCGTGTCATAACCTTCGGTTGGCAGGCAGTTATCTTAACTCCGCTTTATTATACCATGTGGACACGTCCCACACATTAAACAGAAGACTGTTGGAATCACGGTGGCGGTTTGGGGTTAAATTCCTCGGTTCCGGGGCTGCGGACATATGTGATGGGGGCTGGCCCCCTTTATGCCATGCCCAACATAATACAACCTTTTAATATGGTTAACTCTGCCACCAAATCAAGTCCCACTGCATTGGTGCAATGGTAAAGCGTTGTAATGTTGTTTGAGTGGTCGTGGGTTTGATTCATAATCCAACCAAAATTTTAAACATATGCGCCCGTTATGATGACGTCACCTTGGGCCACGTGGTGTCCTCCGGGCCTGCCACATGGCAACCTATGATTGGCTGCCCCAAAAGGAATATTCCTTGGAATATTCTATGGAATATTCTTTTTTTTTTTTTGAAAAGTTCAAAAATTAAGGGTTTTTGGGCAATTTTGTTTTTGGCATAACTTTCTCATACGGCGACCGTTTTTCGAACCATTCACGGCGCCGGAATTAGGAGGAGAGCACTTTCCAGTTGTTCAATTTTGAACTAGTTCTGAGCAATTTAATTTTTGAGCATTTTACGACACTTAGGACATGACCACCTGATCACGCCTCCCCATTGGGAAGCTTTTGGACCCCAAAAGCCTTCAACTACCTGTTAAAGTGGTGAGGGTATAGCTCCCTCACTCTGTCCACCTCCATCCACTTTTCCTTGTTCGGTTTGCTGCCTCTGAAACCAACCCGCACATAATCTACATTGCCCCTCCTTGAAGTGCGTGTCCTTCTGTCAAGGATTGTATCTTCTTTCAGCTCATCTAAGAATTCTAGCGATAAATCTTCTATATATGGCAGTTGAACATCACTTTCATGATCAACAATCAAAGGAGGTTCATACAAACATAAGTTCTCCACATTGACAACATAATACATTTGCATGTAGGAAGGCAAATCTAATTGAAAAGCATTATTTCCAACCTTCTTGAGGATTTTGAATGGACCATAACGAATAGGCTTCAACTTTTTACCTTCTCCTTGCATCATTTCCTTACTAATGTACAGCCATACCTCATCCCCTTCTTGAAACTTGTGATCGACTCTATGCTTGTCGTGTCTTTCCTTGTACTTGCCTTGACTCTTCTCAAGCTGTTCTTGAATTTGCTGATGTATTTGCTGAATTCTTTCAATGAATGAATGAACTTTGTCAATATCACTATGTCCCTCAATGGCGACATCTTTCTCAAGAATGAAATCAAGAGGTGATTTTGGCAAGTAACCAAAACAAGCTTCAAATGGTGAGGTTATTGTGGAAGAGTGCTTGGCACGATTGTAAGCATGCTGTATGTAGTGCAAATGTTCATCCCAAAGCTTGGGATGCTTGCTACAATAACCTCTCAAAAGGTGCACAATGGTTTTGTTCACAACTTCTGTTTGTCCATCTGTTTGCGGATGGAAAGAAGTACTTTTCTTCAACTTTGTGTCCATCATCTCCCATAGGTTGGACCAAAAATTCCCCACAAATCTAGAATCCTTGTCACTAATAATGGAAGTAGGCAAACCAAAGTGAATCCATACATGATGAAAAAATAATTCAGCAGTTTGTTCAGTAGTTATAGTTTTCTTACAAGGCATAAGTATACACATTTTGCTGAAACGATCAACTACTACACATAAATAATCATGCTGCTTTCTAG
This sequence comes from Pinus tabuliformis, assembly GCA_031772625.1. NCBI lineage: Eukaryota > Viridiplantae > Streptophyta > Pinopsida > Pinales > Pinaceae > Pinus > Pinus tabuliformis. The sequence continues at coordinate 881,785,633 of CM062805.1, forward strand.
ATTTTGGCAAACCTCCTACAAAATCCATAGAGATGCTCTCCCATGGTCTAGAAGGTACCGGCAAAAGAGTATACAAGCCAAGCTTCCTATTACTAGGCTTGTTTGTAGCACATAATGAACAACCTCTTATGAATCTTGAAACAAAATCTACCATGCGAGGCCAATAGCAATACCTCTGTAGATGTGATACTCTTTTGCTTACACCAAAATGGCCAGCAATAAGAGAAGAATGAGCTTCTCTTATGACATTTATTCTCTCCCCCTGTGGTATACACAACTTTCCCAAATGAAATAGCAAATTGTTATGCATGTGATAGTCATTTTCCTCTACATAATTCCCTTTACTCAAGTTAGCATACAAATATTTAAAGTCATCATCAGATGCATATTGTTATATGTAACTATCATGTACAATGGAATCATTCTTAAGTAAAGTAACAACACCAATAATAGGCCTTGAAAGCATATCAGCAACTTTATTCAGAGTACCTTTCTTGTACCTTATTACAAAATGGAACTATTGCAAGAAGCCCATCCATCTGAAGTGTCGTGACTGTTGTAACTTGCTTTGTGATTGCAAGTACTGTAAGGGATGATGGTCGGTATGTATAACAGTTTCTTTGCCCATCAAATAGTGTTTCCACTTTTTGACGCTTTGTACCAATCCATACAACTCCTTATCATATGTAGGATAATTTACAACAACACCATTAAAAGTTTCAGAATGAAAAGCAATAGGCTTACCATGCTGTAGAAGAACTGCACCCATGGCATAATCACTAGCATCGGTTTGTATCTCAAATGGCTATATCAAATCCGGTAATGCAAGGACCGGAGCTGAACTAATATTCTCTTTCAAAGATTTGAAAGCTTTTTGCTGCTTGCCTCCCCATTGGAAAGCATGCTTCACACTTGTCACTGCATGCATAGGAGCTGCTATAGAAGAGAAGTTAGAGATGAACTTCCTCCAATATTGAGCTACACCCAAAAAACTTCTTACCTCTGTTATGGATTTGGGAGTAGGCAAATTCACAATAGCCTCTATTTTAGCAGGATCTATTCTCAAAGCACCTCCTCCTACTATGTGTCCCAAATAAACCAAAGAAGTCTTTCCAAATTCACACTTTACATTTTAAGAAATAACTGATTCTTCTTCAAAACATCAAGTACTTTCCTAACATGCATGACATGATCTTCTCTAGACTTGCTGAAAATTAAGATGTCATCTAAGTAGACAATAACGAAATCATCAAGAAAAGGATGCAAGACATCATCCATTACCCGCATGAAATTTGCGGGTGCATTGCACAAACCAAATGGAATCACAAGCCACTCAAAGAGTCCTTGTTTGGTTTTAAAGGCTGTCTTCCAAATGTCACTTTCTTCAATTCTTACTTGATGATATCCACTGCGCAAGTCTAACTTAGTGAAATATCGAGCATCTTTCAGCTGGTCTAGAAAGTCATCTATCCTTGGGAGTGGGTAACGATTCTTTACCGTTATCTTGTTCAAGGCCCTGAAATCAACACACATACGACAAGTGCCATCTTTCTTTGGAATCAATACAATCGGTGACCCACATGGCGAAGTACTTGGCCTTATGAAACCCTTGTCCAACAAGTCCTTGATTTGCTTCTTTATTTCAGCATTCTCCGTAATAGACATGCGCTACATGACTATGTTTGGAAGAGGACAATCTGGATGCAAATGGATTTCATGCTGAATCTCCCTCTTAGGAGGAAAACCTGTTGGCTCCTGAAACATCTCATGATATGCATCAACTACATCATACAGTTCTGACTTAAGTTTTGGATCATAATTGTCAAATGACTCATGATTCACATCAACCTTGGGCTTAATCATAAGAAGAATAAAATTCTTACTTGAATTGACCAGCCTTTTTACCTGTCCTGCATTTACCATCGCTATATTTGTCTTCTTGCGATGAGCTCTAACAATGAACTCCTTGCCATATTTGAAAAGATGATATTTGTTTTCATGGCGATGAAAGATAGCTTTCCTGTCAAACAAGTAAGGACTTCCCAAAACAATTCCTGCTATATCAAAAGGTACCACATCAAGTTCAACTGTGTCAATAAAATGTGTAGTAATTGCAAAGCGCAATGTGCACTTTCTTGAAACTTGTAAATTTGCATCCTTGCAAATCCATCCAAGTGGATATGGCTTCAGATGTGGAACGGTTTCAAGTTTAAGCTGCTTGACCAAGTCCTCTGATATAAGGTTTGCTTGTGACCCACTATCAAAAAGTGTGTCAATTTTAGTATGTTTTGAAATCACCCTCACATGAAACAGTTCAATTCTTTCTTCCTCATTAGGAGCGTGTACATGGCAGTTTGAGGTACTAGTGCTGGCTTGAGTTTCAATTTCTTTTCCCTTCAAGTTTTTCAAACCCATGGCTGCAATTTTGGTCTCATCACCTGAATCATCCCCTAAATCCTATGGTGTAGATGTAGTAGCAGCAGTTTTTTGTTTCCCTTTGGATTTGTTAAATTGAAGTCTTTTTTCAGGATGTAATTTCCAATAGTTTTTCTCCTCATGGCCTGGTTTAGAACAGTGTTTACAGATCACTTTCTCACTCTCCTGTTTGACAGATGCATTCTTTTTTCCCTTTCCCTTGGAGGCTTTTTCTTTGTTTTTCCCCTTTGGGGGCTGGTTTCTACCCTCTTCAAATGTGTTTTTTCCCCTTGCCTCTAAATGGGTAGCTTGGACACAAACCTCGTCCAGGCTAGTAGGATTAAACATCAAGATGGTGTGTCTAAGGTAGCTATGCAAGCCACCAATGTATTTCAGCAAGGTTTCCTGGGTCTGTAAATCTACCCCTAACAAGAGAGCTCTTCTCCTGAATTCTTGGGTGTAGTCTTGGACACTCTGACCCTTAAGTTGTCTGAAATTTTGTCAGTTCATAATGGTTTTCTGCATGTGAGCAAGAGGATAAAACTGTTTTTTAATGGCTAACAGAAATTCAGGCCATGTTAAGGTAACCTTACCAAATTTCTTGATCTCCTCTTTAGTCTTGGCCTCCCACCAGACCAATGCTGCTCCATCCATTCTCAAAGAAGCCAACTGAATCTTGGTGGCATCATCATGCATATTCTGGATCCTCAAGTAAACTTCCAACTGCCTAATCCAATTGTCAAGCTTTTCTGCATTCACTTCACCATTAAACATAGGTAATTCGAATTTTACACCAAGCTTCAAAAAAGGACTTTTTCCAGAGGATCTATGCTTATGCACAGAAGAAGAAGATGAGGATGAAGAGGAAGAAGGTGACGATGGGGGTGGTGGATCACCATTACCTCCATGTCCTTTCTTGGAATGATCATCATCCTTCTTACCTCCTGAAGAGCCCTCTCCTTCATGTGGATGTTTGGACCCTTCTCCAGCCAATTTCTCATTTCTTTCTTGGTACAATATCCTCACCATTTCAGTGAGGTCCAAGAAAGCCTTTCTGAAGACTCTTTCTTCTTCTTTTGGATCCATGTATGCAAGAATTTCTCCTTCATGTGCAGACATTCTTGAAGCTTCTGCTGAGACTCTTGAGGGTGAAATTGAAGGTGGAGGTGATGGCTCTCTGGCCTTCCTTGACTGAGGATTCTCTCGTTCTCTAGTCAACTATCCTTCCCCTCTTTTAAGTTTCAACCTGGTAAGCATCAATACTTGCAAGACAATTAGAAGATCTTTGCACAAAAACAATCAAAAGACAACTACACCAGAGATTGACTGAAAGAGCATTTATCTACTTTGCAATTGTATAAAAAGAGCATTTCGAAGGCTTCCTGGCTCGTTTCAGGCTCTGTCTATAGTTTATTTGACTGCTTTTGATATAAAGAAACAAAAACATAGATCTGATACCAACTTTATCTGAATTTGAAACTACCTGTAAATGGTTTTCAAGGTATTCAATTCAGTAATATACATGTTTAAAAGATGTCCATGTCTTGCAGAAAAGAAACAAATGAAATTTTTAGCTGTTCATGACCCATTTAAGTATAGCAGATTTATTTCCTTTTACTATTTAACACACTAAAATGAATTTGTTCTGCAAAATAAATCAACCACAGATGCAAAAGAAGTTGATGAAGCAGTTCACCCCTCCTGGGCTACGTATGCTGGGTCCAAGGCTCCCAAATGGGCCTGCCCTCATTTTAATTAAATGCTCAAAATGAATATACAGCTGAATAAATGTCTCTATAGGTGGAATAGACCGTAAAAATGGATTCAGAACAGTTGAATCCTTCAGGATTGACTACCGGTTCACCTCCAATGAGTACTTGCAACCCTATACAGTTCTCCCAATACTGGGCCATAGTGGCTCCTAGAACTTCCATGGCTCCAAAACCTCTGCAAATGACCTAATTTGGCTATAAGACCTGTGTCAATGGCTTCAGAAGGTCGAAGATACCCAAAATAAAAATAAAAAAAAATCGTCCAAAACGGACTTTCCTAGCCAAAGTTATGGCTCATTAAAGATTCCCTCCAGTTTGGCCTAAAAAAACTCAAGCTAACTGTAGTTGGGGCCAGTTAGCTCCGCCAATTATGGCGGGACCGCCCAAATTTGGCGCTCCGCCAAAAGTCCTCCATCTTAACTGCCACCTAACTGTCATGTTATCTGCGCATGTGAACGGGATCTTCAGAATTGGCGGTTTGCATTGGAGTTCGTGCCATAACCTTCGGTTGGCAGGCCGTTATCTTAACTCTGCTTTATTATACCATGTGAACACGTCCCACACATTAAGTAGAAGACTGTTGGAATCACAGCGGCGGTTTGGGGTTAAAGCCCTCGGTTCTGGGGCTGCAGACATATGTGATGGGGGCTGGCCCTTCGGGGCTGGCCCCCTTTATGCCATGCCCAATGTAATACAACCTTTTAATATGGTTAACTCTGCCACCAAATCAAGTCCAACTGCATTGGTGCAATGGTAAAGTGTTGTAATGTTGTTTGAGTGGTCGTGGGTTCGATTCACAATCCGACCAAAATTTTAAACATATGCACCCGTTATGATGACGTCACCTTGGGCCATGTGGTGGCCTACAGGCCTACCACGTGGCAAGCTGTGATTGGCTGCCCCAAAAGGAATATTCCCTGGAATACTCCAAGGAATATTCTATGGAATATTCTTTTTTTTTTTTATTTTTTTTGAAAAATTCAAAAATTAAGGGTTATTGGGCGAACTTGTTTTTGGCATAACTTTCTCATACGGCGACCGTTTTTCGAACCATTCACGGCACCGGAATTAGGAGGACAAGAACTTTCCAGTCATTCAATTTTGAACCAGTTCTGATCACTTTCATTTTTGAGCATTTTACGACACTTAGGACATGAGCACCTGATCAAAGCCCAAGAGTTGCAACATTATTGCTGCAATACTGGTGCTCACCACACAAATCACACTCAACTACAAAAGTAAGAATGTCCTTTTTCATTCCTGTCCAAAAGAATGAATGTCAAGTGCGAACATAAGTCTTCTGAAAGCCTGAATGGCCTATAGTGGGAGATGAGTGCAACTCTGCCAAAATGTGACTTTTAAGGGTAGATGTTGGTGATATCACTACTTTGTCCTTGTAGCAAAGAATCTCATCCTACCAAGAGTAGCCCGCTATGGAATTTGGATCCGCCTGCAATTTATTAATGAGTTGGGAGAGCAAAGGATGTGAAAACCATTCCTTGCAAGCCTCTTTAATCCACTCTAGAATGGGAAGAGAGATTGCTAGCAGGGTGCTTTCCTCCTCAAATTGGCATGATAAAGCATCTGCTACGACATTTTCTCGCCCTTTCTTGTAACTTATCTCATAATCATATCCCAACATTTTGGCTAGCCATTTATTTTGTTGTGGCGAGGATAGGCATTGCTCCAAAAAATATTTCAGGCTTTGATGGTCTGTGCAGATTTGGAAAGGCCGCCCCAATAAGTATGGTCTCCAGGTATCCATTGCATGTAAAATGGCCATCATATTCTTCTCATAAGTAGATTGCCCCAGATTTGTCCCACTTAGTTGTTGGATAGTGAAGGCCAAGGGTCGACCTTCCTGCATTAAGACAGCCCCAATACCCGTACTTGAAGCATCACATTCAATCACAAAATATTTGGTGAAGTCGGGTAGTGCCAATACGGGAGTGAAACACTTGGCATGTTTGAGAGCTATAAATGCCTGTTGCGCTTCCTCATTCCAGAGGAATGAATTTTTCTTGAGAAGGTGAGTGAGGGGTCTAGCAATGCTACCATAATTGCAAACAAATTTGCAATAGTAGCTGGTGAGACCCAAAAATCCTCTCAAGCTCTTCAAGGTCTTTGGTTGAGGCCAATCTTGCATTGCTTGGATATTTTTGGGATCCACCCTAACACCTTCACGCCCCACAATGTGGCCCAAATACTCAACTTCTTCCATGCCAAAAGAGAACTTGGACAATTTGACAAATAATTTATGCTTCCGGAGCAGTTGCAAGAGCAGATCTACATGCTAAAGATGTTTTTCCCAAGTAAGGCTATAGATGAGGATGTCATCAAAGAAAACAAGGACAAATTTTCTGAGATATAGTTTAAGCACGTGATTCATGAGGCTCTAAAAAGTGGATGGGGCATTACAGAGACCAAATGGCATGACCAAGAATTCATAATGGTCTTCATGAGTTTGGAAAGTAGTCTTTGGAATGTCTACTTCTTTCATGCGAATTTGGTGATAGCCCGAGCGAAGGTTGAGCTTACTAAAGAATTGAGCACCATTTAGTTCATCCAGCAAATCAACAACAACCAGGATGGGAAATTTATCTTTGACTATCAGCTTGTTGAGGGCCCTGAAGTCTAGACACATATGCCATTCTCCATATTTCTTGAGCACCATGACCACAAGCAATGAATAAGGACTAATGCTAGGACGAATGACACCAGCTTCCAAGAGTTCCTCGATGATTTTTTCAATTTCATTCTTTTGGGCAAAAGGATATCTATATGGGCACACATTTGGTGGTTGTGCCCCTGGGACCAAAGTAATGCTATGATCATGTTCCCCTCTCGAGGGTGGAAGCTCATGAGGCTTGTCAAAGACCTGTAGATGGTTGTTTAAGACTTGTTGCGTCTCAGGATGAATATGAAGAGAAGCGGGTTCGAAGGCCTGGATGGAATTAAATTGGGCTATAACTCCATGGTGGGCCCTTTTTAACAATTTTTCCATCCTATGCGAGCTGATGATAGAAGGAGCACCTACCTAGAGTCCGCGGAGGGTATGTGTGCAGTTATTCTTCTTGAAGCTCATATATAACTCTTGGAAATCCATTGTGATTGGGTCAAGTGTGCGAAGCCATTCAACACCCAAGACAATGTCACACCCACCCATGTTGATGGCAAACATGTGGGTCTTTAGGTGATACCCCCCATTTGAAGTTTGACAATTTCACAGTGGCCTTCACATTTCATTGTCCCCCCATCAACAATCTGGACCTGGAAATTAGAGACTTCACTGACAAAAACAATGTATTGCTTCCATGACACTTCGATGTATAAAGTTACGCATACTGCCACTATCAATCAAGACTATTATAGGGCAATTCTTAATAAAACCGCTGATTTTGAGAGTTTGGGGAGAAGAAATTCCTGCGAAAGCATGAAGTGAGGTAACTGGTTCTTCTGGTGTAGCTGGGAGCTAATTGTCTAGCTGGTTGTCCTCATCTTCCTCCTCTTTTCCCTCAAATGGTGGGGCTTCCTCAGGTGAACTGTGATCATGATCCGGATTTAAACAGGAACGCAACAAATTACAGAGATAACCACATACCCAAAGATGCAGCGGAAATAATACTTCATTTCATTAATGGAAAATACTGAAATATGCTTACAACCAGAAATGGAAAGAAACCAGCTAGGGCGATGGTAGCTTATCTCTGAGAAGAGATGTGGCGGCTACATGCCTCTGAACTGTTCCGAACTGCATTACAATGAGGCTCGAAGGCCTATTCATTGTTGATAAACAATGGAAAACCTTTCACATCCCGACACCTAACCCTAGAAGATGAAACGCCAAATTGTGGGCACCGTTTGGGTAAATTGGTACATCAATTTCCCGGGGTCGTAACCTTGGCATACGATCTCCATTTGACGTGTACGATAGCTCGTTAGAAAGATCTATCCGAGTACTACCACTTTGGGAGGCAACATCGGTCCATGGACCCATGTTGCCCCAGATTCCCAAAAAAAAATCGTTTAGGGCCTCAAAACGGCTCCGGAAGTTCAGGACCCGAAAAACTGCTAAAAATAGTAAACTGTGCTGCAATTTAGGAAACTGAAAAGACTGAAAGAGACAATTTTGGGGGTCCAAATGGGATAGGTGGGTGGCCACCAACATCCACCTGGATCATTCCTCCCCCCTTAGGAAGCAATGGTCCCCATTGTGTTGAGTTCCTCCATCTGCTGAACTTGTCCTGCAATCTCTGATGTGTCCAGTGATGGTGGGAAGCATGGTCGACGATGGTCCTCACTGAACATTTGGTGCAAGCGAAGGAATGGAGGAATGATGTGGTCCAAAGCATTGTTCCCCATAGCCTTGGTACTGGTGTAAGGACCATGTCGGAGTTTCCTGAGTTTCTGATGGGTTCTGGTAAGGCGTTCTCTCTGCAGATGTAACCAAACTTTGTCGCCCACCTGAAACTTGTGTGGTACCCCTGTGGGTGAGGAGAAGTTGTTCCTGTGTTTTGTCATGACTGTATCCCTTTGCTGCTGCTGCTGCGTGGAGGAACCCTTTGCAGGGGTCATGAATGTAGCAACGATCTTCCCCTTACTTTGGGAGTGAACCAGACAAATGAATTTCCTGGTCTGTGATATGAGCTTGCTGCCTTTCTTGGTAGTAATCAAAGATGTGGCGGTAGGTGGGGCTACCTCCGGTATCCTGTATAATGAATTATTCAAAGAAATAATGACAGCACGAGGCCTGGACTCATACACAGCATGTCGCCTCCACAAGTATGGCTGGCCTAATAATACATCACAAACATCCAGAGGTGTAACATCACACAACACCTCGTCTGTGAAGGGTTTGATGCTGTAGGGAAGGCGGCACTGCTGGCGAACTTTGAGATCTCGTCCTTCATGAAGCCACCCGATACTGTACGACTGCGGGTGTGGTGTAGTCGGTAGGCCCAACCACTTCATGACCTCTGCTGAAATAAGGTTCTTTTGGCTGCCACTGTCGACAATGAATTGTAGCGGCAAACCCTTCACCCACATCTGTGAGTGGAAAAGACGCTCCCCTTCCTCTAGATTTTCGGGCTCATCTTTTTGGATCTTGGCGGTGGCAACAATGGCGCTGGGATCCGCATCAATGATCTGCTTCCCTTTGCCATTCCCCTTGTCGGGTTCTGGCTCAGGATCGGAACATGCATCTGATTCGGAAGCCTTCAACTCAGCCACCAGCGACTGCTTGGTCCGACACTCACTTGTGTTATGAGTGGGACTCTTGTGGAACTCACACCACTTTCCTGTGTCCTTCTTCGGCTTCATGGTGTTGTTATTTTCTTGCGGCTTTGACGGGTTGTCTTGGGTCACCCCGCCTTGGCTTTGTCCTTTGGGTTTCGGATTTACAGATCCAAAGTCTCGCTTCTTCTGTTTGAACTTTTTCTCGATTTTGATAGCGTATCGGTATGTTGTGCCAAGTGAGGAGATGTTCAAGAACCCCATCTCTTCCTGGATGTATCTGTGTAGGCAGCCACGGTATTTGAGTACCAGATGCAGCTCAGAATCTTTGATACCCAACTGTGTGCGAAGGGTATGAAAAATGTTTGTGAACTACGGCACATCTTGGTCTCGTCCCTGCCGCAGTGTGGTCCATTTGATGTATTTTTCCTCATAACTTCCGACAGGGTAGTACTGCTCTTTGATGGCATCCCGGAAGTCATTCCAAGTGGGTGCGGCTGAAAATAGTGAGCCTGTACTTTCATCCTTCTACTTGCAGTAGGTTTCCCACCAGTCCTTGACGTGTGGGGTTGCTTTCAAAAGAGCGAAAACAATCTTCTCCCGACTTGAAAATTCGTGAACAGAAAAATACCCATCTAGCAGATTTAACCATTTATCTACGACATCTGCGTCTATTTGACCCTCGAAGATGGGGATTTCAAAATTAACTTGTACCTTAAACGGTGTGGCGTTTCCAGAGTCGCTGTTGGAAGCCGATGCGTCGCCTCTGGGTAGCCGTTGAAGGATCTGCGCAAAGCTATCCATCATCGCGTTCCTTTGCCACTCGAGCGCTTCTTCGAGCAAGATTTTGATAGGATCTCCTGCCCCCTCGTCTTTCTTCACATCCGCCATGGGAGGCCGTCAGGATTTGCGAGGCTAGTCTTGCAAAGGTTCGACCAATTCAAGCCCTAACTCCTTATATCCCGACCTCGTTGGGGACATGCAAAGAAAAACAGAGAAAAAGCAGACCGCTTCGATACCACTGATCCAGATTTAAATAGGAACGCAAAAAATTATAGAGATAACCACATACCCAAAGATGCAGCGGAAATAATACTTCATTTCATTAATGGAAAATACTGAAATATGCTTACAACCAGAAATGGAAAGAAACCAGCTAGGGCGATGGTAGCTTATCTCTGAGAAGAGATGTGGCGGCTGCATGCCTCTGAACTATTCCAAACTGCGTTACAATGAGGCTCGAAGGCCTATTCATTGTTGAGAAACAATGGAAAACCTTTCACATCCTGACACCTAACCCTAGAAGATGAAACGCCAAATTGTGGGCCCCATTTGGGTAAATTGGTACATCAATTTCCTGGGGTCGTAACCTTGGCATACGATCTCTGTTTGACGTGTACAATAGCTCGTTAGAAAGATCTATCTGAGTACTACCACTTTGGGAGCAACATCCGTCCATGGACCCATGTTGCCCCAGATTCCCAAAAAAACATCGTTTAGGGCCTCAAAACGGCTCCGAAAGTTCAGGACCCGAAAAACTGCTAAAAATAGTAAACTGTGCTGCAATTTAGGAAACTGAAAAGACTGAAAGAGACAATTGTGGGGGTCCAAATGGGATAGGTGGGTGGCCACCAACATCCACCTGGATCAGATCAGTAACATCGATTTGAAGGAATTTTGGTTCCTTGCATTTATTCCCGAGGGAGTATTTCTCATCACAGTAGTAACACAATCCTTGATTTCTTCTTTCTGCCATTTCCGCTTCTAACGCCTTTTGAACCTTAAGTGTTTTGGTAGTGCTCGTAGCCTGGGTTGGCATCCCTTGGCTATGAAATTTGGACAAGTCGACTGGGCCACTAACGCGTGTTCTACTTCACGAGCTATCTTGCAAGCTGCCAGCCATGAGACTGGGTGTTGTAGTTGGACATGGGCTTGTATGGTGTCTTTGATACCACTGATAAAACATTCCAAGTAGAATTCATCTGCTAGACCTCCTGTGTGGAAGTCTAATGCTTCAAAGGCTTTAATGTATTCTTGCATTGTCCCTATCTGTCGGAGCTTAGTAAGATGACCCAAAAAGTTAGATTCATGATCAAAGCAATCAGAAAGGGCTTTTGAGAATATTTGCCAAGTTAGTGGCATTGCATAATAGCGTTGATGCCACTACCACTATTGCCATCTTTCTTGGTCCAAGTACAGGCTTCCCACACTTAGCTTTGTCACATCATCTCTGATGTGATTCAATGTGAAATATTGCTCCATTTGTGCTAGCCATATGGCCGGATGAGAGCCATAAAATTTATACATGTCCAACTTGGGTGGTCGAAGCTGGGATTGTTGGTGGTTTCCATAGAAGTGAAGAGAATGCCTAGATTCGCCCTCAAGGTTTTCATTAAAAGCATATGCCTCTAATTGTTCCCTTAACTTGCCCTTTGTGAGTGAGTTAGCTAAGCTCTGGATCTGCTTCGTTAATGCATCCAAATTTTGTTCAAGGGTGTCGATCTTCTCATTGGCCATAGCTTGAGCTCTAGTTTGTACCATGCACCGATCCGATGCACTTGTTGTTACTGTGAAAAAAAATTGGGACCACCCAAAATTTTTACGTTGACAAGTGAATGGTACCACCTTGCTCAGCTTGTCAACCTGATTCTTATGGGCTCAGTCTCTTATAACCATCCCGAGAGGGTCTTAGACCTCTTTTTTTTTTTTGTACTCCAAAAGGAGTTTTACTCCTCGCTTAGGAATATTGCAGTAGCCGATTCCCAGAAAAGTTAATTCTACCCACTGTCCTGCAAGAATCACGCCCAAGTATAGGAGCCACACAAATAGTCAGATCTGTCGGTGAAACCCTCAACTTAGTAGAAATGTGGTAGTGATCGAACCCCTGCTGCTAGATCTGAATGGCGGATCTAATTGTTGCGACTGCTACAAAACCCAAACTGCTTGATCTGAATGGAAAAACTGATATATCCGATTGGTGGATCTAATAGATCTAAATGGCAGATCTGAGAGATATGAATAGCGGAACTGATTGTTGCAGCTGCGACAGAACCCAACCTACTAGATCTAATCTGGAAAAGATGATGCATGATCTAGAGAGAGACAAGGGAACTATGGTCTCAAGGAGTGTCAGGTGCTACAGATCGCAATATACATAAGGGTCTGACAGTAGTACTTGGCCTAATCTTTCAGGGCACTAACCAAGGAGGATCAACCGTACCCTTATCCATACAACCCGACTACCCTATCTTACGTGTGAGTAATCTTCCCAAGTGTTGTTCTTGGTGTACTGTAGCAGCAAGACGACCAACGGTTTATCTATGGCAAGGTTTCAAGAGAGCCTATGGGGCTTCCGATATACCCAGAGGGTACTTGGAATATAGTCCGTGTGCAGTTCTATCTAATGCACTACTACTCAAAGGGGTACCCACAAGGGTTACAAGGGAGTCCAACAAGCGTGACCACCTCTTGTATTTCTTGCATGCATGCCTCCCCAAATCCACAGGTTTATGTGCTCAATGACAGATCCTGTGGTTTAAAAATTCCGGAACACGTCTCTAGCCAAAAAAACATTCTACTAAAAATGGAGATCCCACTGGCCCTGGAAAGTGCTCTGGTACCACTTGTTATGATCTTGACCTATGAGAAGATACCATAATACCAAATATGCAAAGAAATATACCTAGAACATAGAACAATAAGAAATAATAGCATGTATTTTATTATTCAGAAAGGAAAGCAATGTTCACTTGCCTCTTCGAGGGGGCAACCTCCAATAGAGTTGGGCTCGATTATAAAATAAGACACAACGCTCCTCAAGGGGAGTCTATATCCTTTATATAGGATTCATACATGCAATACCACGGGTCAGTACCATGGTTATTATTAATACCATCTATCTACTACCATGGCCCATTTTCAACTAACTATGGTCCCTTATTTAAATGCGAGTCAACCACTTACAATTATTAATATGGGCTTTATTGACTCTTTAACTAACAATAACTATGAATCAACCCTATTACATAAATAAGGGGCTTAGGGTTGGACCCTAACAACATTCATGTCAATAGCTCAATCAATACCAAGGAGCCCAGGGTATGGGTTGCTGTCATCAACAATCTCTATCACTTCAAAATTAGCTACCGCACTCGCACCTTCTATATCTATGGTCACTCCATGCAATCATCCCATAGGGATAATATTTTGCTAGTTTTCCATCCTCAACTGAATCAGAGACCACTGTAGTGTAGGATTCCCCATTCTCTCGCATGTCTATTTAGGAAAAACATTCACATCAGATCCCAAATCCAAAATAACCTAGTCAATATCATAGTCTCCTATTTATGCGGTGAACCCCATCTCGCGTCATGTCCTTCTCTTATGTTTTCCAATATTTCTGACTATGCGTGTTGGTGTGGAGCTTGATTATCTTCTTTTTTTAGAGGTATCACCGCATTGGACACCAGTTTGTAATCTGGCGGGAACGCCACCCATAATATTTGTGCTGTAAGGGGGGTCCACGAGGGGGCAGCAGACAACTAAAAATAGATGTAAAAATTCCTTGTAAAATGTTGTAATTTCGTAGTCAATCTGGGTTGTTCATTAGGCGGAGATCTGATGATAGAAGTTATGATTCATAAGCGATAGACAGCTAAAAACAAATGTAAAATTTCCTTGTAAAATGTTGTAATTTCGTAGTCAATCTGGGTCGTTCATTAGGTGGAGATTTGACGATAGAATTTATGTTTAATTTAGGGGTTTTTTCCCCAAGAAGGCAACCCCTCGCTATATATGAGGGAATTGTATTGCATCTATGTAGATCTGTGTTCTGAGTGAGAAAGAGAGAGGAGATTATGTGAGAGCGAAGAGGGAATTATAACGGATCTGATGTAGGTTGTATCTCTGCAGTTTGTTAGATAATATAAAAGGAAGGATTGGTTGTTTCCTGTGGATGTAACCCAAATTGGTTGAACGATGTATATTTGTGGCTCTCTTGTTTTATGTGTTTATGTGTTTATATTTCTGCAATATATTTTATGTATTCCATTGTTTTGTAATATATAATTTTCTAACAAAATGGTGTCCTTCAGGAGTATTTTCATTCCCATCACACTTATTTATCAATTCTTTTAGCCATTTCACATCCTTTCTATCACGCAGTAGTTTCATACAAGTCTGAAGATCACTACCTTAACCTCCTGCAGCACCTCATCAATGTTTTTGAATTCGTCTTCAAAACTGAAGGTGATCAAAAAGCCTTCCCTTAAGATATCCCACTCCAAGGTGCCGTGACAGAGCTCTTTTTCCAGGTCCCAATTCATAGGGATTATATCCAAAGTCTAAGAGAATAAATTCACCCATTCTAGCTACAGCTCCATTCCATACACTTTAGTCCATTTTTCAAAATAATCACGCAGATCATTCCTCCCATCATATTTCTTAGCTAGTCTCACTTTAGGACAACCAAATCACATCCTCATCTTCCTCCTATAATCGCACCATTCATCAAAGTTGTCTTTATGTGTACCCCACCATCGAGCGGGCGTAGCACGCAGTACAAAATCCAACACCTGAAAATGATGATCCTCCAAGACTTCTCTTTCAAAAGAATCCAAATACTTATTTACATCGGTTAAACCATCATAATAAGGTAAATTTTTTACGTTCAATGACACATAGTGCAGTGATTTATTCATCATATTGCAGCACATTATAGATTCTTCATGCAGAAGATTCTAGATTAACCAAATCATCGTTACTTTCCTCATAGTCGTGGACCGGTTCAGTATAGCACGATCCTTCTACAGGATCCAATGGTACTACAACATGGAGCGATTTTCTCTCGAATGACATCATCTGCTTCTTCAAGTTGATGAACCCATTCATGTCAATAGCCCAATCAATACCAAGGAGCGTGGGGTATGGGTTGTTGTAATCAACAATCTCTATTGCTTCAAAATCAGCTAGCGCACTTGAACCTTCTATATCTATGGTCACTCCATGCAGTCATCCCATAGGGATAATCTTCTACTGGTTCACCATCCTCAACTGAATCAGAGACAACTGTAGTGTAGTATGCTCCATTATCTCACATGTTTATTTAGGAAAAATGTTCATATCATATCTCAAAATCCAAAATAACCTGGTCCATCTCATAGTCTCATATTTGTGCGATGAGCCCCATCTCGCGTCATGTCCTTGTCTTATGTTTGCCAATATTTCTAATTATGTGAGTTGGGTGTGGAGCATGATTATCTTCTTTATTTAGAGGTATCACCACATTGGACCCTAGTTCGTAATGTGGCAGCAACATTGCCTGTGATATTTGCACTACAAGGGGGGTCCATGGGGCGCAGCGTAAATCTAAAAACAGATGTAAAATTTCCTTGTAAAATGTTGTAATTTCGTAGTCAATCTGGGCCGTTCATTAGGCGGAGATCGAATGATAGAAGTTAATGATTCATAAGTGATGGATAACAAAAAATAGATGTAAAATTTCCTTGTAAAATTTTGTAATTTCATAGTCAATCTGGGTCGTTCATTAGGCAGAGATCTGACAATAGAAGTTATGTTTAATTTAGGGGGTTTTGCCCTAAAAGGCAACCCCTCGCTATATATGAGGGAATTTTGTTGCGTCTATGTAGATTTGTATTCTGAGTGAGAAAGAGAGAGGAGATTGTGTGAGAGTGAAGAGGGAATTACAACAGATCTGTTGTAGGTTGTATCTCTTTAGTTTGTTGGATAATATAAAAGGAAGGACTAGATGTTTCCCATGGACGTAGCCCAAATTTGGTGAACCATGTATATCTATGTCTCTCTTGTTTTATGTGTTTTTTGTGTTTATATTTCTGCAATATATTTTATGTGTTCCATTGCTCTGTAATATATAATTTTCTAACAACGTGATGTCCTTCAGAAGTATTTTCCTTCCCATCACACTTATTTATCAGTTCCTGTAGCCCTTTCACAACCTTTCTATCACGTAGTAGTTTCATACAAGTCTCCAAGAAGGTGGTAAGCACAAAAGGGTCAACCTATGTAGGTGCACCAGTTTCTAGCGGTTTGTCTTGACTTCCTGAGGTAGAGGCCTCAGTGAAGCTTTTCTTCACCTCCATAAATGTTTCCTTCACGTGCTCCAGATCAAACCCAACCTCCTTTTCTGGGGCCTTGCGTACCCACTCACTTTCTTCAAGTTGCTTTCCTTTATCACTGCTAGTCATTATTCTGCTTCGCAACACGGTATTCACATTTGGATCTTCCTCATGGGGCTTGGCCCTCATCCTCTGTAAGTTTTGGGTAGGATGTTGAGGCTGCACCTTCTTCTCCTAAATCTTAGCTATCAACACAAGGCATTCTTCTATTGTGTGGTCAAATTGAGTGCAGTATTGACATGACGAGCATGTCCGACTTGTACACTCCCATGCGTAGTGCCCTGTTATTCCGCAATTATAGAAAATGACCTGTCCAAAATCTCTATAGGTCCTCCTCCTCCTTAGCCTCGTTCGTGCCCCTAACATCCTCCATGCGCTCCCCCAGTGCCCTGATCCAGGGGCTAAGTTTCTGCTTGCATTCAATACGTAGGCATCCTCTCCATCATTAGTTCATAGCTACAGCAGTTGCGCTCATCATGGCCTACCAATTTGCAGAAATCGTAGAACAATTGTTGTGGTGTCCACATAAATTTTTGCAGCAAATGACAGTTATCGTTACATGTTTTCTATCCACCTAATAAATAGTGCACCATAGCACAAGCCCCATACTTGGTCTTGTTGGAGCTTCTTGTCTCAGGGGCATCACCCGCCCCCCCAGATATAATTCATGAAGACAGGGCAATGATCCTTATCATGCCCCTGGCTCTTACACTTGAGGCACCAGACTTCTTCGTGCACCTCTGTCCTGGCCTCCTTTTCTTTTTTTCAAGCTCTACAATTCCAAACAGAGGTTTTTCAACTACGAGTGAATTTGTTGGACTCCCAAAGATGCACCTGAATAGGTGTTTCATGCAATCTCATCAAGATTTCCAGAGCTTCCACTTGAGTTCCTATCTTTTTCTATGATAAAGCAATCCTTAGGTGGGGTAGGAGCACAACTATAAACCAATCGTGGTGACGACTATCTGAGATTCATATTATCTGTTAAACAGACATGGATAGCAAGACAATAGGAAGATAAATCAGTGAGTACAATTTTTATTAACAAAAGATGTACATTTATAGTACAATAGGTGACTCTTGGGATTCAGATCCCAAGGTCTCTTGGACTGCTTTGTCCATTCAACTTCCACGCTAACCCTTTAGGATTAGGTGTCCAACATTCCCCCCCTTAATCCGAAGGGTTATGTATGAGTCCAAGAAGAGAGCTGTAATACAAAATGTGCAAAAAATGCATGGCAGCACTAGGCTGAATGTGCTCTATGAAATGTTGGTAAAAAGAAGGGCGGTGGTTTAAGGATGACCACCAACACTGGAACGCTTAGTGCAGTTCCCGGAACTCTTCCAAAACTGGCAAGAAACTGAAGTTTTCTGCTAGAGGAAGTGATCCTATTGTTTTAAAGAGGGAAACCTTCAACCATAAAAGGGAGGTCTCACCCCGCATAAAAGGTAAAACTTCAACCTGAAAAGGGAAGTCTCAACCTGTGATGGTTTAAGGATAACCAACAACTCTGGAATGCTTAATGCAATTCCTGGAACTCTTCCAAAACTGGCAAGAAGCTGGAGTCTTCTGCTAGAGGAAGTGTTTTCAATCTGTGTTCACGGGCATCTTTGTCTCTGGCTGCAACTCTGAAACTGGTGTGGCAGGTTGTAGCTCAGGCTCGCTTGATGTGACTTTGAAGCTTGTAGATGACCATCATTTCCCCCCCTGTCAGGTACAAGGTGAGAAGATGGAGAAAACTCAGCTGCAAGACTGTTCAATACTCTGGAACAGGTTCTGACATGTGTTTGGAATATCTTCTTGGCTGTTGATGCCCATTGCCAAGAAGCGATCCATCCAAGATGAATCTTCGTTCTTGCAGGTCGTTTGTTTTTGAAGCATCTGTGTGAAGAATGGCTGGTTTTATGACAGTGCTTACATGGATGAAGATCAAAACAGTGATCTTTCAAATGGCCAACTCGGTCACAGTGTTGGAATTTCACGATCTGTTGTTTTTGTTGTTGTTGTTGCTGTGGAAGAGGGGCAGAATCTGGAACAGCTGAAGGTGAGCTGCCATGAGAAGCAGGTGAACTGTCATGAGGAGCAGGTGAATTGTCATAAATGAATCCAACACTCTGAAACTGAATGGGCTTGGCATAGTCTGGAATATGAAAGGACAAGTCCTTGTCATATCCAAGACCGGTTCTGTGCTTGTTGTGGACAAGCTGTTCCCAAGGTCTGATGATGGGCTTGGGAAGTGCAGACTGAACCTCTGCATCTGCATGTAACTTTGCTGCTTTATCTGAATGAACTGTAACATTATTGACTTGTTGTTTATGGGAGTCTGCTTCATTGTTCTGAACAGAAACAGGTTCAGAATGATGACTCCACTGGTGTAATTCTTCCTGCTGTAGCTTTGTTTCAAGCTGCAAAAACTCAATATTCTCATGTGCAGTTTGCAGAGAGGTTTGGATGTCAAAGAGAGTTTCTTTGTTAACTTTGACCATCTCATCAACAGTGGAATGAATTAGGATATTCAATAACTTTAATGCATCTTCAAGTCTGGCCATTTTTCTTCAATGTCACTTAAAAAACACAACTGAGTAAGCTGGATGTTACCAAGTTAAACTGCAATAAACATTTCTCGTCAAGCTACAATAAACATTGGTACAATTGGGCACATGGTAAATCAACAGTCCACAGTTCATTTCAAGAATGAACTGGAGCATAACATGTGAAGATGAGCGCTGTCCTCAACTTCAGACTTCAGAGCATCTAGCTGCTATGGAAATCATGCAAAATCTCTACAAGAAACTGCTCCAAAATCTATACAAGAAAAATGGAAGTTGAGAAAGTTTAAACTATCGATTTTATCTTTTGTTCCAATTTCTGAGAAACCACTCAATATTTCGTCTGAGCAAGTATCTGAACTCTTCAAACAGTTCTTACACCTCACAGTAGAGAATATCGTATAAGCTGGCACTGGGAATTAGACCATTGAACCTAAATGCGTTTTTATCTAAGAGTATATATCTCAATCAGACTTTGCTCCTTTGCTGACAAGTACATATTGTTTGCCCTTCAAATTAAAAATCTGAGCCATTTCTGCATATTCTCGAGAAAAGCGTTGACAATCACAACCCAGTCAACTTGTTTTCATATGAAATTCATATGTTTTCCGTGCCTGTGCACCATCCCTCGTATCTTTCCAGATGTGAAATGGAGTTTAATTAAAAAGTAAAGCGGTTTTCCGTGCTTGTGCACACTTTAGATGATAACATCATTCACGTTTACAGTTCTGTTTACACATTTTGTGCTTGAGAAATTAGTCATGCCGTCAAAGACTCAAATGTACCAAATATATCAGAATATTTACATACAATGACTGTAAGCTGAACCCGTGTACTTTATTCTTTATCGCAGCAAAGTAGAACAGAATACAAATAGAACCGAAATTTCACACTGTAGAGACCTTAAGGGATGGCGTTGTGCTGGCGGCAAGAGATGCTCCTATCGACAAGAGCTGAGATATTCCCTTTAGGCAGTTTTACGCTCTCCAGCGAGCAGTTTTTGCAGAGGGCTTTCACATCTAACAAGCTGACCTTCAAATGACATATGTTAAACACACAGCGAAACCGAAACGCACATATTGATATTTTTGCTCGAAAAACGCCACAGCCTCCTACATATCGATGTTACAATTAGAAAAGACAAGCAAAAGCGAAGACTAAAATCCTGCCCTCAACCATTTATTTATGCTAAAACCCTATTCTCAATTTATTTATGCTAAAACGCTGCTCTCTGCCTCTCAAGCTTTTTGGCCTGAAGAAGTATTGCGACTCTGAGCATATAAACCGTCGTT
Source organism: Pinus tabuliformis (assembly GCA_031772625.1). Taxonomy (NCBI): domain Eukaryota; kingdom Viridiplantae; phylum Streptophyta; class Pinopsida; order Pinales; family Pinaceae; genus Pinus; species Pinus tabuliformis. Next base: position 881,806,048 of record CM062805.1, read on the forward strand.
AAACCTTGGCATTACTCTCAGGTGCCCATGATCTAACATGGCTTGGAGGACACTTATCATCTGCAAGTATTTTGATGGATTTTTCAGTTAGAATCTCGGCCGACATGCAATCGTCTATTTGTTAGGTGCCCGTTCAAGAACAGCGTTCAAGAACGTTCAACTTACCAACAGCGTGACAACCAGCAATGGACATTTACTTCGAATCCCCAGCTACATATCACTTAGTTTCATAACTTTATTGTCAAAAAACATCTCATCTCCATAAATTTATGTAAATGTATCAAAAGTACGCAACCTTGACCTCCATAATCTGGTTCTACAAAATTATAAAAGGAGTGACATAATATTCATCTATCTGTTGTCAAAATCCCAACCTTCAATCACTAACAAATTTGAATAATGTGGTGAAGATGAACTCGTGTGCAAGAGTCCTCAATCAATACAAAACCAGCAAGCATGTAGGCAGATTTTGTTGAAATTTAAACAGACTGCACATCAGATTTAAAAGGTAAGGTTATTCCTTCTTCCGACTTCTGAGTTTCCACAATTATATTGACAATCAGTCTCGAGAAAGGCTTGCCTTCTCTACTGTTGGTTTCTTCCCCGAGTAACCCAATGGACAGCGTTCACCATGGAGTAACTCCTCATCAATGGAGTAACTCCTTTACAATCCCATTGAACCTCCACGCAGCCATCATTTTTTCAGAACTTCATTGGTGCAGCAAATAATATTATTTGACCACAGATACCTAGAACTTCGACTTGCAAAAATATCCCAAAGCCAAAACAAACATAAATATTTCCTTCAATCCTCGCATAATTTTAATCATTGTCACAGGGCTGGAGATAACATTAGGGCTTCGGAATAGATGTTGAGTTTATGCCCTAAAGAACTGCCACAGGTCCACACTTCAGATTGCTCAATGAACGCATCATAAATCTGTTGCTCAGAGATAAGCCTTTCTTTTATCCTCAAGAAGGCCGAAAACAAATTCCAAAAACCAACCAAAAGAAAAACTTTAAAAGAAATTCTCTCGTCTGATATGATCGACTCTCCGCAGCGCCAAATAGAACAATTTCAGAGCTTCAAAGATATTCATTCATGTGCATCATCTTTCAATTCAGGCAGCGTTCACAACGGTTCTCAACAAAGTTTCAAGACTTTTCAATGCATCAGAGTCTTCAAACCACCGCACCAAATGAACCCTCTCCCCATGACAAACTTGATGCAGATGCGTTATTCAATGTGGCAGATGTATTTGGAATGAGCGTTAAGCAGAGAACTATGCAGATGCGTATGACAGATACGTAGATGACAGATGCGTTATTCACCTGCAAATCTGCGAGGATTAAGATTTCACAGAGGCTGAGCGTATATGGACAGTGGACGCAGAGCGTATATGGACAGTGGCAGCGTGTCAGAGGCATGCGTTTCACTCAGCAGTGTTTCAGGCAACGTTATTGTTTCAGCTCTGACAACATTTTGTATGCAGCTTCAGAAGAGCAGGGCGCAGGTACACCACAGGGATGGCAGAATTAATGGAGCGTTACAGAACACTAGGCCAGCTCTAGTCAGCACTATTCAAGGCAACTCAGACCAGTTGCTCAGGGAAAACAGGCCACTCATCATGGCTCTGATACCATGTTAAACAGACATGGATAGCAAGACAATAGGAAGATAAATCAGTGAGTACATTTTTATTAACAAAAGATGTACATTTATAGTACAATAGGTGACTCTTGGGATTCAGATCCCAAGGTCTCTTGGACTGCTTTGTCCATTCAACTTCCACGCTAACCCTTTAGGATTAGGTGTCCAACATTATCTTCATGGATCCTGCACTTCAGGCTTTGATCTATCTCCCAGGGCATTTCACTGGGCCTCATCATGATTTCCTTAAATCCAATTACTGGTTGTGAGGCAGACCTAGGCTTACCGAATTCTTTGTTCAAAGCGGTTTGAGTATATGTTAATGATGCCAATGGATTATCAGTGTAGTACTTAACATACCATGTCAGTGTGCGATCCTTCGCTACTTGCTTCCTAGTTCAATTCCTCTCTCTTGATAGTCCTTTGCTACTTGCTTCCTTGTACACCCAGCTTCACAGAGTACCTGTAGAATCAAAGCAGCATAACAGTATACAAGAATACGGATCTATTATCATAAACAACCTAGGATCAGATGTAAATTGACCATACAAATGCATGAAACATAAATGACACAAGAGTATGGAGGAAAACTTGAATAGCTTTATTGATAATCAAGAAAGAGCCAAGAGAGTTACAACCAGTTGTTCTGACCCAACATCATCCTCTCAGCCAGTAAGCTCTTCTTCACCTCATGCAAAGCTTAGATCACCCAACACTATGATGTTGCCTCAAGAAACCAACAGAAATTCCTTACAAGATGCAAAATTCTAGCCTCTGGATCTCTGGGATGAGGGATCCATATATAGATATCTATAAGGGAGATGAGTCAGCTTGTGATTTGATTAGTGTCTTCCCTCTGATAGTTCTTGTTTCCACTTGGAGATTGATGATCTCTTACTCATCCTTGGTCGAATTCAGAGAGGCAAGTGTCACAGGAGAAGTTTTTGGAAGATTCCAAGCCTTCCCACCTCGCGGATTGACACTGCCATTTGTCACTTCTCGCCCATCGCACCCCATAGAAGGACTTTTTGAAATGCAACGCACCCACAGAGTGTACTTAGGTGAGATGCAACACACTTTGTCTATGGAGCAGGTGAAATGATCCTGTTTTGACCAGTTCTGAGCAGTTTTTCATGGAGAACTTCTGGGAGAAGCTGTAATCAGTTGACCTTGTTCCTTTAGGGGTTAGAACAACACTTTTAGGGACTTAGGAGCCCTTGGTTTATGGAAATTTTATGCTTGGGGTTGTAGTGCCAAAAAATGTCTATAACAGTTGCCCCCTAAAGTATGAGGTCGTTAATCTTTTTTGATGTCGGGTGAAATTCTTTATCATGAGGATCTGTAGTTCTTTCAAGATGGGAGGAGACGTATAATAAGATACAATACAATACATTATCTTCATAATATTTTCATGATCTAGCTGACGCGGGCATTCCCATGCTCAGCTTTATAAATTCACTTTCATGTACATAGGACAGACAATCGTCTGAGTGTAGACTGATGATTCTGGTAGAGCCATCATCCCTTTGATTGGATGATTATCTGTGCAGCAATGATGTACATTTGATGTCTTTATTTCCCTGAATATATATCGCAGCCCAGATGGATGAAACTAGATCCGGGGTCTTCAATCTCATTCGATCTTCACTCGAAGTACAAGTCAATCCATGTGAGAGATGTTCTGGAGTTGAACATGGAAAGACATTGCCTGATTACCAGCCAATGATGTAAGCTGTTAACAGGCGCGAGAGGAATCACCGATAATGATAATGACCCTCAAGGTACTGCAGTACAGTTCACGTCGTGTGAATAAAGGACTTGGCATTGAACACCACGCAAAATCTTTTGGTCAAAGGCTATTGATGTAAACCTGTCGCCAGAAGTGAGAAACTTGCCATTGAGGCATGCAAGCTTCAAAGTACTGAACGGGGTGTCCCTAGATCAGCTTCTTGGATAATGAGCTGATGTCGACAAGAAGCGATCCATCATAGGAGGGCCTTAATGAATCCTACATCAATGACACGGAACGGAGCAAATGATTTTAATGGAGGTGAAAACAATCTGGTGGTATAAGGTTCAGGGTGGCGGTCATGAAAGAATGGAGCGTAAATGTATTGCAGTGGGTGAGACACAGGTGAATTCTCTGAGTGAATTCTCTTGAACATATTGGCGACACTGACGTGATGGATTGGTAGCATTAACCCCAAATGTGGATGGTGTGATGGGACCATGGTGATGTGACCGGTGAATGAAGCAACCCAACCCGACTTGGATGCAGAGTGAAAGTGTCATGTTCAAGAGCGACTTGCTACCGACAAAGTTTCTTCAAGTTTTCTTCCCAATTTTTCCCCAATCATTGCTGACCAGTACCTCTTTATTTTTGTCAAGCTTGAGGAGGATAACATATGCTTGTTCTATAATTTTCCCTTCGAGCAAACCTATCACTATGTTTTAACGAGCCTAGCGATAGTGAAACTCGTTCTTGTCTGCTATGGACAAGTTTATCGCTATTAGGTTTTAACGAGTTTAACGACAAAGATAACTCGGTCCTTTTCAATTTTATAGAGTCTGAAAAGGGACATAAAGGAAACTCCAAAATTCCTTTTTCGTCATCTAATCCCTTAATTCCGAAAAAGTATAAAACAATACAAAAGGGATGAATTTTCGATACTTTTAACGAGCCGAACAAAACAAGCGCTCAATCTTTTTGTGTAATAATCCCCCAGGTCCAAAAAGATTAAAATCTAAAGGAGGGATAGCACTTCCGGTCCCTTTAACAAGCTGGAGAGGCCAATGGCTCGGCAATCTTTTCATATTTTACAAGTCAGTTGAAAAGAGCTTAAAGGAGACTCGTCTTTGAGGAACGAGTGATAAAATTGGGTAGCAGCTGATTCCAGGTAAGGTTTAGAATTTTCCAATCACGGCAGTGTTACAAGGATGGCTAGCGGGATCACTCTTCGTAGATGTTCCTCAAAAGGGGTAAACAATCAAATGGAGGTGAATGATCGGCCAATACAGAGTGGAGGTGATGATGGGAACACGACCAAGGCTTTAAAGGCTAAAGTACTACATTCACGATGATTATTTACCGGGAATTGGTTCATTTTTTATTGAGCTTAAACGTTGGGGGAAACATTTTCTCATTGCTTATGTTTATTTTTTAATGAGCATGAAGTCCGCATTAAAACTGCTTGATACAACAGTCATTTCTTGAATTTACCATAAATAGCTTTGTTCTTTTAAAGATTGTACTACATTTTCAATCGCTTCATCAAACTAGTTAGAAATGAACAATATATGTTTGAAAAATGAGTTAGAACACTAATATTTTACTCGAACTACGTAAAAAGTAATTTAAAAGTGCTTTTACCTCTCATTTTACCATTTCATTTGAACTTTGGCTTGTTGGAGCTTTGGAGGTGCTTTCCCCCCTTGATCTTCATCAGCTGATTTCGGGAGATTCTGTGGACGATTCTCCGCGCCGTCTGGACCAGGTAGGAGCTAAACCTGAGCTCTTTCATTTCATGCTTTCCATTTTGCATTTTGAGCCTGATTTCTGGTTTTTCTGAGCCTCTGGGGTTTGAAAAACTTGCCCTGGCTTCAGCGCACCCTTTGTGTATCGAAAGGTGCATTGGATGTTAGCCTGTCTACTGGCCAACTGACTTGCAACACACCCAAAACACTACTGTAGGTGCGATGAGCACAAGGAAGGAGATTTATGCATAGTTTTTGATGGAAATTTTGTCCTTTTCTCACCAAATCAGGATCTAACTCTTCTCTTGTTTGTTTTCAGAGATTTTTGGAGCAAGATGACTATTACATGGTGAGAACATGAGCATGAAGAAGAGGACATGCTTGCTTTACATGATCCGGTTATAGTAAACGCACTGTGGAACTATGGCTTGCTGAAGTTTTTCCGCATTTGTAGCATGAGACAACAAATCAACTTGCTGCAGTATTTTCTCGATGCTTGGGATCCTACCAGCCAGGTGTTCCAGATTAGGGGCAAATCCATCCCCTTGATTGTAGTGGACATCTATTTTTTGACCGGCTTATCGAGGCGGGGTGCCCCCATCTCTTTATCAGGTTCGGCCCGAGGAGGTGAAATTGTGAGAGATTATGTTCACAGGTATTGCAGAGAGGGATCTTAGCCGAGTAAAGACGGCAAGATCATCATCCGAGATGTCACTGACAGGTCCTTGAGGACTATTCTGTTCACTTTTGGTAGGATGGCTGGTGGTGTGGCTCTTCATGTGGCCAACCGATCTTATATGCAGTATGCCTTAGAATGTCTCCAATCGAAGGTGTTCAACTAGTGTGACGCAGTACTCCTTGTGATGAAAGAACAGTTGACCAAGGTGAAGAGCGGGAGACTGAAGAACTTTGGATATGGTTCTATCTTGACCGCCTTCGCCTTGGAAAAGATACCACTGATGCAGCCGCAGTATATTGCACTCGCTTTACCTCCGCCGACTGAACCACATATGCAGAGATGGGTCGACCATATGTCTAGGCATGCTGGTCAGTCTCAGATTTCCTTTTCTGATACCTTCTTTGGGTGGTTTGACCATCAAGAGAGGGTTTATTCTGAGTATCCATATGGTGGTATGGACTTCCGGGGTGACCTAGATTTGGTACTACTGGCTGGAAAACAGTGGGGTGCCATTGGTAAATTCCTTGACCATATTCCTGTTTATCGTTTTTCTTTTATAATGTCCTTGTGCTTTATTCTATCAAGACTAACCAAAACTCATGTGTTCATGCAGATGTCGGTCCTGTTCGGCCAGTAGTATGCCTAAGAGTGCTAGCTGCCGCCCTAGCAGAAGAGGCTGTTGGAAGGGCTATCTTTCGCGACCTCGATGTGGCCGAGACTCTCACAGCATTACAGGATCAGGTTGAGGGCCTCACTCTCGGTATTCCAGATGTGAGGACTGACGAGCTACCTTTGAGGTTGCAGCGGCATACTACTGGTGTGCCAATACAGGACTAGGCTCTTACGCATGATCGCACAGGTTGTGACTTGTTATCACGAGCATCATTAGACTAGGGTGCCCCCTAGCATTTTGCGTTTTGGGTCATTTGACCAATTTTGTCCTGGTTACAGAACATTATGTGTAAACCATAAACAATTATATATATTTTTGATTTTCGGAGTTTTATTTTGGTTAAGTTGCATGATCCTGATGCAAATATTGATGAGATGCTTCTTTTTATAAATGTTGCAAATGTCTATCTAACACATAATTTGCCAATGAGTCAGTTAATGTGTTTAAGGTTCTGGAAATATGTTGATATTGAATAAAATCAAATTGCCTTTCCAAAATCTTGACCCTTAGAATCATGCGATAGATAGCTGGGTTTCGGACGGAGTAGATACCAGTGAATTGTAGTATGACGAGCTGTGAGTCTAGCCTGACGACGAGTCGGCCTATGCCATGTGTGATGGCATCAGAGATAAGTTCTATCAATGCGCTATATTCAGCGATCTTATTCGTTGACCGACCAATGCATACCCCTCTGAAACTTACTAACTCACCACTTGGGTAAAAAATGGCCCAGGCCACAGAAGATAGGTTCCGCAAACTACAACTTGCTCCGTCGGCATATCCAACAAAAGATTCCAATAGGTTCGACATCTGCGACAAATGTAAAAAGTGGATTTACTTGACCAAAACAAATACTTTAGCGAAAACAAAAATGTAACAAAAGCATATAGGTTACCACACCGAATCACGCATAGTAACGCTTAAGGTACAACCCATTACGAGGTTGTGCCAATGGAATCTCGTCATAATCCATTAACTCGTAGGCTCCTTTTGCTAACACTCGCTTAACAATATAGGGGGCCATCCATAAAGACTTGAATTTACCTGCCCCCAATTTATCGGATTCTTGGTCATAAAGCAAGACCAAGTCACCTTCTCAGAAGACACGGGGTTTGACATTCTTTTCGAACTGTGCCTTGACTCGTTTCTTATGGGCTTCATTAGCCAAAGCAGCATCATGACAGGTTTCATCCAATTGGATTAGTTCCAAGAAACAAGCCTCCTCTTCTGAAGTCCTGGGGAGAAGGTTGATTGTGAGTTTGAGGGATGAGATTTCACACTGGATTGGTAAGACTGCTTCTAGGCCATACACCAGTTGGAAAGGTGTAAACCCGGTTGCATTCCTTACTAATGTTCGGTAAGCCCACAAGGCTGAGTACAGGATTAGGTGCCAACTTCTTTTGTGAACTCCAATCATCCTTTGCAGCATGCGCTTCAGGACCTTGTTGATTGCTTCAACTTGTCCGTTGGATTGTGGGTAATATGGAGTAGAGCTGTTGTGAGACAACCCTAATTTGGCAGCTAATTCGACCATCATGTGATTGCGAAAATGCGATCCATGATCTGTGACTATAGCTTGTGGGACGTCGAATCTGGTGACTACATGATTGAAAAAGAAGAGGGCAGCTGTTTCACCAGTATTATCTAATGTAGGCATCGCCTTGGCCCATTTGGTAAAATAGTCAACTGCGACTATGATATACCCATGCCCCCCAGTCAAGGCGGGGTTACATGTCATGAAATCGATGCCCCATTTGGCGAATGGACCAACAGTAACTATTGGCTGTAGAGGTGCAGGTGGTCTTCTGGTTTTGCTATGGCAACTTTTGACTCCGGTTATGCAATCTTTGAACATTGTTGGCCAGAAGTATCCTGCTCGTAAAAATTTTTGTGCTGTAGCGTAGCTATATTGATGCCCCCCACATGCACCTGAATGGCAATCATTCAGGATTTTTTCAGCCTCCTCATGGGTGAGGCACCTCCGTCGGACTGTACCGACACCACGACGGTAAAGTGTATCACCAACAATCATGTAGTCTTTTGATTGGTATCAAATACATTTTTGTTCGAAGCAGGAGGTATTGGGCCTATATTTTTGGGTTTCGAGATAAATGATTATATCTCCATACCATGGATTGCTTGAAGATATCAGAAACAAAGATTCATCCACGATCATGTCACATGGAATGAGTCGATCTTGCGGACAAGATAGACCTTCCTAGAATCTAAAGAAGACCTAATGACAAGCAAACCAATCACACACTATCTTTCTCTAAATATGCTTTTATAAACAAAGGCAAACAAGTGTTTTAGGGCCTACCTTAGGTCCAACGCAAGTTTGTGGAAGCCTTCGCTCCTTCGATCCAAATGAGCTCCTTTGTTGTGAATCTGCAAACACAGACAAGAAAACAAATTAAATAGCACCTGAAAAGCCAATATCGTAAAACATATTTAACATGAAAGTCAAGGAATTCATGAAACAAATAACATGAGACAATTTGTTGAGAAAAATGAGTTTGATTGTATTAATTCAAAAGAAGAATAACTTTACAACCTATGCCTTGACGCTGTACAAGCTTCTCCCAGGGTCCAGCAAGAAGTCTCCTCTACTTTGACAAGTTTCACTCTCTTCCCAATGAAGCCAAAAAGGTATGTGATCTCTCCTCTTAAGCTCAAATAGGAAGACTTAATTTCACCAGCATTTACCCTCAAAAATATTCAGCTTCTAACCTCCCTAGCAACCAGCCCAATGCCTGAATTTATAGTGCAATGGAGGGAAGTTACTAGGTCCTCCTTCAAAGGGATAAAGCCCTCCTTCAAAGGGATAGCTCCTCTCATCAAGGGATTAGCTCCTTCTCTTTTGGGATGCATGAACCACCTAAGAGCAGCCAATCCACATCAAAATTCCTTCTAGAATCATCTAGAATTAACCCAAAGTGAGTTTTTTAGAATAAACTTGTGCCTTTTTTACTTTCACAGGGGTCCGCACCCACACCTTTAGGGACAGAGCGGGCAAGTCTACAGTTTTTGTAAACAGAAGGCGCGGGACCGCAGGCAATAGTGAGAGAAAGTGCGGAACTAGAGTTTTATTGATTTTCAATATCTTTCCCTCAATTTCAAAGCTTGACTTGAAGATCTGAGGCCTGAGACTTGCTTAGGAGGACAGTACAAGTGATGATAGACCCATACTGACTACAAATAATCATGATGACGATATTTTTGTGTAACAGATTGTCCCCTAAAGTGTGAAGTCTGTAGTAGATGAGGATTTCATTTATCATTTAGGAAGAGTGAAGTACTTTATCATTTCGAGGATCGTCTTGTGGAGAGCCCAGTTGGAACCTGTAAAAACATTCAATGCAAGATACATATATGAGATCATATCATCGCTGAGGTAGGCATTCCCATACTCAGATCAAAACTGACTTAGAAAACTAACTACTACTCTGATACAGGAATGATCTTGTAATACATCACAAGTATAGACTCATGTGGACACAGTATGGACACAACCATCTATTTATGAATAGTCCATTATATAATGAATACAAAATTTCTCGCAGCCTGGATTGTGGAAACTAGATCCAGGGTGTTTATTTCTACTTCCCGAAACAGTATGATTCTATCCATGCGAATGAATGTGTTGATGTCGAACATGGTAGAAACCACTTGATTACTAGTCAATGATGTAAACTGTTAACAAGTGTGAGAGAAACCACCAGTGATGTCAATGGCTCTCAAAGTACCCATTACAATCCATGAGATGTGAATAAATGTGTTGATGTCGAACATGTCACTGAATCCTTTGATCGAAGGTCTATGATGCAACATGTCGTCAAAGGCGAGAAACCTGCCATTGAGGCATGCAGATCCCAAGGTACTGATGATTTCTAGATCATCTTTCTAGATAATGAGCTGAAGTCGATAGAAAGCGATCCGTCGCAGGCAAGCCCACAACACGAAATCATAGATCAAGTTGAAGAAATTTAGTTGCAGGGACTGACTCAGGGATGGTCAAGATGGATGACAATATTTTGCAGATGAATGGCTTATTGGCAGTGACCTCTTGAACACATAACGACACAACAGATGGCTTGGTGACAATTGACCCAAAGTTAATGCCCAGAAACTGGCTGAATACTTTCAATGTGGTTTGATCAACTGTTAGGAAAAGGATTTCCCAACCCAAGTGAATAAAAGTGTCGTGTTCAAGAGTGGTTACAAAGTATGACAAACAGGCTCATTTTTCTCTCTTTTCCCCCACCATTTCTGGCAAGTACCTCTTTATTTTTTAAAAGCTTGAGGAGGATAACATTTGCTTGATTATAAGCTCATCCTTTGGATGAGTCCAACTTAGTTTAAATTCGAACAATAAGAAGGAGTGGTTCATTCCTGTTTGTAATTGAATAGGTCCTTTACTGTGAAATTTTAACGAGTCCAGTATAGGAGAAACTCGGCGTTTTTCAATTTTAGAGAGTCTGAAAAAACTTAAGAAGACTCCAGGGTTGACCTTTTTCGTAAATTTGTGTCTCCCAAGCCCGAAAAAGTATAAAATAATACTTGAGAGAAACACTTGATCTTTTACGACCAAGGAGTACTTTTCGTAATTAGTGCCCTTGATCCAAAAAAGTAAAAAAGCGATCAACGACACGTCATTTTATAACCAATATCGAATTTGAAACGACAAAAATCCGGTAACCTTTTCATGTTTTTACAGTCAGAAAAGAGCTGTAAGTGGACCGTCTTTTAATTCCGTTTTAACAAGTTTAAAAGAAAAACTTGGCGATCTTTTCATGTTTTAGGAGTCAGAAAAGAGCTTAAAGGTGACTCTAAATGTTTTTTCGTCGAAAATGATAGATTTCGCCTGAATAATCCATTATCCTGAACAAAAACACAAACATTACTCATACCTGTTTGAAATGGATAAAAATGTTGCAAAAATAACTTTCCAAAGTGAAACATAAACAAATTTGCAATTTATTTACTCAAAAAACTTATAAAAAGGGCCTTCGTCAATCATTTTTACCATTTGAGTTTTGGGTGAGAAAATAGTGCTTTTGTTAAGAAAACTTCCCGTGAAGATTGCGAAAAATCCAACCGTCAGAATCGAACGTCGTCTTCTCTAGGTAATCTACATCATCCTACTCTTCATTTTTAACTGTTTCATTTATTGTTTTAGGCTTTCATTTCATTTTTTGGAGGGTTTTTAGGCTTAAAGCCCGTGCGCGGGGGCCCGCAGGTGTACCACTGCTGGCCTGCTGACCCCGACTTTTTCTCCATTGGGAGAAAGTCAGGGGTCCGCACCTTCCATGTAGACAAGGTGCGGACCCACGCACTGTTTCTAACCGGGAGGGTGCGGTCCCCGCCGCAAGGGTTTTTAACCCAAAATTTCTCAAAAATGGCCCAAACAAAATAATTTCTAGCATCCTAATTTATCTTTTTACTTGATGCAGAGAGTACATCATGCTAGACTGGCGTGAACGAGAGAATGAGGACATGGATGCTTCTGCATGGAATCATCAACCTTCGCTTGATGCTTTGAAGGCGTACGGCTTGTACAAATTCTGGGCCATTCCTGGCATGAGGGCTCAGGTGGATTTCTTACAATGGCTGGTTGAGAGATGGAGCATACATGACAAGTGCTTCTTCATTGGTGGCCACCAGCTCGAAATCGAGCCGGCAGACATATATTTCTTGACTGGTTTGCCTAAGAGAGGCGAAGACTTGACTCTATTCGGGGCTAGGCCAAGTGGCCAGTCTGTCGATAGCCTCCGGCTAGAGTTCTGCAACAGCCAGGCTAGAGACAAAGGGATAGACATAAAAACCATATCCCTTCCTGAACTCATGGTGTTTGCATTTACTATCACTAGACTTTGCGGGAGTGCCGCATTACATGTTTCCACCGGATCCGAGATGCGTATGGTAGTTGATTGCTTTCGGGGCACCATCTTCAACTGGTGCGATGCTGTGTTGGCCAATGTGAAAGGCCAACTGACCAGGGCCAAGAACGGACAACTAAAGACCTTTGGTTATGGGGCTTTGGTTGTGAGTTTTGGTTTGGAGAGGGTTCCCATGTTGATCCCGCAGCACCTTACTGTTGGAGCTGGGCTTCCTCGAGAGCCCAAACTGATGCGATGGGTCGCAGTTATGGCCCATCATCTGGACGAGAGGATAGAGGTTGCTCGATTCAAACCGGAGTATTTCCAATGGTTGGAAAACCAGGTTTTTCTATTCAGGACTTCCCTTACGCTGGGGTAGATTTTAGTGGTGACCCAAACATGGCTCTTCCACCAGGAGAGGAGTGGGATGAATTAGGTAAAATCATTTTCAACATTTTTCCTATTTTAATTTTTTTATTATTTTTCTATCGTCCAAAACTGATAGCAAAAGTTTCAAATGCAAATGTGGGTCCACAGCGACCAGCTGCTCTCCAGCCTTACGAGAGGAAACAACTAGTTGCAGCCACGCCAGCCCCACAGGACGAATCAACAGAGGTTTTGGCCGAGTTGGAGGGTCATCTCAAGCGCTTGATAGGAGATATTCCGGGGACCACTATAGATGACATTCCTCGTCGACTTCAGCGCTATGTGATTGGGGTCCCGGGACCTTTTAGGAGGTTCCTTTGCAAGGTGGCCCGTGCAGTGGTTTCTTATCAAGATCATCACCAGTGACAGGATGATCGCCTATTGTGGGCACATATGACATTTTTGTTTTTTGTACTTATTATTTTTGCCGATCATAAGGTGCTTTTTGACCTATGATCGAGGACGATGTATTTTTTGACACACTCCTATATATATATATATATATATATCACTATTACCAGCTTATCTTGTAAATCATGTTATGGAATGGTTTTAAATTTACATGCATGATTATTGCAAATGTCTACTTAACATTCGAGAAGAAATTTCATCTGCTAATGTATTTAAATATCTTGGAATATGCTGATATTCAACATAATCAAATTCATGTTCCAAGAGACGCACTCTAAAAAATAATCTTAATAACACTGGATTTCTAATGGCATACACTCTATTAAGCTGTAATACAACGAGTTCAGAATCTAACCTCACTATCAAACTCTGAATCCCAAATGAAATAGATTCAGATAATAACTCAACCACTGCACTATACTCAGCAATGTTGTTTGTTGTTTGACCGAGGCTTACCCCATGCATAGATACTCACTCGTTAGAGGGCGAATAGATAACCCAAGCTGCGGAAGAAATGTTCTGTGTATTACGACAAGCACCATCAGCGAAACCAATGTATGTTTGGAGAGGCATCGACATCTGCAATATCAAGAGTAAAACCAAGATAAGCAGGAATAATGACGAAAAAAAAACACTCTCTAAGCTTAAGCACACCGTTTAAACTAAAACACACCAGCTAGAAAGAAGAGCTATCCTAACTAAAAATTCGCACACCCATTCTTTAAGCATAATACCTCTTCAGGTAAAGACCATTTTTGAGTTTACCCAAAGAGTCCCCGTCAAAGTCTACCAATTCATAGGCCCCTTTTGCTAGCTTTCGCTTGACAACATAGGGACCATGCCACATAGGAACGAATTTTCCAGCACCTAATTTATCATTAGCTTGATCGTAAACTAAGACTAGATCTCCTTTCGAAAAATTTCGAGGGGTCACATTTCGATCATACTAAGCTTTCATACGTTTTGCGTGAGTCTCGATCGCTAATGCAGCATCACGTCGATTCTCATCTAATTGTGCCAAGTATAACAAACTCTTTTCCTCTTCGGAAGTGGCTGGAAGTAACTCAATGGCCATTTGCAGTGACGGGATTTCGCATTCAATGGGTAACACAGCTTCTAGACAATAGACTAGTTGGAAAGGAGTGAACCCTGTTGATGTTTTTACTGAAGTTCGGTACGCCCAAAGCGCTGAAATATAATGTTATGCCAATTAGACCGATGAATCCCAATGATTCGTCGGATCATGATGACTAAAACTTTGTTGATGGATTCAACCAGACCATTAGCTTGTGGATAATAAGGGGTTGAACTATCGTGACGCAAACCAAGCTGGCCTGTAAGTTTGGTCATCATAACATTTCGAAAATGACGCCCATGATCAGTGATTATCGCTTGTGGGACACCAAACCTAGCAGTTATATGATTCAACACGAAAATTGCAGCTACCTTGCTGTCTGCCTCAAATGTAGGCATCGCCTCGGCCCACTTGGTAAAACAATCTACTGCAAGGATGATATATGCATGCCCCCTAGCCGAGTGAGGGTTACATGTAATAAAATCAATACCCCATTTGGAAAAAGGACCAACGGAAATTATAGGGTTGAGAGGAGCAGGTGGAGCGCGCATCTTTCGATCAAAAATTTGGCAGTTGTGGCATTTTCAGACCACGATAATAAAATCTTTAAACAAAGACGGCTAGAAGTAGCCAGCGCACAATATCTTTTGGGTTGTGGCATACCCAGACATATGACCACCACATGCTCCAAAGTGACAGTCATTTAGAACCCTTTCAGCTTCTTCGTGAGTTAAGCAACGTCGAAAAACAGAGTCCGCCCCACGGCGATAAAGAGTATCTCCAATAATCCTAAATTGCTGGGACTGGAATCGTATTTTCCGACGTTCTCACCTTGAAATTTCTGGCCGAAAGGATTGGGTCTGGAGATAAACGATGATATCCCCATACCATGGATCTAAAGTGCTGATTAGAAACAAGGATTCGTCCACAATGGGCTCCTCCGCCACAGTTTCCATGTCAGCACGCGGGAAGTCACACATTAACTCCGCAAAAACCAAAGATTTCTTAGACTTAGATTTCTCAAATTCCAAATCGAACTCCTGCAGGATAACAATCCATTTAGAGTACTTGCCCCCTAGCAATTGCTTGGTCAAAATCTAGATCATAGGGTTGCAATCCGAAATTACTATAGTTTTACGTAGTAAAATGTAGTGACGAAAACGTTGGACAGCTTGAACAGTTGCCAATGCCAATTTCTCCACATGTGATTATTTTAACTCAGTTGAATTTAAAGTCTGACTAAGGTAATATATCACATGTTCAGTTCCGAATTCATCTTCCTGAACTAAGACCATTCCAATGGTGGAATGAGAGGCGACGAGATACATTAAGTAATCCTGGTTGTAGTTGGGAGGATGCAATAATGGTGCATGGGTCAACGCGTGTTTGAGTGCATCAAAATATTTCTGAGCTATCTCATCCCAATAGAATGGAGTATTCTGTTTCAACAACTGGGTAAAACCCTTTGTAACCTCGACGTAGTTAGGAAGGAATCATCGTAAAAAGTTTGCTTTCCCTTGCAAACTTTGGAGTTGGTGAAGACTCGAAGGAGGAGGCAATTTTACAATAGCTTTGACGTTTGAGGGATCGACGCGAATGCCGGCTTTCGAAACTACAAACCCAAGCAACCGACCCATTTCTATATAGAAAAAACATTTGTGTGGATTCAACCGAATCTGATAATGCCTACACCTCCTAAAGATTACTCGTAAATGGACGAGGTGATCAGCTCGATGTAATGAATGAGCAGGCAAGTCGTCAAGATAGGGTTGCACAATGTGCTTGATGTCATGAAACGCATAAGACATAGCCCTTTAAAAAGTTTCTCCAGCATTCTTGAGCCCAAAAGGTAATTTGCAATAAGAAAATGTCCCCCATGGACAAATGAAAGCTATTTTTGGTTGATCGGCAGGTAGAATATTGATTTGATTGTATCCGGAAAAACCATCCATGAAGGAGAATATTTTGCCGCCGGCACAATCATCAATGATTTGATCGATATAGAGAGTTGCGTAATTGTCCTTTGGACAGGCTCGATTGATGTCCCTATAATCATACATATTCTTATTGTTCCCTGCTTCTTGTTAACCGGAACAATATTCGATACCCAATCCATTAACGGGATCGGATAAATGAAACCTGCTTTGAGTAATTTTTCAACTTCGGCTTTAATTGCAGCAACTTTTCTTGGGTGAATCTGACGCAAACGTTGCCGGACGGGTTTAGCATCCGGGTAAGTCTTTATTTCATGAACAACAATCACGGGATCAATTCCTGGAATATCCTCATAGGACCAGGCAAACACATCGTGGAATTCTTGAAATAGGGCCTTATATATTTGAATTTCGTCATCTGTACATGAGGCACCTATATGAATGTTCTCAACAATTCCCGGCTTAACCGAAATGTCAATAGGAATAGTTTGAGATATGTTTCCCAAATTTAACTCTGAATCAAGATGTTTCATTGGATTCTGAGGTTCCTTGACATATTCAGTCGTAAAAATTGATGAAAAATCATTTTCAAAATGATCATTCTCGGGTAAAAACGAAGATCTGTGATGGAGATCTTCCCATGGTAAATCATCTACACATAGGATTTCACAAATTTTCTCGTCATAGTGAACAAGTTCAAAAAACGTGATTGAATCCGAGCTTGATGTGAAAAGTGATTCTTCACGGACCACATTCATTAAGTCAATTTTTGTTGAAGATGGGTCGGTAAACGATTGCACGGCCTCATACGCAATTTCATATGGACTCAAAGGCATGACATCACCAAATGAGTCTATCTCAGATTCAGAGGGAATGATCCAAGGATCATCATAAACAATGGTGTTTGACGTAATCATATGAATGGTTGCAAATGAAGACGATGTGTTGATCGGAGGAAAATGAAAAGTTCCCAGTAAACCGACATCTTTAACTAGTCCTACTCCAACATCCTTATATGGGATAGTCGTTTTACCGACATGCTGAATACCTTCAGAAGAGGCTGGGTCAGATGAAAAGTAAGCTAGCTGGTCTATTGTTACGATCTTTCCATTATGAGGAAACTTTATAACCCAAAAGACCGATGAAACGACCACTGTCATAGCATAAGACCAACTTCGACCCAAGAGAAGGTTGTAATCTAGAGGGGCATCAACCACCTCCACATCTAGATTAACGGTTTTTCCTTCAACCCCTATAGGAAAATCCTGTAGAATGCTAAAAGGATGAAACCCACGGCCATCAAAGGCCTTTAGAATCGTCGGGGATTGATTTAGCGAAGGAGAACCAAGCGATCTCCAACACTGTATTGACATAATACACGTTGAGGCTCCCTCATCAATCATAGTCCGATGAATAGGCCTGTTTTTTACTATCACTGGAATCTGGAAAGCCATTTGATGAGGTAAGTGCGGTGTACTATTTTCTAGATCGAAAATTATTAGGTTCGAGTCCTGAATGTCAATAGCTCCTATAGCCGAAAAAAGTAATTTACGTTGTGCTGGACATGATTGCAACACTTCCAAAGCCGACATTGCTGAGGGTGAAACAACCAAATCCTCAACAATGTTATAGTTCTGAGCCTATCTCGCATGTGGATTGAAAGCTGACTTTCGAAGTATACCCTTGGCGGGCGGTTTGATTACCAAGTCTGGATTAGGTTTCTCGATCTATAGTGGATCGGAACCGGGAGCTGAGGTTGATGGATTAGAATGAGAAGATTCTGCTTCTTTACCATCAACAAGACTCTTACTACCATAATCATGCGATCGAGTCGCAATCCTAACATGGGACATCATCAGGATGGGTTCTACATTGGCACTCGAGGAAGAACCTATCATCTTACTGTCTTGAGCTGGAAAAGGATCCTTCAAAACAGCAGGCATTTGGGAACCTTTGACAATATTTGCAACCTCTGCACGATGAGGGCAGTCTCTTGTAAAATGTTCATCGTCACAAATGAGATAAGGATAGAAAGGTTTGCGTTTTTCATCATTGGATTCCGATTTTTCAGGTTTCTCCTTTGAATTTTTGTCTGTTTTATTCTTCTTCTTTCCTTTCTTCTTCCCACCGGATTTTGATTTGGCTATAGATGACTCTACAATGTGAATATCGGCAGAAATCTCCACAGAAGAATCTCTTGTCGGGGAATCAGGCAAGGTTATGATAGGAGAAGAATTCTTGGAAGAATTCTTCTTACTTTTAGTGTTAACCATACCAATCATACCATCAGCGGCATGAGATCCCGAAGGAGCTGCAACAATTTGATTTTGCTTGGGAAGATCGGGGATTTTCTCGTGTAACGTACCTGACTGAGTATAGACCAAGTCAAGGTATTGTGCTTGAGCAATTACTTGCTCCTCAGTAACAACTCCGGCTTTAGCGACATCTTCAGTGATCTTTGGCAACAAAGACTTTACAAACCATTCAACCAAAATCTGATCCAGAATAAAAACCTTCACTAAGCGTCATCGACGTCTCCATTCATGAATATGATCTGAAATGTAAGTGGACGTCGATTGCTTTAACGAAGTTAGTAATTCTGTGCCATTGTCATATCTGACTAGCAACTGAAAATGAGTTAAAAACGAGGTAGCTAACTGACTAAAATTATAAAAAGTGCCTCGCGGTAACTCAATGTACCACTTGGCCGCAAGACCAATTAGAGTGCGCTAGAAAAGTCTTAGACAGATTGAATCATCTGAAATGGAGTTAGACGCACACCAAAGGTGATAAGTCATCACATGGTTCGACGGGTCCTCTCCTGATTTGCCTTCGAACTTAGGAATATCACTGGGCAACTTATTCGGCATTGGCGGCCAAAACGGAAGATAATTAATGGGTTCATTCGTTAGGCATGACAAGTCAGGCAAATCCAAAGTTGCGATAAACGGTAATTGATGATTAGGGTCCCTAAAACTCTAGGTCATGAGACCAGCCCTAGGAGGAGGATATCCAGGATAACTAGGAATAGGAATTGCATTTGGGATATTGTATCCTCCCGGAAAACCAGGATTAACCGGACCGTACTGGGGTTGCTGAGGTTGTTGATAAGTGTACCCAGGGTACGATTGATACTGATTGACTGACTGCTGCACAACAGGACTGAATTGGTATTGTCCCTGGTACGGTTGATAAGTAAATTATGGTTGACTTGTGACAACCGTACTTGAACTAGGTTGTCCTACAGGAATCTGAATCAAAGTTTGAATCGTAGATCCAAATGGTGGTAAATATGTCTGAGGAGTAGATACAGGAACAGTAGAAACCAGAGCTATCGATACTCCATAAGTAGGTGGGGTAGATTGAACAGATGTTGCGGCAGTTGCTGCAGTCGTTTGAGGCGGAGTACGAGGCGTACTAGGCCCAGGCTAAGAAACTACCGAAGGTACAGAAGTTTGAATATTAGACTGGACTGGTTGCTGGGGTGTACCAGAAACTAAGGGTTGTCCAGTTTGAGATGACAACTGTACATTTGGCTGCAACACCTGTTGAGTTTGCGATGGATCCCACACTATATTCATTTCGGGGTACGGACCCATAACAGGTTGAGAATATTGAGGACCATAACTGGGTTGAGGGTAAGATTGATAATTCAAAGGTACATTTCCCGTTCCTTGAACATACGATTGACCGGAGGGTGGTTGGAAACCTTGGTTCGAGTACTGACCTTGGGGTTGATACCCTTGAGGCACGTACTGATACTGGGGTTGACCTTGAGGTATAAATTGATACTGGGGTTGACCTTGGGGTACATATTGAGTCTAGGGTTGACCTTGAGGAACGTACTGTCCTGTAGGTATGTACTGTCCTTGAGGTTTCCCCCCAGATGCAAATTGGGTACCTTGAGGTTGCCCCCCAGGCGATAATTGAGGCTGCCCCCTAGGCGGTAACTGGCCACCTTGAGGTTGAGGATTGGGAATAGAACCTGACATCATGAGAATATCTTCTACGCTCAACGGCTTAGTACCATTACTTCCAGTTAATAACCCTTGTTCAATGGGTTGAGGAGATGCTCCCGAAAAAGTACCAAAAAGTGACTGATACCTAGAGGGAACATAAGGACCGCCGTACAAAAAGGATTCGGGCGATTGAGTAAACATGGATGACAGTTTTGACATCCTTGGAGGATAGTAACCTCTAGGTGTTGGGTGATAAGGAACACGAGGTGGTGAAAAACTTAACCCTGGGTTTTCTAAGAAATTAGTCAAAGAAAGATACCAAGTACTGCTCCTAGGTGGACTGTAAAAAATTGATTCACGCTCCCTTAGCTCAATAACAGTTTGATTTTCAGGGATAGGGATGCCTACTTCTTCTTCCGGAGTAGAAAGTTCTTCGATAGCTATAAGTCCAGAAGGAAGATCTTGGGTGATTACTCTTTCTACCCTAGGTGAACCAGGACCACTAGAAGCTGGAGAAGCAAACCCCGATGTCGGAGTAGCAGCAAATTCACTTTCAGGTTCAGATATTTCAGGTTCCTCACCTATATCACTAGTAGATGAAAAGCTACCAGTAACTTCGGAAACAGACACTGATTGTGGATTATAATCTGCTACTAAAGCTTGAAAATCAGGATGTACTACCAAAGAAGACTCTCCTTCTTCAGGTGACCCAACTCTACTGTCTTTAGGAGTCACGAGGACTTTTAAACCTTCAAGCTGGCTCGATGAAAACTCAGGAGGTTGGCCCCGAAGTCTACGGGACTTCCTCGGTAATTCAGCCACGGTTAAAAAATTTTAACTACTTCACACGCAAACAAAGTAAAATCTCAATGAAAACCACCTAAAGCCTCTAAAGAACCAAACAAATTCAAATCACACGCCTAAAGAATCTAGGAGATCAAACACACACAAACAGTAACTTTCCATACTGAAAACACTAGTTGGTGATGAAATCCAACGTCGCAGAGTTCAATACAGAAATGGCGGTTGGAACAGTTACCCCGGCAACCTGCTTAATGAATAGACTGGCACAATTTCCTCCACTTAACCTTCTCGAGTGAAGAGAACCCCCTAGACAATCCAAGTGAGTCTAGCCGACGTCTGCTCCAGGTACAGTGGGATCTTCCCACCACTGTCACCTCAGGAAGAATCCTAAAGAATATGGCCACTAAGATTACCAACTGAAACAAATATACCTGGGGGAACAGTCTACGATCCGATACACATGCAAGGGCAGAGTAGCGAGCTCAATCCCCTTGAAGGCTCCTTGACATAATCCAAGGTTTACCAACAAGTGACCCCAGGCTCCTCGACAATGGTTAATCCGAGGTTTACCGTTTTTAATACGTGAATATTTGGCATCATTCCCAATGAGGAAGGATTGATTCCCACACTGGTTCGGACACGATCTCGTGCTTCTCCTTTAAGAGGAGCTTTCCCAGAGCATAAATGCAACAATTGGATTTCTTCCCTACCACAAGATACAACTACTTATTTGTTTTTTTGTCTTGGAGAGTTAATTACTCTCCTACTCCAAGACACTAGCCTAAGCTAAATTGGTGTATTAGAGCCCTAGAAATAAAAATGTTGCTAGATGAATTTTACTTTAAGCGTTATTTTTTATTGGTTTTTGTTTAAGTCAAAAGGTGCGGAGATGAAACTCGTGGTATGAAGACTCAACTCAAAATCACTAAAAATGCACCTAAGATGATTTAAACAATCTTTTCTCTTCGATGAACTTCTAGCTAAGAAAGAGTTTGAGAATGCAAATACTTTGTAAACACAAATCCTTCTTAACAAACAAATTAAAAGAAGAGCTTTTTGATTTTCCAATGCACGCAAAATGAGACAACTAGTTATTTCACAAAAAATTCCCTTTTTCGTTTCAAAGCACTCAACCACTACAAAAACTAACTTTTTCCAAAAGAGATTTTTTTATTTTTATAAAACACTCAAAACTATGGAAATGACTAACTTTGAGATCTATAAATTATAAAAGCCTATTTGAAGTCAAATCCTACAAGATGTCTTTTTTAAGGATGTTTTACTTAGCTAGATGTAAGCTAAGGACCAATTTATGCAGAACCACAAATCAGTCAAAAACAACCAATTTTGTTTTCTTTTTAAAAAATGAAAATCCAAACTTTTAAACACAAGCTTTTCGAAGTTTTGTAAAGAGAAAACACAAAGCGGATTCCTCAACAAGGGGAGATTTCATAAATGGTCAGACCCATAAGAAGGCTGGTAGACACCAAGGTTATCTGAGGTCCCTACAGCTTCTAAGCTCAGAGCTACTACAAGACCAAAATGAAAAACAAACCCAACAAGCAAAACTCCTAGGAATTTCACCTAAAACCCTAACACCAATGAAATCAACCTAAGGAAAGCTTATGACAGGTTATATGCAGGTCTGGTCAATGGATAATAACTTCTAAACAAAAACTAAGCTAACTAATATAGGAAATCTTAGGTTTTTCAAAATTTTGACAGGGTCCGCAGGCCCATAGTTAACACAGGTGCGGTACCGCTCTGTGCTAAAAGAAAAGGTGCGGATAGGTATGCACTGTGTCAAAAGGCTAGGGTGCGGTCCTCTCCCAAAGCTATGAAAAATGAAAAATAACCTTGGATCTACAAACTCTACCCAATTCCACACACAACAAGCCAAAAACAGAAACAAAAACACAGTTTCTCAGGTCAAAGTAAAAACAAGGAAAAAATCAAGTTCCCCAGTATGGTCGCCATTTTGTCACACGGAATGAGT
Organism: Pinus tabuliformis; assembly: GCA_031772625.1. Lineage (NCBI taxonomy): Eukaryota > Viridiplantae > Streptophyta > Pinopsida > Pinales > Pinaceae > Pinus > Pinus tabuliformis. The sequence goes on from CM062805.1 coordinate 881,829,009, forward strand.
CGATCTTGTGGACAAGATAGACCTTCCTAGAATCTAAAGAAGACCTAATGACAAGCAAACCAATCACACACTATCTTTCTCTAAATATGATTTTATAAACAAAGGCAAACAAGTGTTTTAGGGCCTACCTTAGGTCCAACACAAGTTTGTGGAAGCCTTCGCTCCTTCGATCCAAATGAGCTCCTTTGTTGCGAATCTGCAAACACAAACAAGCAAACAAATTAAATAGCACCTGAAAAGCCAATATCATAAAACATATTTAACATGAAATTCAAGGAATTCATGAAACAAATAACATGAGACAATTTGTTGAGAAAAATGAGTTTGATTGTATTAATTCAAAAGAAGAAGAACTTTACAACCTGTGCCTTGACACTGTACAAGCTCCTCCCAGGGTCCAGCAAGAAGTCTCCTCTACTTTGACAAGTTTCACTCTCTTCCCAATGAAGCCAAAAAGGTATGCGATCTCTCCTCTTAAGCTCAAATAGGAAGAATTAATTTCACCAGCATTTACCCTAAAAAATATTCAGCTTCTAACCTCCCTAGCAACCAGCCCAATGCCTGAATTTATAGTGCAATGGAGGGAAGATACTAGGTCCTCCTTCAAAGGGATAAAGCCCTCCTTCAAAGGGATAGCTCCTCTCATCAAGGGATTAGCTCCTTCTCTTTTGGGATGCATGAACCACCTAAGAGCGGCCAATCCACGTCAAAATTCCTTCTAGAATCATCTAGAATTAACCCAAAGTGAGTTTTTTAGAATAAACTTGCGCCTTTTTGACTTTCACAGGGGTCCGCACCCACACCTTTAGGGACAGAGCGGGCAGGTCCGCATTTTTTGTAAACAGAAGGTGCGGGACCGCAGGCAATAGTGAGAGAAAGTGCGGAACCAGAGTTTTATTGATTTTCAATGTCTTTCCCTCAATTTCAAAGCTTGACTTGAAGAGCTGAGGCCTGAGACTTGCTTAGGAGGATAGTACAAGTGATGATAGACCCATACTGACTGCAAATAATCATGATGACGATATTTTTGTGTAACAGATCATTTATTTTGATGCTTCATCATTGGACGACGATGGGAGATCGCATAATAATTCTGCGAAAACCAGTGCTTTCTTTGACTTGGATTTTAAAAATTCCAGATCAAACTCTTGTAGAATTGCTATCCATTTTGAATATTTGCCCCCCATAAACTGTCACAACAATATATAAGTCATGGGGTTGCAATATGATAGAATGGTAGTTTTTCGAAAGAGGACATAGTTTCGAAATCTCTGTATCGCTTGAACAGCTGCAAGTGCTAGCTTTTCAACATAAGAATATTTGCTTTCTGTATCATTTAAGTTCTTACTTAAATAATATATAGGATGTTCAATTCCGTTGTCTTCTTGAACTAAAACCATTGCAATGGTTGTATCCGCTGCAGCCAGATACAGGTTAAAGTCTTTTTGATAATCAGGAGCGTACATTAATGATGCTTTCATTAGGGAGTCTTTCAAAACATCAAAGGAAGCTTGTGCGACCTGATCCCAAATGAAGGGCACTTCCTTTTTCAATAGACGAGTATAACCTTTAGCAAGTTTGGTGTAATTTGGAATGAACCTCCTCAGAAAGTTTGCTTTCCCTTGGAGTTTCTGAATCTGAAGCAAATTCGAAGGTGGAGGCAAATTTATGATTGCGTGAACCTTACATGGGTCGAGACGAATCCTGTCTTTCGAGACTACAAAGCCAAGTAAACGACCAGAAGTGACACAGAACACATGTTTGTGTGGATTGAGTCGTATCTTATAGTGTCGACAACGTAGAAATATCGCTCTTAAATGCTGCGGATGATCAGTCCGCTTTCGCGAATGAGCCGGAAGGTTGTCGAGATATGGTTGAACGATGTTTTTGATTTCATGGAAGGCATAATTCATTTCCCTCTGAAATGTTGCCCCTGCATTCTTTAAACCAAAGGGTAATTTTCGATATGCGAATGTGCCCCATGGACAAATAAATGCAGTCTTTGACTGGTCTTGTGGGCAGATATTTATTTGATTATACCCGAAGAATCCATCCATAAATGAAAAGATTTCACATCTGGTGCATTCATCAATTATCTGGTCAATGAGGGGTGTGGGGTAGTTGTCTTTTGGACAAGCTTGATTTACATCCCTATAATCGATGCACACTCTAATCCTTTCTTGTTTTTTCACAACAGGGACAATATTCGATACCCAATCGGTTAGAGGAACCAGGTAAATGAAACTAGCATGGAGAAGTTTTTCAACCTCTGCCTTGATGGCAGCGGCTTTCTTGGGGTGCACCTGCCGTAGTCGTTGTCGTACTGGTTTGACATCTGGATACATCTTGATTTCATGTTCAACAATACTCGATTCAATGCCTGGCATTTCATTATATGACCAAGCAAAGACATCTCTGAATTCGTGAAAAAGAGCGTTATACATTCCCAGTTCTGAAGGAGAACAACATTTGCCAACATAATCCCGGATGCGGGTGTTGACATGGCGCGATAGGCAGGTGTCGGAAGAGGCTCGTCACGTGGGCAGATGTAAGCCCGGACGAGCCACGACACACCAGATCGCAGAGGTAATAAATGTGATGGGAGGCTCCGCAAACTCGGCTTCAATGCTGGTTTTATGGCTGGTTCAGAGGGAATTCATTGTGCAGCTGAGTTCGAGGCAAATGGCGCTCGTTATCTACACTCCCCCGGTCACCTGGATTCATTCCTGCAAGAATTCCGAGCAGACGTTGGCAGAGGAGGAACATTCCGTGGTTCAGAGTACAAATACTCAGTGGGATTCTGGTCCGAAGGTTAATTTGACAATGCAGAGGGAGAGGCTCAGGATGAGCAGTCGCAGGGGAGGTTCTAGGGGCTGCTCTGCCACCCATCGCCCAGTCAATTCGCCCTCCTCCTCGGCGGAAATTGCTTATGAGCATATCAGAGGCTCAAACAGACCTGTTGGATGCGGCACTGTGCGTGGGTGGGGAGAAATTCTAGAATGCAGGAATTTGGAGCACCCGGCTGTTCGTTATCGAATTCCTTGAACGTTGGAGAACAATACTCTTATCGTTTCAGTCATGGTGGAACACTGCAATAATCACAGAGGGCCTCTGGACAATTTGGGTGTGCCAGTGGTCGATATGCAGGTTCCCGCAGTCGATATGCGGAGGCCTACCAAAGATTACTCACACCCAGCAACTCAAGCTGAGGAAGCTGGCCCTAGTGAGCCGGTTCCGCGGACGCTACGTTCAGAAATGTGGGTCTCGCAAAAGCTCAAAGGGCAGGTGAAGGATATGGAGGTCTCGCAGAAGCTCAAAGGACCGGCGAAGGAGGAGCCCCATACAACCGATGAGGACTAATTCCGTTGTCAATATGTTTACCGTTGCCAGGAAAGCAACTCTTTGTTTGCCTCTCAAGCTCTCTGTCGATTTACTGCTCTCTTTATCAATCTGTCTATGTGCTCATCCATGTCGGATTTTGTGTCCACCGTGTCAGTCAATGTGTCCATTGTATCGGTTTGTCAATCCACCGTGTCAGTTCACATGTCCATTGTGGCGGTTTACAAGCTTACTGTGTCGATTCAATTTTGTAATGATGCTACTCAGAAGGGTCTTTCATGGAGACAATCTCGCTGGAGATGCAGGGCCACGGCCCTGGTGTAATTTTGCTGTAATTTTTGTTTTTTGTAATATAAATTAGCCTAGTCTTACAGAGAAAAAAAAAAACATTTGCCAACATAAATATTCTCTACAACATTTGTTTTGGTCGAGATATTTATGGTGATAGTCTCTTCAATGTTGGACAAGTTTCGCTCGGAATCCACCGTGTTTACAGTATTTGATAGAAAATCAAAAACTAAAGGATGATAAAGGTCATCAGGAGTATCTTCTTCACAATCTGGAAGAAGGGAACGATGGTGGTAATCTTCCCATGGTGCCCCTCCAATTACCATTAATTGAACAATTCCTTCGTCGGTGTCATGCACTCGCGACCAAGGATTTGAAAGGGTGCCATATTCCTTAGACCTATCTATCCAAATGCTTGATGAGCGTTGATTCGGGTTTGCCTCCCATGCTAGGAATATTGATTGCTACAATATCTCTATTGGGCTTGGAGGCAATACCTGTGCATGATCCATGTTGATATCGTTTTCTGAGATCTTTTTAATCGAATATATCATATTGTAGGTTCCTACCGACGCTACTTCCGCCAAATTGATTGGAGGCAGAAGGGCAAAAGTTACCATTAATATAGGGTCTTTTAGTAGGCCTACTCTGATATTTTGAAGTGAATGGGGGCTTCCATGGATCATTGGAATGCTTCCCGTAACTTGAGAACCATTGGGGAGGAAGGTTTGTTGATCGACAATTGTAATCCCTCCTTGAAAGGGAAATGCAATCTTCCTAAAATAGGTCGACACAAGAGCAACCATAGCATATATCCATGGTCTTCCCAATAGGATGTTATAATCGAGGTTTCCATCGATTACTTCAACATCTATTTCTATTGTTTTCCCTCCTAGTTCAACCTTCAAGTTACTTAGAATACCATATGGGGTATATGTTCGTCCGTCAAATGCTTTTAATGTCATCGAAGATCGCGACAAGGTTGGAGATCCTAAAGTTTTCCAGCAACTCATCGACATAATACATGTAGATGCCCCCTCATCAATAATTGTTCGATGAACAATTTTGTTGAGGGCTTTCACTTGAACGAGGAAAGCTAGTTGAGCTGGTAATTGAGGATCGTATCCTTTATGATTAAAGGATACAAGATTGGAATCCTTTGGGTCTATCCCACCGATGGCCGATAATAAAGCCTGCTTTTGGGATGGGAAATTTTGCAGTACCTCAAGTGTCGACATAGCAGATGGCGATTGGGCCAGATCTTCCACTATATTATAATGTTGTGCTGCTCTAGCACGAGGATTAAATGTCGATTTGTGTACTACTCCCTTTGGCGGTTTTATTTTCAACTCAGGAATGATGGGCGGCACAACTTCTGTCGAAGTTGTTGTCGAACTACTAGGTTGATCTTTATCCTTGTTGTTCGACAGCTGTGGATTCCCGTAATCTTTGTTCCTTGTCGATATCAAAGCATCATTTTTCTGTTTGGAAACTGACAACATCAGCACTTGAGACGGGGAAGAATTTTTACTATCAACCAGATTTGTTCCTGGATTTGGAAACGGATCAGTTAATACTGCCGAGGTTTTTGAATTCTTGAAGAATCTTTTAAGCTCAGCTCTGTGTGGACAATCTGATGTCCAATGATCCTCATCGCATATAAAGCATGGACGATTTGGTTTCCTATTTCCAGAACGGTTTGTAGAAGATTTTTCAAGTGATGATTCCTCTTGTTTCTTCTTCTTCCCTTTGCTTTTCTTCTTGCCCCCTAGTTGCTTGGTTTCTTTGCCTTTGTCTGTCGAGACGGCATTTACTTCCAAGGCAAGAAGTTCCTCTTTTGCATTTTGACTGGAAATCTTACGGGCATTTTTAGATGTAGCCTTTTTCGATTTCGTGTCTGTTGCACCAATCACACCATTGCCGACATGAGAGTCATTGTTTGATTTAGGAGGAGGAGGGACCGAGAATTCCAGTCTAGGAGCGTCAGGTATTTTATCGTAGAGCGTGCCAGACTAAGTATAAATCAAGTCTAAATATTGTGCACGAGCAATGACTTGCTCTTCGGTGACGACTCCCCCTTTTGCCACATCTTCCGTAATGGAAGGCAATAATGACTTAATAAACCATTCAGCTAAAAGTTGAACAGGAACATATATTTTTACCATTCTACGAAGACATCGCCACTCATGTATATGATCAGATATGTGAGTGGCCGTTGTTTGTTTGAAATTGGTAAGAAGTTCCGTTCCTGTTTCGTACCTTATCGGTAACTGAAAATGGGTTAAAAAGGTTGTGGCTAGGGTACTGAAGTTGTCAAATGAAGCTCTGGGCAATTCGATATACCATTTTGTTGCTGGACTAGTTAACGTCCTCTGAAAAAGGTGAAGTCTAATCGAATCATCGTTCAGTGTGTTCGATGAACACCACAGATGAAAGGTCATCACATGATTCGATGGATCTTCACCCGGATTTCCATTAAATTTAGGAATATCTGATGTAAGTTTATGCAGAATCGCTAGCCACCATGGGGCGTAAGCAATTGGATCGTTTGTTAACAGATTTAAATCAGGTAACTCTAAAGTTGTCGCGAAGGGTAACTGTTGATTCAGGTTAGGTGAAGCATACCCAGGATAAGATGGAATCACCTGAGCAGTTGGTCTTTGCATACCAGCATAATGCATTTGATGTTGATAAATTTGGTAAGGTTGGTGGGCATGACCATTGTAGAATGGTTGATTTTGACCGTTTTGGATATACGGCTGCCCACTATTTGCAAAGATTTGTTGCTCAGATCCTTGGTATACTTGTTGGAATTGCGGTTGTTGGTATTGCACTAACCATGGTTGTGAAGCCAGGTGTTGTTGCCCGATACTAACTGTTTGACCAAGATGAGGGGTAATTGTACCCATTTGAACCTGTGCCATTCCACCAGTTGGCGATTGTGGTTGAGTCGCAGGATCAAGAGGCTGTTGCATTACAACCTGAGAAACCTGAGGTTGGCATACAACAGGCAGTGCTTGTACTTGCGACACCGTCACAATAGCTGGCGTAGTTGGTATATTTGACATAGGTAAACATTGTTGCATCGAATATACAACTCTTGGTTGTTGAGGTAGCATCAGTACCCAACCGCTAGAGGTAATTCCAACATAACCTAAATTTTGTTGTGAACTCCCGTATGGCTGTCCTCCCGGAGGGGACAATGAAAGGGTATACTGCCCCCCATACGGCGATAATCCAATACTTAAGGGAATGGTTTTCCCTTGAGGACCAGACTGCCCAAATTGACATCCCAAAGGATCAATTTGTTGAGACTCAACATAAGAGTTTCTAGATACTATTCCGGATGAAAAAACAGGAACGAACCATACTTTCAAAATAGCCCCTGAGTGGGCTCCTTCTAGCGATCGAGAGCTAGTTGTGACAGATGGTATACTGGCAAACATTGTTGGAGTGATAGCAGGAATTTCTACCGTCGCTGTGTCGGATGACACAGTCCTAGATGTTGACGGTTGCTTAGACATTTCTAGTCTATCCAAAAGATTACCTAGCAATTCTACAGGACCTTCCGCTGGCGGTAAACTAATTTCTGATGAAGAAGGATACAGAGTGATCCCGACTCCAAATTGCGATGGAGTACTAGATGGAGGATCCTCCACAATCTCTTCTATAGCAATCAGACCAGGTGAAAGAGGTAGACCGTCAGGTCTGTAGAATATTTCTGGTGTCGAAGAAGGTATGGAATCTGCAGCGACAGATGTTTGGGGAACAACACTCTTCAAACCAGTTGTAGATGGAACTGGTTCAGTGATACAGGTGTTTACCCTCAAACTAGGATCAATACTACTATCCTTCGGTGGTTGCTGAACTTCTTCTATAAAGGCAGGGATACCAGAAATGTTTGGAGTAACCGAAGTCTCTGATGTTGTTGGAACACTTGTTCTAACTTTACCAGGAGATTTGGAACCAGTTAAACGAGTTTGCTTTGTCCGTAATAGTTTCGATTCCAGAGACAAAGACGGTTGACTCGTAAGCCTCCGCAAACTATAGGGTTTCAATTGACTTTCTTCCACGATTGTAGATTACTCGATCAACTAAAAATAAAGGGGAAGTATGTTTCCAAATTAGATGAATTTTAGGCGCTTTTGACACAACTTGTTTTTTCAATTTTAAAGAGTCAAGAAAAAACAAAAGATGACTCTAGTCGCCTTCGATTTTTAATGAGCCTGAAGTGACAAGTGCTCAGATGGACCTTTTCCGTTAAGGAGTCTGAAAAGGAATGAAAGGGACTGCTCTGGAAATCTAGGCAGATGGATTACCAAACCAATCGCAAAACTGTAGAATACTTTTTACAGTACGGCAATCAATCTTCCCGAATGATGTGTTCAGTGCATTGCGATAGATAGGGCGGCAGACACGGCTTCCTATGGATAAAGGATTAAGCCTATTGTGGTCTCCAAAAATATACTCGATGGTACGTGGGAGCGCAAGTCCGTACTGGCACTTATCATCTCAAAGTGGAGGAATCACCCAACCAACAGTGAGAACAACAGTTACCAGGCTTTACGACACCGGAATATGTCTCTAGCCTAGACTTCTAGATGTTGTGCGTTAGGTTCCAAAGCGTTGTTAGATTCATTAAATTTATTTTATAGTTGATATTGCTTAATAAATTTTCCTTTCAGGTTCACCACGTGATGGAGATGTGCAATTCCTAAAATGCAATCTAAGATGATAAACAGTCTTTTATCTTCTTTGTGCAATGAAAATCCTAGCTACTAAGGAAAGAAAGACATAATTCTTTCAACAAAGAGCAAACAGCACACACTATATGCATTGTCCTAAATCAAGCCAATCAAATAGTCTAAATGCAAATGCACATGCATGTATTTGTTTTCAGCCTTCTTAATATGTGAATGATAAAAAGAAAGCTAATGCGCAAATCTGAATTACCTTTCAAGCGACAATTACCAGCAAGTTTCTTTTCAAATTCAAAATGAAGACTTGCTTTCTGGTGAGCTCCAGTATTGTAGCAATAATGCTACAACTCCTGGGGCTTCCTGTCTCTCATTTTATCAACCCGGTAGTTCGTACAAACTTGGAAGCGACGGTGCTGTATGCACAAGTACTAGCTCTTGTCGCAGCTGTCACTTGGTCAGCTGGCACAAGTCCGCTAGGGCTCAAGCCAACTTCTATAGGCTCACAGAAGAAGCTTTATCAATGATGGACGAAAGCTAGCTCAAAGGAGACTAATCTACTTGACAAAAACGAACTGAAAGCAAATCAAAGCATGTAAACCTAGGAAACCCTAATTTAACTAATCTAACCTCTATAATGCAAAGAATGTGAAGGAAACTTCTACCAATGTTGCTGTTACCTCTAATCAGTGAAAATGCATGGATCTAAGCTGCTTGCATCATAAAAGACATGTTTTTGTATTTTTCCTTTAAGTGTGTGGAATGATTGTGATTGTGTGCTAATTAGGGTTTGGTTGTGCAGATGGAATGGAGAAGGAAGGAGAACGTGGGACAGGTTGGGAAGGCTAGGAGAGGTCCCTAGGGATCCTTAGCATCCATCCACAGAGGTTCCTCACATTCAGAAGCTCAGCAACCGAGTGAGTGGCCTCCTACAGGATGTCTGCAGGGGATCCTACAGGATACTTAGAGGTTTCTACAGGATGTCTATAAACTGCTACAGGATGACCTACCGTGAGTGTTTGAAGAGATGGAGGAGTGATGGAATGGTAGGGGGAGATGTGCAAGGTGGGAATGAGGCTGGTGATGGCTCTAGAAGTGGAGGAATGAGATGAGAAATGAGTGTAGGGAGTAGGTTGGAAGATAGAGGGCTAGGTCAACAAGAGGCTAGGAAATGAAGTTACGTGAGGAGTGGAAGACTTTGGGAGATAACAGAGCGGGGTAAAGGTCGAGGAGATGTGTTGCATGCGTGATCAAGATGGAGAATGAAGTAATGGACGAGAGAGGGCAGTGCAAGTGAAACAAATGCTTGTGACTGTTACCAAACCGAAAATGCATTAACCTAAACTACCTGTGCTTGTAAATTCAATGAACAGCAATCCAAAACGCGAAGGAGAATGTGCATGAAGCTGTGGTAAAGGAGTGTGGTGCAGGTGTGAATGACAAGGAAGCATCTAACATAACGTGACTGTGTTTGCAGCAATCATGAAATAAAGAAATGCGTGTTTTTGGTGGTTAGTCATGGACTGCACCCCAATCCCAGATGAGACGGCAGTGAGCCTTAACAACCCTTTTTGTTGGAGCTACAATGGACTATATCTATCCTCTGCTACATTAAACAACTGCAAACAAACTCACCATAAGAAAATCCTATCTAACTCATGAAAAAGACCAACTTAACAACCTGTAATTCGAATTGCATGTGCAAATGAAAAGCTCAAAGTGCTGAAATGAAATGGAAACAACACTACAGCAGAGGGGATCTATGGCTCTCAGGTTGGGCCCTAACCTGAGAGCTATAGTCTCCTTAAGAAACTCAGAACTAAATCACAAACTGCCTTCTTTATTCATAATCTGATATCATGCCAAATTGGCTTACAAAAGGAACGAAAACTGAACTGTGCTCCAAAATTACAATAGCAATACGAGAGTTTCAACAACCTATCCAAGGCTAAGGCCTCTATACTTATACAAAAACGATGATCCAACAAGTATCCTTGATTTTAGGAGCTCGGCTGTCCAACTTCGAGTTTAACTGTTGATCCTGTAGGACAGTCATAACTACTGTTCCTGTAGAACAATTATAACTGTTGTTCCTGTAGGACAGCTGGCTGCTTCTAAGCTCGGAGGGGAGATGGATTGGAGCTCGGAGTTCTTGGTGGGAATCACGAGGAATGTCCCCAAGACCGTGGACATCCTCTCCTAAAAGTCAGCAGTGCCACCTCATTGTCTCCTTGTCTCCTTTTCGTTGTCTTTTGCTCCCTTTTAATGCCAAAACCTGGAATCACAATGCATTAGTCACGTAGATAGAGTGCCTACCCTTCTTCCTACAAACAACATGAATAAACTAAGAAATGCATGCATAAGCAGTAAAAAATGAATGGTTTGAGCAAGTAGAATAGGCCAAAATGAGCCCAAATTGTACCAAAATTGGGGCTCATCATCACCCCCCAGCTGAACCATTTGCTCATCCTTGAGCAACTTAGTCAAGATCCTCATCCTTCATGGCTTTCACTGCTCCCCTTACATCCCAAGCTTCTGTGGTGATGTCTTCTTGGTCGATATGAAACCCTGCTGTGTTTTCCACTTTTTCCCATTGTGCCTGGTCATCCTTTCCTGTACTTCCTTCAACCAATCCTAGCAGCAATGGAGGGCTGAGTTTAAGGCCAATCCAGCTGGCCTGAAGTCTTTGCACGAATTTCTTGTAAAGGTCCACTCTTGCCAATGCTTCCCTCATTCTGGTCGGGGTATGGTATTCCCGGATCTTCAAACTATGTGCCAAGGCATGCCACCTACGTGCACAAGCCTGGGCAGCAGTTTCTCCCAATAATCTGTCCATGTCTTCAAAGTGGGCTATTGCTTGGGCTTGCTGGTCCATAAATTTCAAGGAAGCTGTGGGATCATTGGATAACTGTTGGCGGGCTGAGATGAGGGCAACCGGATCCTCTGGTTCTGCCCGAATGTACAGTGGCTCACTCACTTCTCGGCTCATGACCGATTTTTCTTCAGTGGCTCTCTGATCCTCATGATTCAGCCACGAAGCAAAAGCCATCAACTGCAGATCGCCCAAGGTGATATTGGGATCCCAAGAGACTTCATTGGGCAAAACTAGATTGTGGATGTAGAATTCTGCTAGCTTGGCTTTGTCCTCTGCTGAGCTAGTATTGCATATTTCAGCAAATTGCTGTGGGTTATGGATTTGCTCAATACCTCTTTGTGCTAGTGTGTTTATCTGGAACTGTAGCCACTGATCCTTTAAGTACAACCCATAAGACTTTGCAGGATGTCTGCACTGTAGGGCCTCCATGGCCCAACTGGCCATGCAAGCCAATTGTGTTTCCTTTTGTTGCAGCTGTTCCTTTAAGGCTTGCACTTCAATTCTTATCTGCTGTTATTCTTCCTGTAGAAGTGTCTTTGGCCCTTCAAGATTGGTGGTCAGCTCCTTCTTGCCTTCTTGTTCACTTGTGATGCCCTTGGAGGATGTTTCTGCCCCTGCCTTGAGTTCTTGTAGCTGCAACCTTAACTTCTTGTTTTCTTCCTGTAGAAGTGCTTGCTGGCAACTAGCCACATGTTTGGCCATGGTGAACTCGCTCCTGACCTCCCTGAGCTGATCTTGTAGAGGGCCTATGTCCCCCACCCCCTTTGATTTGGCAATTTGCATCCATGTATGGGAGCGGACTCTTTCTTTCTCTAATTCAAAGAATAGGGGTACAGTAAATTTTTGTGGGATGACCTTGCCCGCCTCCAAGAAGGTATAATATGAATTCAGATTGGGCGAAGGGCTAGGTTCGGGTATATGTTCTCTTGCTGTTTCTTCAGGTAGTTCTGCCTCCTCCGCCCTTGGTGATGAGGGTCCTCCTTCTTCTCTTTGTTCGGTTTCCTGTAGTCGAGCCAAGGTATCCTGTAGGACGTTTTCAGCTTCCTGTAGCCTGGTTTTCTCGTCCAACAGGTCCACTCGGTCTTGCCATGTGCTCTTCTTCGGGCTTCCCTTTTCGTAGGTAACTGTGACCTTTGAGGGGGATTTTTCTTTGGGCGAAGTAGGGGTGTCCTCAATGACAATTGGGCTGCTGGACTGCTGCTGTGGCTTCCCTGTTTTTATCCGAACACTTCTCCGTGCTTTGAAGTAGAGAGGAGGGTCCCTCTTCCTCTTTCCTTTTGGCTTAGGTGGCGTACTGAGGCCAGCTAATACAGCCGCTGCCTCTCTGGCTAAAACATCCACCTTCTGCTTCTCAGATTTTGGTTTTGCATGGGTTCCTGTAGAAGCCTGTTTTTGCACTTTTGTGCTTCCTGTAGAAGCTGTTATCGGGCTTCCTGTAGAAGCCTTGGTTTTTGCTTTTGGGCTTCCTGTAGAAGCCTGCTTCTCACTGATCTTCGTGCCTCCTGTAGAAGCTTGCTTCTCCTTTCCTGTAGTGGTAGGTGTCTTTACTTTTACTTGCTTTGCTGCAGGGGTTTGATCCTTTTGTTTGCTTGTGAGTGCTGAAGAGGTAATTGGGCTGACATGGCCTGCCCCAACTTTGTCTCTTCTGCTTTTTGACCTTCTTTCTCGTGCTGACAGGATGGGGGAGTCAGCTTTTTCTTCAGCCTTCTTTTCCTCAGCCACCGCTTCCTCGTCTTCAGTGCTGGAGGAGCCACTATCTTCGATCAACATTTTAATGTCCCCATCTCGTGTTAGATTCCTAAACGACTCCCAGGAGAGGGGAACTTTATATGAGTGCAGTGCATCCTCCACAAGCAATTTTATTAACCCATGATGGGCTATCTGATCAGGGATGCCCTGTCTTAGCTTTGCAGCACACTCCATTAGGGACTGCAGGAGATAATAAGGGATGCTTAGTTTTTGCTCTACAGGAAGGTCAATTCCGTGTCTTAACTCAGTGAGGAGCCGGAAGTGATATGCATACACGATACTGAACCGGCCTTCACAAGTAATATATTTCATAATGTGAAAACTGACTTCGTTCCATGGTGGTGTCAAACTATTCCTTCGTACTCCATTCTTATCTTCAGAGAATTCTTCCTCAGGTGGAAAGAATTCCTTCTTCGCTTGCTGGCTCTGTTTTCGTTCTTCTTTATCCCACGGGAGACCCATAGGAAGCTCAGTGATTCTACTGATGGACTGCGGGGTTATCTTGAGGCTTAGGCCTCTGAAATTGACTGTGGCCAGCACCTTGGATTTTGGCCTCAGGGCCTGCAAGAATTCCTCGGCTACTTCATCATCGTACCCCTGCAACTTATCACAAAAAGACATCCACTGTGCTTGTGTAAAGAGCTCCACCACTGCTTGATTTCTCCTCAATGTGGTTGAATCAGTGGGCTCTCGTCTGATAAACCCACCAGGCATGATGAGCACGGTGGTTTTGACCACAGGTGGTAAATATAAAGGGAATTCGGTCTTATAGACAGAGCATGCAATGAATTCACAAAACCACAGTCTAATTATACCTCTATCCTGTAGAAGCGATAGTATGGGCACAACAATCCAATATCTTTTATGACCAGACTGTGAATAATGACCTTGCCACCTTTGAAAACCAATTGCGGAAGGAGTTTCAGGGTTACCTCTTTTCCGCCACCTTTTTTTTACGTGAAGACTTCACCTTCCTGTAGAGACTGCTTTCCTGTAGATACTGCTTCCTGTAGGACTGCGTTCCTGTAGAAACTGTTCCTGTAGGAGCAGTGCACAGACTTCGGGGGAGCTATAGTTGGACAGCGGTCGAGAGGTGCCTTACCAGCGTTCAGGTAGCCGAGAGCTTGGCGTATCAACATGCAGAGGTAATCAGAGGAGCTACTCGAGTTTTGAAGTGAGGTTGATGGATATACACGCTTAATCGAGCCGATTAGATTTTGAATCGGTGCAGCTCGTGGCGCGGGGGGTGAGCTGTCCCCGCCGGACCGTTGGGTGACGTCACCCATCATCCGCCTGCACATTCGCTTGCTGCCGCATTCATTCCCACAGATCTGCCGCCGCCCTTTTCGGTTAAACTCGTTTCACGGTTGACGGGACTAATCTTCACGTGCGTGCTACGTGTGTCTTTTGTCGTGGCTGCCACCTCATCATCTGACTATCCTTTCACTAGCCGATGTGGCCAGTCAACTGGCCTTACGGCCGCTCAACCATTCACCTTTATGCCATGCAAAACAAATCAAAGTAATATCCATGCGATTTGATGGAGAGAAGGATTAGAACACTTACCTGCGCGCGGCTGCACATGATTTCCAGTTTGTGGACGATGGATTTATCTGCTGCACGCGGCTTACACAGACCCGGAGGCACATGGCTACCGGTTGCTGACGCTGGAGTGGATGGTTTCGCGTTCATGCGCCCGTGTTTTATCTCGGATGGCGGTGCTGTGGACGGTATTCACTCGAGCAGGTTGAACTGTTACAGGATCCCCGCGAGGGGTCTTGTCACAGTCCTTTCTCCTTGGGTACATGCTGCATGCTGGCGGTTCTGGCTTCTCGATCACGATCCCAGCGCTTCTGATGCATAACGTGGATGTGGTATGGCTCTCGGTGCTTGGTTTTTCTTTGACAGATGTTTTTTCACGAGAACTCATTGCTTTGTTGTGCTGCTGCAGGGATCTTGGTTGCATGGCGACGAGGATGGTGGAGCAAGATAATAGCAATGTTCAGGGGTGCCATCAGTGGCATGCATGCGTTCAATCCACTCCTCAGTCGCTAGATCTTCACTTGAAACACATTTCGGCCGTCGCAACCTTCTACAGGAAGTTTCCTGTAGAACACAGAGCTTCCTGTAGAAATTTTGCACTTTCCTGTAGAAGATCCGCGTCTTCCTGTAGGAAGACTGTCTGTTCCTGTAGAAAACTGTATCTTCCTGTAGAAGATCCAAATCATGATAAAAATTGCACATACCTTGAAAAGCATTGTTATTCTTGGAGGAGGTGTTGATGACATCCTTTGATAGCATGATGAAGGCCCCTGGCTTGGAGTGGAGAGGCTTCTTCTCCTCCATAGAACATCTGCATGCAAAACTTTTATTGTGCTTATTGTTTTTTTTTCTCTCTTTTTTTTTTTTTTTTTTTTTGAAAAGATAGCAAGGGCGCCCCAAAGAGGTTTTCACCCTTGCTACCTACCCTGAGCGCCTCAAAGAGGTTTTCACTCAAGGATCTTTTTTTTAACTTTCTTCTTTTTTTTTGAAAGACAATAGGAGCGCCTCAATGAGGTTTTCACCCCTACTGCCTGCCTTGGGCGCCTCAGAGAGGTTTTCACCCAAGGATCTTTATTTTTTTTCTCTCTTTTTTTTTTTTTTTTTTTCTTTTTTTTCTCTTCAGGGTATGCCCAAAGTGGAGGCAGAACCCTTCTCTATGACCAAAACAGATTTCTCCATAGTGCTGATAAACTCTTGTCTTGAGAGAGGTCTTCTGTAGATCTTCAATCGGTGCCCATTTACAAGCATGGGAATGGCTTCCTCATCAATGGTTCGAATGAGGACAGATCCATTGTCATGGCACTGTTCCACTACATATGGTCCTAGCCATCTGGTTCTCAACTTCCCCTTGAAATCTTTGAATCTGGAGTCATACAACAAAGCCCAATCTCCCGGCTGGAACTGCTTGTCATGGAGATGTTGATCATGCCACACCTTTCTCTGAAGTTGAACCACTTCTGAGTGAAGGAGGGCCTGCATGCGGTGCTCATCCAGTCCATTTAGCTGCAATAACCTTTCTTGCTGTGCATGGCTGAGATCTAGGTCCAGCTGAGCTGCCATCCTCAAAGTGTTATACTCAAACTCAATGGACAGCAAAGCTTTCTTGCCATAGACCAGCTCATAAGGTGTGAAGCCGGTGGTGGTCTTCCAGGTGGTGTTGTAAGCCCATGTGGCCTCAACCAGGCGATCTGCCCAGTCCTTTCTGCTGCTGCTCACCACTTTGGTCAAGATCCCTTCTAATGCTCTATTGGTGACTTCCACCTGCCCATTTGCTTGAGGGTGATAGGGGGTGGAAGTCCTGTGCTTGATCTTGTGATGAGCTAGCAGATCTTCAACCAAGTTGGATGTGAACTGGCTCCCTTGATCGGTCACCAGCTCTCTTGGGTAGCCAGACTTGTAGAAGATGTTCTCTCTTAAGAACTCGACCACCTTCTCTTCTGTTGCTGCTTTGATTGCTTTAGTCTCTGCCCACTTTGTCAAGTAGTCAGTACACACAATGATGTAGGATCTCTGCCTCGAAGAGGGATTGATTGGACCCACAAAGTCCATGCCCCACTTCTCAAATGGCTCAAGAGTCACTTGAGGTTGGAGAGGCATCTCATCCCTTTGGGTCGGTTTCCCCATTCTTTGGCATTGGTCACACTGGCTGACATATCTTCTGACATCTTGATGAAGTGTGGGCCAATAGTAGCCTGCCTGCAGGATCTTGAAGGCAGTTCTCTTTGCTGCAAAATGTCCTCCACAAGGCCCGTCATGACAGGTGAGGAGGATGTCAAAGACTTCCTCTTCCCTTACACAACGCCTTAAGATCTGATCAGGGCCAAGCTTGAACAGGTTGCCCCCGATCCAAGTAAATGAGGCACTTTTTCTGATGATTTTTCTCTTCTCTTTTGAAGAGAGGTGCGGAGGGAACTGAGCTGAAACAAGGTAGTTCGCTATATCAGCAAACCATGGAGAGAGTACTGAGATAGCAAACAGATGCTCATCAGGCATCTGGTCATCCACCGTCCCATCTTCATCTGCAGACAAATCCAATCTAGACAAGAAGTCAGCAACAACATTTTCTCTTCCTGGTTTATCAACAATGGTTAGATCAAACTGCTGCAATAAAAGTAACCATCTAATAATACGAGCATTCACATCGGGTTTATTCATCAAATATCTAATAGCAGCATGGTCAGTATGTACAAAAGTCTGGTAACCAGTAATATAATGTCGGAACTTGTTCAGTGCATGGACCACAGCTAAGAATTCCTTCTCGGTTACAGTGTAATTCAGCTCTGCTTTGGACAAGTTTTTGCTAACGAAGTAAATGGCATATGGAAGTTTTTTCTCAACTTGTCCTAAGGCTGCACCTATGGCTTTGTTCGAGGCATCAGTGTGGATGTGGAAAGGTAGGGCCCAGTTTGGACCTCTCAAGATTGGTGCTGACACCAACTTGTCCTTTAACTCATTCAAACTCCTCTGACAATCGTCAGTCCACTTAAACTCCACATCTTTTGCCAACAGACCAAACAATGGTGAGGCTAACTTGCTGAAGTCCTTAATGAATCTCCGGTAGTATCCTGCTAATCCCAAGAAACTCCGGACATCCCTTACTTTTTGAGGAGGTGGAACCCTCTTGATGAGAGCAATTTTGTTAGGATCCACCTGCAATCCTTGGGAAGAAATGGTATGGCCTAGCACGGTCCCTTCAGTCATTAGGAATTCACATTTTTCAGGGCTGAGGGACAAGTTCATCTCGGTGCATTTGGTTAGGACTTTCCCCAGGTTGGACAATGCTTCCTGGAAGTTGGCCCCATAAGGAGTAAAGTCATCCATGTATATTTCCACTGCATCATGGACCAACTCCGAGAAGATGCTCAAGACAGCTCTCTGAAAAGTAGCAGGAGCATTGCATAGCCCAAAGGGAAGGACTCGGTAGGCAAAGGTACCCCAAGGACAAGTGAAGGTGGTCTTATCTTGGTCTTCCGGGCTGATTTGGATTTGATTGTACCCGCTAAACCCATCCAGGAAAGAGAAGAACTTCTTTCCTGCCAGTCCATCCAACACTTGATCTATGAAAGGTAGAGGGAAATGGTCTTTTTTGGTAGCTTTGTTCAGCTCACGGTAATCTACACAGATCCTCCACTTCCCATTCTTCTTGGGAACCAACACTAGAGGGGACACCCATTCACTATCTGAGATGGGGTAGATGAATCCGGCATCCAACAGTTTCTGCAATTCTTCCTTGACAATGTCCTTAAGGGCTGGATTCATTCTCCTCTGGGGTTGCCTAACCGGTTTACAGTCCTCTTTGATGTATATATGATGAGTACAGACCGAGGGATGGACTCCTTTCATCTCCTTATAGCTCCAAGCAAAAGCATCTAGGTGGCTGGCCAACAGGTTGCACAGCTCCTTTTCCTGAGAAGGAGATAGGGAGGAGCTGATTTTCAATGCTCTCTCAGGGCCGAACTCCACACTCTTAACTCTGGGAGTGACAGGGTTGGTTGTACAAAGATCCACTAAGGTGCTAGCTTGGGCATCCTCCACCAATTTTTCTAAAGGTAGTGCACTGGTAGGTGGGCTTTGGATCAAGTTCTCGATCAAATCATCCTCGGTTGGGGGATTTCTTCTATTGGTTTCTATGGTACACAGAGGTGCTGAATACACCTCATCTTCTTCTCCTTCTTCCAACCAGAGTGGTAAGTCATGCTCCAAAGAGGGTTGGGCAGGAGGGTATAGGACAAGTTGCTTGGACATAGGACCATTTTTGATGGTCATATTTCCGGCACGACAACTGATATAGGCATCTGCAGTGGCTAACCAA
This sequence comes from Pinus tabuliformis, assembly GCA_031772625.1. Taxonomy (NCBI): domain Eukaryota; kingdom Viridiplantae; phylum Streptophyta; class Pinopsida; order Pinales; family Pinaceae; genus Pinus; species Pinus tabuliformis. The sequence goes on from CM062805.1 coordinate 881,847,811, forward strand.
GGCCTTCCCAAAATGAGGGGATATCCCGTAAGCTTTGCCTTTGGTTGCAGAACCAGGAAGTCTGCAGGATACTCCCAAGAGTCAATAGAGACCAAGACATCCTCCACAATCCCTTCGGGAGTCACAGTGGAGCGATCTGCTAATTGCAGTACTGTCGAGGTCTTCCTCAAGGAACCTTGAAGATTGAGCTTGAGCATGGTATCCCTGGTCATTACATTAATGGCAGCCCCCAGATCAATCAGGGTGTGGGGTATGATGGTGCCATTGATGTGGACATCTACTACAGGACTTCCAGGATCTAAGTACTTTGGGCAGATGACTTGTCCTAGCATAAGGTCAGAAAGTTGTCCTATGACATTGATAGTTGAAGCATCTTTCTTCCGTCTGCCTGGATGTTTGAAACACTTCTCCTTAACTAGCTTGTTATAGATTGGCACATCCTTGATGGCCTGGAGAAGGGGTATCTTCACACACAATTGCTTGAGCTCTCCCAGAAGCTCATCTTCTTCCGGGTTGGGTTGTGTGTTGGCTGTAAGTCTCTCAGGAAAGGGTGGAATAGGCTTTGGTTCACTTTCCTGATGGTCTTCCTCATCCTCTGGGGGAGGAGGTTGGCGATCTGGAAGAGTCTTTCCAGATCTAAGATTGATCTCCTGGATCTCCACAGCATAGGTAGGGCATGAGGTCTCCCCAGTATATACCTGCTGAGCCTGTCTATTGTTGGGGTTCGGGTTCGGTTGAGCAGCCATTTGAGGTTGCCTTGGAGGAGCAGGAGGTAATGGTTGTGGCTGAACTGGAGGTGGAGGCAGAATGGCGGGAGGAGTGTTGTACTGGGGCCTCCACCCCGACTGAGGTGCACTCCATTGAGGCTGTGACTAGGCATGTGAGTGATATGAGTGAGTAGTGGGTTGAGTAGGATACTGAGGTGGATAAGACCATGGAGGAGGCATGGACCAAGAAGGATGAGCAGGGGGACCCCAGGAAGGCATAGGAGTCGATTGGTTGGGGTTGTAATAGGCTTGTGGTGCCCCTTGCATTCCCTGCTGATAGGGTCTAGATCCTTGTGGTCTCCTTTGGTTGATGAAGTAGAGAGGTTCAGTGGGGGCTTCAGTCCCTTGGTACATGGCTTTAAACCCAGGTAAGGTGGGACACTGATTGGTAGGATGGTCCTCCTCACAAACAAAACACACTTCAACCGAATGCAATGGGCATTCGTTCTTAGGATGTCTTCTTGTGCACCTAGGGCAGAAGACAGCCAGGGCTCTCTCAGCTTCTTCTTTCTTCTGCTGGATCCTGAATGTGTCCAGCTGCATGGCAATGGTCTGTCTCACCTCACTCTTAAGATCTTCTAATTGGTTTGTAAACTCATGTTTGGAGAAAGGGACACCAGTGGAGAGGAGATTTCCTCTACCTCGTTTCCTAGCTGCCCTAGAATGATTTCTAAACACAGTTTTGATGTCCTCATAAGGCAGTTGGTAAATGTCCCCCCCAGCTAACATGTGAAGGGTATCTAAGAGTTCTTCAGGTACTCCTCGGAGCAGAACCAACTTAAGGGATTCAGGGTCAAGTGTGCACCTGGCCCGCTTGTAACTAAGTTGGAACCTTTCCTCATAATCCTCTAAAGACTCATCGTTTCCCATGGTCATCCGAAAGATTTCCCCTTTCGTTTCCTTGGACCTACAATAATCCCGGTACTTGGTGTTGAAGGCTTGCTGCATCTGAGCCCATGTGGTGATACTATTCCCAGGCAAACCCATGAACCAGCATAATGCTGCATCCTTGAGAGTGGAAGGGAAAAGTTTTAGCTTTTGTTCATCTTCAGTATAGTCATAGGTTCTACAGAGGACAGCAAACTCAAATAGGAAGGTATCAGGATCCTCAGTGGTCAATCCATGGAAGTGAGGCAAAGCAGAGGGGCTAATGTTTTTCATTTTCATCTCTCCATTGGTCTCTCGGATGGGGAAAGCTCCTTCTATTCTCTCATCTTCTCTATTGTCAGCCATAGCTTCGGATGGAGTGGTCTCTAACTCTTCTTCTTCTATAGGATTTTGGTATGTCTCGGGATGTTCACCTATAGTTTCCTCTGGATCACTGTCGCCACCGAAGAGTGAAGGGTGACTAAGTGATGTGGTGGGGGTGTTAGGTAGGAATTTGCCTGATCTATCTCGGTTCCTACGAGGCATGAAATGGAAAGGACTTTTCTTTTTTGAGTGCTTTTGCTTTTTCTTTGGTACCTGCAAAACTGAAACAAAGTGATCTACAACTAACTATATTGCTCAAATGAAATTGCAGAATTAGAAAGATAATCTAGGAAAGCAAGAAAAATTACTCTAGGAAAGCAAGAAATATTAGTCTAGGAAAGCAAGAAATATTAATCTAGGAAAGCAGGAAATGCTAAGCTACTTTTGCAGAATGGAAATGAAATAAACTACTGAGCAGAAGTAAGAGTACGAAAGTAGAAGAAAAGCAACAATTACTAATACTCTGACGCTTCCCCGGCAACGGCGCCAAAAAGATGGTGAGCTCCAGTATTGTAGCAATAATGCTACAACTCCTGGGGCTTCCTGTCTCTCATTTTATCAACCCGGTAGTTCGTACAAACTTGGAAGCGACGGTGCTGTATGCACAAGTACTAGCTCTTGTCGCAGCTGTCACTTGGTCAGCTGGCACAAGTCCGCTAGGGCTCAAGCCAACTTCTATAGGCTCACAGAAGAAGCTTTATCAATGATGGACGAAAGCTAGCTCAAAGGAGACTAATCTACTTGAAAAAAACGAACTGAAAGCAAATCAAAGCATGTAAACCTAGGAAACCCTAATTTAACTAATCTAACCTCTATAATGCAAAGAATGTGAAGGAAACTTCTACCAATGCTGTTGTTACCTCTAATCAGTGAAAATGCATGGATCTAAGCTGCTTGCATCATAAAAGACATGTTTTTGTATTTTTCCTTTAAGTGTGTGGAATGATTGTGATTGTGTGCTAATTAGGGTTTGGTTGTGCAGATGGAATGGAGAAGGAAGGAGAACGTGGGACAGGTTGGGAAGGCTAGGAGAGGTCCCTAGGGATCCTTAGCATCCATCCACAGAGGTTCCTCACATTCAGAAGCTCAGCAACCGAGTGAGTGGCCTCCTACAGGATGTCTGCAGGGGATCCTACAGGATACTTAGAGGTTTCTACAGGATGTCTATAAACTGCTACAGGATGACCTACCGTGAGTGTTTGAAGAGATGGAGGAGTGATGGAATGGTAGGGGGAGATGTGCAAGGTGGGAATGAGGCTGGTGATGGCTCTATAAGTGGAGGAATGAGATGAGAAATGAGTGTAGGGAGTAGGTTGGAAGATAGAGGGCTAGGTCAACAAGAGGCTAGGAAATGAAGTTACGTGAGGAGTGGAAGACTTTGGGAGATAACAGAGCGGGGTAAAGGTCGAGGAGATGTGTTGCATGCGTGATCAAGATGGAGAATGAAGTAATGGACGAGAGAGGGCAGTGCAAGTGAAACAAATGCTTGTGACTGTTACCAAACCGAAAATGCATTAACCTAAACTACCTGTGCTTGTAAATTCAATGAACAGCAATCCAAAACGCGAAGGAGAATGTGCATGAAGCTGTGGTAAAGGAGTGTGGTGCAGGTGTGAATGACAAGGAAGCATCTAACATAACGTGACTGTGTTTGCAGCAATCATGAAATAAAGAAATGCGTGTTTTTGGTGGTTAGTCATGGACTGCACCCCAATCCCAGATGAGACGGCAGTGAGCCTTAACAACCCTTTTTGTTGGAGCTCCAATGGACTATATCTATCCTCTGCTACACTAAACAACTGTAAACAAACTCACCATAAGCAAATCCTATCTAACTCATGAAAAAGACCAACTTAACAACCTGTAATTCGAATTGCATGTGCAAATGAAAAGCTCAAAGTGCTGAAATGAAATGGAAACAACACTACAGCAGAGGGGATCTATGGCTCTCAGGTTGGGCCCTAACCTGAGAGCTATAGTCTCCTTAAGAAACTCAGAACTAGATCACAAACTGCCTTCTTTATTCATAATCTGATATCATGCCAAATTGGCTTACAAAAAGGAACGAAAACTGAACTGTGCTCCAAAATTACAATAGCAATACGAGAGTTTCAACAACCTATCCAAGGCTAAGGCCTCTATACTTATACAAAAACGATGATCCAACAAGTATCCTTGATTTTAGGAGCTCGGCTGTCCAAGTTCGAGTTTAACTGCTGATCCTGTAGGACAGTCATAACTACTGTTCCTGTAGAACAGTTATAACTGCTGTTCCTGTAGGACAGCTGGCTGCTTCTAAGCTCGGAGGGGAGATGGATTGGAGCTCGGAGTTCTTGGTGGGAATCACGAGGAATGTCCCCAAGACCGTGGACATCCTCTCCTAAAAGTCAGCAGTGCCACCTCATTGTCTCCTTGTCTCCTTTTCGTTGTCTTTTGCTCCCTTTTAATGCCAAAACCTGGAATCACAATGCATTAGTCACGTAGATAGAGTGCCTACCCTTCTTCCTACAAACAACATGAATAAACTAAGAAATGCATGCATAAGCAGTAAAAAATTAATGGTTTGAGCAAGTAGAATAGGCCAAAATGAGCCCAAATTGTACCAAAATTGGGGCTCATCACTTTCGACACTAGAAAGATTACTAATTCAGATCAAATACAACAGTAACAGGGTAATCAACTATCAAGAGCAATCAGACTCTCTTCTATGACTGAAAACGACACTTGCGACACTTTCAAATCAAGAAACGACAGCACAATTACGTTACTTTTTGCAAAGGAGAACTGAAAATGACTCAACAAATACACAAAAACACTTACAGTTCTTTGCACAATAGAGGCGGAATAACAGCAAGGAAAGGGGTTTCAAACAGAGGTGTACTGACCATAGGCAGCAAAACTCATGAATAGAACTGAAAAGAATGAACAGAAACCAACATTAAGGAACAATGTCTAGTCTGATCAGCACACCTGTAACACAGTGAATTTGAAATGCAACGCACCTACTACACTCAGGAAGTGCGCTGAATTTCATATTCACAGAACAGAGAGTGTGTTGGGCTAGGGACAAGACTTTTCTTGGGTTCTGGGTCACAGTTTGCATTTTAGTTCAAGGATTTTGGCCGAGCAAGTGGTAATCAGTAAATCAACAACAAGGGTAGATCTAAGGACGTTACTAGAGCCACCACAAGGGCAATTAGAGAGTTTGTAAATCAGTTGTTTAATTCTTAAACAAAACCCGGAGATTGACTGAAGCAACATTTATCTACTTTGCATTTGCATAAAAAATGTAGTTCGAAAGCTACCTGGCTCGACTTCAGGCTCGGTCTGTAAGTTTATAAAATAAACAAAATGTGGATTAACAAACATCCTAGTCGCTCCCCAGCGGAGTCGCCATTTTGTTACAGGGAAAAGTGTCTATGCAGAACTGCTAATCGCACTAAGGTGTGGTAGCTACCTTAGAAACAAACAAAGTAAAGCTACTTTCATTTTTCCTTTATGAAATATAGATGAGAGAAGAATAAAGGAGACCAACCTCTGTCTTGCGCTTGGTTCCTAGTTCAATTCCTCTCTCTCCTGATAGTCCTTTGCTACTTGCTTCCTTGTACACCCAGCTTCACAGAGTACCTGTAGAATCAAAGCAGCATAACACTATACAAGAATATGGATCTATTATCATAAACAATCTAGGATCAAATGTAAATTGACCATACAAATGCATGAAACATAAATGACACAAGAGTATGGAGGAAAACTTGAATAGCTTTATTGATAATCAAGAAAGAGCCAAGAGAGTTAAAACCAGTTGTTCTGACCCAGCATCATCCTCTCAGCCAGTAAGCCCTTCTTCACCTCATGCAAAGCTTAGATCACCCAACACTATGATGTTTCCTCAAGAAACCAACAGCAATTCCTTACAAGATGCAAAATTCCAGCCTTTGGATCTCTGGGATGAGGGATCCATATATAGATATCTATAAGGGAGATGAGTCAGCTTGTGATTTGATTAGTGTCTTCCCTCTGATAGTTCTTGCTTCCACTTGGAGATTGATGATCTCTTACTCATAGATGAGAGAAGAATAAAGGAGACCAACCTCTGTCTTGCGCTTGGTTCCTTGCTCGATTCCTCTCTCTTCTGATAGTCCTTTGCTACTCGCTTCCTTGTATACCCAGCTTCACAAAGTACCTGTAGAATCAAAGCAGCATAACACTATACGAGAACATGGATCTATTATCATAAACAATCTAGGATCAGATATAAATTGACCATACAGATGTACAAAACATAGATTACACAAGAGTATGGAGGAAAATTTGAATAGCTTTATTGATAATAAAGAAAGAGCCAAGAGAGTTACAACCAGTTGTTCTGACCCAGCATCATCCTCTCAACAAGTAAGCCCTTCTTCACCCCATGCAAAGCTTAGATCACCCAACACTATGATGTTGCCTCAAGAAACCAACAGCAATTCCTTACAAGATGCAAAATTCCAGCCCCTGGATCTCTGGGATGAGGGATCCATATATAGATATCTGTAAGGGAGATGAGTCAGCTTGTGATTTGATTAGTGTCTTCCCTTTGATAGTTCTTGCTTCCACTTGGAGATTGATGATCTCTTACTCATCCTTGGTCGAATTCAGAGAGGCAAGTGTCACAGGAGAAGTTTATGGAAGATTCCAAGCCTTCCCACCTCGCGGATTGACACTGCCATTTGTCACTTCTCGCCCATCGCACCCCATAGAAGGGATTTTTGAAATGCAACGCACCCACAGAGTGTACTTAGGTGAGATGCAATGCACTTTGCCTATGGAGCAAGTGAAATGATCCTGTTTTGACCAGTTCTGAGCAATTTTTCATGGAGAACTTCTGGGAGAAGTTGTAATCAGTTGACCTTGTTCCTTTAGGGTTTAGAACAACACTTTTAGTGACTTAGGAGCCCTTGGTTTATGGACATTTTATGCTTGGGGTTGCAGTGCCCAAAAATGTCTATAACAAGGTGGTGTGGAAGGATGATGTATCTATGGAAAGCCCTACCTTGTCAACTAGACAATGCTTCATGGTGAGGCCTACACTGCTCCTTCATCGTCACTTGAAGGGGGTCCAATCAACGGGTTGTATTCAGGACCTGATTTTTCTTGGTTTCTAAAGCTCCGTCCACTTCGCATAGATCCAAACATCAAGGCAATGTCGTAACCCATTTTTCACATAAGAGAATTTTTATCCAAGTATTCAAAGATCTCAAATACTTACCTCGCGATCCTTTGAAGAAGCGTTCCTCTGCTTCATTGTAACTGACCAAGGTGTCAACTGCAAACCCTGTAACAAATCCTTCTATAACCCGATCAATCCAATAGTCAAAAACACATGCAATCTTATCGTCAAAGGCTTCCAACCTTTGCACTAGTTCTGAAGCCCACACTATTGAACCATCAAGCCTCCCCCTTCCTTGGTCATCTGCCAATTTAGCTATCCACTCATATAGTTCAATCGAGAAGGTTCACAAGAAAATTTTGTGTATTTCTATGTACAAATATTTGTCCAACCACTCTTCTTTTGTCAGGCATGAATTCCTATTTTCCTACGCCGTGAATTCGTGGATATTTCTATCCTACCACTTCTCAATTTCCTTCTTGTTTAGATTCTAGTGATGCGACATCACACATCCCTTTATGCAGATCTCGGTCCTGGAAATGGAACCATTTGTTGGCTTAGGGGTCCTGACCTAGGTTCAGAGTTAGTTGCATCAAACAAATCCCTTCACTATTGGCCCTTTCGGCATCAATCCACATAGCACGGACTGAAGTCTCACCCGAAGCAGTAGGGGGGATGTTGGAACCAAGTTTCCACATCCAGAGATCAGTGTGATGTATTTTTATGACCTAGATATGCCTTCGCACAAATCTCTAAGCCCTTAAGGCTCAACACTATAACTCCCCTTAATCGGCCTTTAGACCTCCACAAAGGTCTATGACTAGCTTTTGTGAACTCTATACAGGAAAATTAGCTACTTACGCGCACCATAAATTACCCTTAGATCAACATTTACTTAGATCTACTTAATTGTTCAATAACTTCAATAGAAAGTGTTATGATATTCACGTAATCACTTAACATTAATTTCATTTAGATAATAAGATGGATCAGGTAAATTCGTGCATCAATACATAATTATTTTATAAAGACATCATTTCATCACAGTATATATCACAAAAATACATAACAGTAGTAAAGAGATAAAACATAGGAATTTCTGCAACATTCTTCTTTATTGATCTTCAGTATAGATTTACAGACTCACTACTTCCTTGTGCACTCAGTTGCAGAGCCTTTTTCCCCTCTAAGATTTACTTCTCTGTGCTAGACTTATTCGTTTGCACTCATAGACCAAAACCCCTCTATCTTCCTTAGACTCTCTAAGACATACCTATTTATACAATCCCATTGTCCGCGAACCATGGGTAGATCTTCAAAAACCAACTCAAGTTTACATGAATGAGGGCAAAAACCCTTTTTCACTCTTAACTAGCTCTGCGCTCCGTGTCCACAATTTGCGGAGACTTTACATCTTTTTACATCAAAGCTTGGGCTTTTGCCCCAAAACTGACCCAGGGGACCCTATCCCAACACAATTGGTGTCCATTGCTTTAGTTCTAGTGCAAACTCAACAAGAAACTACTCCTATTGTGAAAGAAACTTGTGAGGGAGGCAAATCCCAGAAAAAGGGGGGGAAATATAAGGCAACCCTAGTGGCAGCCACTCCATTTGTAGCACCTAAGCCTACTCCCCCATGCACTTTGTGCAACCTCCATGGCCATGCCACCAATAATTTCCCTAATCTCCCCTATCTAAAGGGTGTGATTTCTAAGGAATTCATCCAGACCCAAATGTCCCTAAGCTGCAAGTCACCTTACCCGAATCTTCAAAAAATAATAAATTTTTACGCACAAATCACCCCTGCACTTTGTGTGATGTGTACAAACACTATTCACATCACTACCCTTATCTCCACTATTTTCATGATACGCTTATTGTAATTTGTGAATGTATGTCACTCATAGTGAAGTCCCAACTCCTTTCCCTATGGCCCCTAGCACCTCTTCTTTGCCAGGGAAGAGGCTAGTCATCCAACTTTCGTGATTCAGCCTCATGCTGTGTAAATGGCAGAGAATTTTGTACCCATCCTTTACATGTCATCATCCATGGCATCGACATATTCAAACTCCTTGGAAGTGTCTGAGTGTGCATATTTAGGTTCACCTTATGAAGTTTTTTCAGTCTCAACATCAGTGGACATTGAATCCACTTATCATTAATCTCCCCTAGAAGGTCTTGTGTATGTGAACCTTGTCTCAAATGGTGTTTCTTTAGATCCTTCATCATCCACATCATCAAGTGGTCCATTTGAACCGCATAATCCCATCTTCTATTCTAATGAGGACATTTTGGAAGTTATGGCCACACCATATTATCCATGGGACAATATGCATCGTCTCTCATGTTTTCTCCTGTAGCAAACTCATGACCAATATGTTGTGGAATCGAAAGACTTCATTCATTTTCAAGTATATTGGTTCAAGAACCCCATTATTTCTCCTGATGCTATCGAAGAGGGAAATATGGCCAATATTTCATCTAGCATTAAGGTGAATATCTTTGATAAACTTGAAATTGAATAATAAATCATGTTATGAGCACAATGCACTTACGAAGAAGTTGATGCTTATACCAAGATCTTTAAATAATTATGTGATATTATTAGTTGATCTTACTCTGAGATGCCTAGACTTGATATGACCATTTTTGAACACCATATTGACAATGCCATCCTAATCCACCAAAAATAGTGGCATATTCACCCTTCTAAATGTAAAGCCATTAAGGCTAAAATTTATAAGCTCAAACAAGACGCAGATTTGTTTACCCTATTGAGTACACATCATGGGTTTCCAACTCGAATCCCATTTTGAAAAAATAAGGGAGCATTCATGTTTTCATAGATTTCCACTATATAAACAAAGCTTGTCCCAAAGACAAATTCCCCACACATTTTATTTACCAAATCATCAATGAGCGTGCATGGCATGAGGTCCTTTCATTCGTGGATGGATTCTCAGGGTACAACAATATTAATATTTTCTTTGTAGATCAACATAAAACTACCTTCATTAGTCTATGGGAACTTTGTCATATAGGGTCTCCTGAAGTATCATCCAAAAAGTATTTCCTAAAGTATGAGGGTTAGGAAATACTTTAGGATCACCTATGAGTGTTAGGAAATACTTTAGGAGACTATATAAACTTTTTCATTTAGGGTCCAAAAATTGATCACCTAGTCATTTTTCACTAGGATGATTGAAATACGCCATGTAGTATGGATTTTAAAAATTAAAACACACTTTAACATTAGGGAATAATTTAGAGAACCCTTTTCATAAATTATTTATGTTTAATTAATTTAATCACATGAAAATAATCCTGAAATCCATTTTTATTTCATATTATTTTCATATTACCCACTTTGTGAAAATAATTAAATTTATTTTCACCCATCCATGGGAATAATTAAATAAATCATTATTTATTTATTATTCCTTAATCATTACACTCATCTCCTATGAAATAATTACTAAATCATTATTTAGTAATTATTTCTAACTTATTCTAACATTATCTCCTAAAAATAATTAATAAACCATTTTCACTTATTAATTATTTCACCCATTTTTTTAATTAACTCAATTAATCATTATTTTTGAGTTATTTAAGTGAATATAGATTATTGACCATTTCTACAAAAATTCCTCTCCAAAAATTAATAAAATACTCATAATGGTTAGATCTTGATCTTATCAACAAAATATTTTATTATTTCATCGGATCTAGATCTATCCTAACATTTTATTATAAATAGAGAGGTTTTTCTTTCACCTCACACACATGATCATTATCATCATCGTCATTATAATCCCATAACTGTTGAGTTCTCCACATTGAGTTCTACCTTTTTGTATTTGTTTGCCCACTTGCAACTAGAGGAGAGAGAAAGTAGCTATTTGAAGTGTTGGGACACAAAAGAACCCTCCCACAGAGGAGGAAATTAAGAACCCAAGTCATTTATGTTTTGCTCCACATAAGATATGATTGATAAATAGAAAATTAAATTTGTCTTTCCATTGGTTTCTCTTTTGAAGTTTCTAACATATGTTTTCAAGTTCCATAAGCTTTTTGTAGGTTTTTCTCTAATATTTTATGCAAATTTGAAGATAATTGTTGAATATTGCAGGGTTATGGAGCTCTTTTTCATTTTTCATTTTTGTTGTTATGCAGTTTCATCACTGGTTGTAAAGAGTATATTTTTAGCACATCCGCACAAGAATTTCCTCCTAACAATCATTGTCGGAGAATGTAAGGTAAAATTCACACAAAGAAAGAGTCAAAGTTGACTGAGTCAAACAGTGGTAGTTTTTGGCACATGGTTTAGCATTCTCATGGTTCTTTTCCCATGGATTTATTGTAATGGGGCCTTTAAAAGGATGGAAGGAACTCTATTGTAATGGGGCAGGAGATGTGAGAGGTGAAGGCTCACTTAGTAAGCTTGTCCAAGAATTTGGCCAAGGATATAATGGAATTCAATTAGATAGGTTTTTCTCTAGAATTATGGTTTTTCGAGGGTAAACATAGTATTATATTTGCATTTTTAAGTTTTGGTGTTCTGTTAATGTTCCTCTCAATAAATATTTTATCTCTCTAGGAAAAATTTTACATTTGGTATCAGAGAAAAGTGTTGGCTTCAGGGGGACACCCCAATTGCTAAGGGTTTGTTTGGCTTGGTGGATGGAGATATCGACATAGATTCTATCACAAATCTTACGATAGATCAGGAAGGTAACATGGTCAATCTGGAACTAGAGAATCAGATCGAGGGGCTTGTGATTTTTGTGCCAAGTGAGCAGATGGAGGAGAACATGGAGGCCCTGGTTTGACAATGAAGTAAGGAATCATGTTGTGAAGAAAGTCTAGAATTTAGGTCGGTTGCTAGCAGATATGGTGGATTCACCAAAGAAGAGGTGCTTCTAAAGGGATACAAGTGGCGACACATTGAGCAATGACTTATTGATACTAGGTGGGCACCATAGGCGACTATCTTGGCATATGAAATTACAAGGGATTTTGTCACCCACTATGGATGGAATTTGGTTCTAGAGATCATGGTTGCATGTGTTCCAATGATGAGGTAGTGTAGATGCTTGCATTATAGAACATGATGCTAGTTTTTATCATGAGTTCCTACTACGTGTGTCATGTAGTTAAACGACTCCTATGCAACCTCGGGATCAAACCAGTCTTGTGTGAGCTTAACAAGGAATATTAGGAGGAGGAGGATGCTTAAGGGGAATTTTGTGCCCACAAGTATGAAGTAGAAAAGGCACTCTTCAGATTATTCAAATAGATGACATTGAAGCCAACAAAATTTATAGGTGGGAAGCTTGTAGGTGGCCTGGACCAATTCATAGTTGCACAAATAAGTGGAGATTTTTTGCCTATATTGAAAGCTTTCATCACTCCATAGTTTTAGTAAAGCTCAATTGCTTCTTTGTCTAGGGACTTTTAGTAACAAGTGGATGTTGCAGCAAGTAGATGCAACAATTCACGTGGATTTTAAAACTATAGAGTGGATGTTTTGAAATTTGTTAATACATTGACATTAAAGATATATATTAGGTAGTGGATCATGGGTTTATGAGAAATGGTAAATGATATCTACAAATGCATCACAGGGTTATACAAAAGCACATGGCTTGGTCAATATTAAGGTAGTGGTGGATGGTGTGTGATCTCCACAACAAATTGGTACCACCTGAAGCTATGGAAACAACTTAGAATGTTGTTTGTGACTTGAGAATGCAATAAGAGAGCATTGATAGAAAGTGACTATTTGTGTAGGAAAGAGGATGGCCATAGAAACAATAACAAAAGAAATATTATTATTATAATGCAGTCAAAATTATATCATGTAAATGGGCATACTATTGTAAGACTTGGTAAGCCATTCATACCCTTAGGGAATTTTCGGTAAAGTTTAGTGTTAGACTTAGGTGATGAGGGGAATGCCAAGTTAAAATTTACTTTGGGTATAAACTTTGACAGGGGTAAGGGTGTGATAGTGAGTGGGGCTAACACACTTGGCTGGTTTGGTAGATTTAATCAAGAGAAACCCCAAGTCAAGCTTTAAGGGGGGATTATTGGGTAATCTTAACTCAAGGAAAGAGTCGAAGTTGACTGAGTTTGTAACAACCCTACTGAAAATTCCATGTGATAAAAGTTAATAAAGGAAAAATAATAACCATGGTTTATGGGACACTTATTCCAAGTTGAATGTTGGGAAAGACATCCTAGAGTGGGTGTTCATCTGGTTTATTATGGCTAAGGAAATTGGCAAAGGCATTGGTAAAGGATTTGAAAAGGAAAAATGGAATTTTTGGCACAGTTATTTTGAAAATAATGGAAATTAGGAGAAAAGGAAGGTGAAAGGTCACAGGTTGCATGTGGGGAGGAAAATGAAGGAAAATAATGGAAAATGAAGAAAAGGGAGGTCTAATGAATAAAAAGGCTTATGAGGATCATTTGGTACCTTTTGTCAGTTCAGTTTTGGATCTCTCTCATTATTCTCTCTCACTCTTGGACACTTAAGAGTTTTCTTAGGGCACTTTGGCATTGGATCAAGAAAGGAAAAGAAGGCAAGAGGAAAGAAGTAGCAAGGAAGGAGCAGTAGGAACAAGTATCTAAAACATGATTCTTTGCAGGTATCAATTTACATGTGTGTTTTCCTTGCTAGATTTGGAATGCATGGTATTACATGTTGTTCTTTATTGTTATGGCATGGGTTTTTCCAAGTGTCACTATCTTTTTTAGCCTGTCCTTTCCATTTTCGGATAGCCATGGTGTGATTGGGTTCTCATGTTTTAGTGGAGTTGGATTGGCAGATGGATTTGAAGTTGAGGTGGATCTCCGAATAATATAACGCATGGCCTAGTAGCCCCTGAACCAGACTATGGGTTGTTGTAAAGTCAGATTTTGTGTTTCCTTAGTGAGCCTAGTAATCCTCCCCATTAATGGCAGGATATACGGTAAATCCTAGAGGTGGTTACCCATGATTAGACCTAGGAATCCTTACCAATGAATGGTGGAATATACGGTAAAGCCTAGAGAATGGAGTCTTGTTTTAGGGCCTAATGATCCTTGGATTGGGATGTGGATCGTGGTAAAGCCTGAGAGACTAGTAGATAGGAAAATTCCTCACGGTGTAGGTGGATAAATCCAGCGGAATCCATGCTTTTTTTGGCCTAGTGATTTGGTGGAGATCATGGTAAATCCTGTTATTACATGTTTATTGTGTTGGCCTAGTGATCCGATGTGGATTGGGGTAAAGGCTGGTTTCTTGATGGGGGTGAGGTGGTGTAGCCTCGTGATTCCCTAGTTGTTTCTTTTGGTTTAAGTCCCACATTCATGCTTAGAATATGGCACGTGGGTGAATGGCTGAAGAAAGAATTGGATTATCTATTCTATGATTGGGTGGAACATGGTAGTCTCATCCCAAGTTGGCCTTTGTATCATTAATATGAGGTTATTTCTCCTTGTTAATTCATGAGTATTATATTGGTCTATATCTGGATTTTATGGCTGATGTATCCTTGATATTTTCATTGTTATTATGTTGGTTATAAGCATGTATTATGATAGTGATGATGTATGGATCTCCTCATGTTTGATTTTTAAATGGATGAAAAATGTATTTAATGTAGTTAATCATTAAGAGAACAATGCTTCTTAGTGATCCTCAAATAAGTATGAGACCCATATGCTCATATTTGGTGTTTTAAACCTGTATATTACATAACGAAATTCCCATCATGGCTAGTAGGGGTCCAATCTAGACCTTGTCATTATTTTTTCAAATGAATCATTATGATGTTGTGTAAATTCATTTTTGAAAGTGTCATTGAGTTCTAGGCAGTGACCTGGGCTCTGTGCATGAAAACGTGGCTCAAATCCTGGAAATGTGGGAACTTCACTAGGAAAAAAAGTCCCTAGATGCATGCATACCCATGTTTTGGGAGCGTCTAGAGTCTACTGGATGCATGCTTTTCCATATCAAGGGAGTGTCTATGGGTTTAATGGTCTAAAACTTCAGCTAGTCACTGATTCCATTTCCTTAAGGTCACCTAGGAGTTTGAATACCATTATAGTGGCCTCTTGCCACATGTTTACCCTGGCTGGTAGGTTACTTGGGTAGATGTGGGATGAGAATGTTAGATAGTGGTATCAGAGTGGGTTGTGCTCTCTTTGGGTCATATTTAATATATATTTTGTCATGATTATGTTTATGCATGTATTACACTAAATTGGTTGATATTTCATATGAGATATCCTCCCTGAATTTTTCTCAGGTACGTTGGTTTATTGTGATTTGGTTTAGCTGACATAATATGTCTGGTAGGAAAGAGATCGAAAATGACTAGCAATATGGTAGACTACAAAGACTCTCCCTATGAATCATATTAGTAGTGTGGTGTTGGGAACTCTTTTGACTCGAAAGACACATTGAGAAGCTTGAAGGAAGAAATAAGGATATGTAAGGAAGATAATGACAAAATCATGCAAGCGCAAGAGAAATAAATAGTGGTTAATGAAAAACACCTTCAGAGTTTGTCAGAATTGTAGTGACAAGGTCCACCTTAGATCAGCCATGGAAAAGAGGACATAACTAATGCAGCATATGATAGTAGTCTCATGGTGAGTACAGGTCGGATAAAGATGACATGGTTAGAGATGAAAAATTGTTGGATACTCCAAATAGGAGAGGTGTTGGATACAGGTATTATTCTAGTTCTAGTTTTGACAGCCATCTTGATTGTCATCATTAGCATCCTTATAGTGGGAGTGATAAGGGACACTTTCCAAATGAATTTAAGAAATAAAAGCCACCTAATTTTGATGGAGACTTGAGGAAACCAGAAGATATAGAGGCTTGGATACTTGGGATGAACAAGCTCTTTGAGTTGCATGAGTACATAGAAAACATGAAGGCCATAATTGATGTCTTTAGCCTGAAAGGTAAAGCAGATATCTAGTGGGAAGATGTGAAGTGGGCTAGAGACATCAAGATGGAGGACATGAGTTAGCATGAGTTCAAGAGGCTTTTAAGGAAGAATTACTTGTCAGAAAGGTACTATGACAGTAAGGCCAAAGAATTCTATGAGCTAAAGATGGGATCGATGACAAATGAGGAGTATATGACCAAGTTCTTGGAGCTATTGAGGTATGTGCCATATCTTAAAGATGAGAGGGATAAAGTTCGACAATTTGTAGTGGTTTTCCATCAGAATTTAGAGATCAGATTTGTAGGAATTTACAGGGTAAGTTCCTCAGAAAGAACACCAAAAGGACACCGCTCACAACCAAATCACAGATCAATACACCAGTATTTTTGACGTGGTTAAAACCCTCAAAGAGGGAAACAGTCCACGGCCTGCGCCAACGTGGCTACTATAGGAAATTTATTAATCAAAGAATGAAAATTTACATAAGCTTCTCTCATGCATGGATTACCCGAACAATGACCCTCCATGCGATTTAAATAGAACTCATGGACCAATCGGGTGTCAAGCCACGGATCAAGTGTCGGTAATACCGAGGAGAGAGTGAACCGTCGGATCACTACATATCGTGACCGTCGGATTGTAAGTTACAAAATGTACAACGGTAAAGAAACACACTTTACCTAACTCTATACCTAACTCTACACTAGACCAAGTTGAACTTAACTATATCCTATGTGTCGGAATATCCTAACATCCCCCCTTAAGAACAACTTGGGATAGGATTGAAGGATTTACAAATATGACACAATAGGAGAAGGAAGGAGGCACTAGAGCCTATCCCCCCTTAGTGACAACTTCCTGAACTCCAAGCATATATCGAAGTTTAGTGAACTTCGCCTCTGTGAGAGCCTTTGTGAAGATGTCTGCAACCTGATCATCTGTTGAACAATATTGCACTTCAAGAACATGGTCATGAATGAGCTTTCTGATGAAGTGCATGTGTAGTTCAATGTGTTTGCTGCGCTGATGCTGGACTGGATCTTTGCATAGCTGAATGGCACTTTGATTATCACACCAAAGTGTGGTTGGATGCTGCTGCTCAAAGCCAAACTCTGATAGGATCTGACGAAGCCACAAGGCTTCCTTACTAGCTTCCACGACACCACGATACTCTGCTTCTGCTGACGAAAGAGAAATGGCAGCCTGTTTCTTACAAGCCCATGTAATAGGTCCTGAACCAAGAGTGAAGACATAACCGGCAGTAGACTTCCGATCATCAGGGTCACCAGCCCAATCAGAATCAGTGAAACCAACTAATAGAGGAGCTGCTTTGGCACTGTAATGAATCCCAAACTGTACTGTACCTCGAACATAACGAAGTATTCTTTTAGCTGCTTTCCAATGACTTTCACGGGGGTTTTGCATAAAACGAGCAACAAGGCCAACAGCAAAGGAAAGGTCAGGACGAGTATGGGTTAAATACAAGATTTTTCCTACAAGTTGACGGTATAAGGTAGCATCAACTTCAGGAGAAGTACAAGAGACTGAAAGTTTGACTCCAGACTGAAAGGGAGAAGGGGCTGGCTTACAGTCTTCCATGTGAAAATGACGAAGAATATCACAAGCATACTTGGACTGGGAAAGGAAAATACCCTCCTTGGATTGCAAGACTTGAAGACCGAGAAAATAGTGTAAGTGTCCTAAGTCTGTCATTTCAAATTTCTTTTTAAGGCTGGACTTCACATGATTTATAAGGTTGGGATCACTACCAGTAAGAATACGATCATCAACATAAAGAACAAGGATGATAGGAGAGTTGCCCACTTTCTTGGTGTAGACAGTATTGTCAGAATAACACCTAGAAAAGCCAGATTCTAAAAGAAAGCTATCCATTTTGGAATACCAAGCCCGAGGAGCTTGCTTGAGACCATAAAGGGATTTCTTAAGTCGACAAACAAGGCTGGAGTCTGTTTGTATGAAGCCAATGGGTTGTTCAATATAGATTTCTTCCTGCAAGTCCCCATGCAAGAAGGCAGATTTAACATCCATCTGATGGACTTCCCATTTTAAAGAGGCAGCAAGGGAAAGAACAAGGCGGATAGAGTTCATTTTGGCAACAGGGGAGAAGGTTTCAGTGTAGTCAATGCCTTCAACCTGTGAAAAGCCCTTATCAACAAGACGAGCTTTATGTTTATCAATTTTCCCATCTGGTCCATACTTGGTTCTGTAAACCCATTTACATCTAACAAGTTTGCATCCCTTTGGTAGAGGAACAAGATCCCATGTATCATTTGCCAACAATGAATGATATTCTTCATTCATAGCTACTTCCCAATGTGGATGGCCTGAAGCTTCTGCAAAAGTGTCAGGATCATGATTTACTGGAGCTTGAGCCAGTAAAGAAGAGGCTCTTTCAAACTGAGAACGTGTACGTCGCTAATCTGTAGGATCACCGGCAAGATCACCTGCTGCATCCCGAGTAGCACGGACCCATCTTGGAAGTTGAGGATCCTGAGAAGGTGGGGGAGGATTATCATCCTCACTTTCATCATCTGAAGAAGAAATGTTTTCAAAAGTAGAAGAGATAGGAAGAGGTGGCACATCCGCCGGACTAGGCTCGCAGGCCGATTTATTTTCATCAAATTTTACATCTCTTCTAATGATAACATTTTTGGACTTAAATGGAATAAGTCTATAACCTTTTACATCTTCAGAATATCCAACAAAGGTACATTTCTCACTCTTAGGTTCTAAAGCTTTATGCTTTTCATCTGGAATATGGGCCCATGCTTCACTTCCAAAAACACGAAAGTGACTTACATCTGGTTTAATGGAACTCCAAGCTTCTTCTGGAGTGATATTCTCTAGAACCTTAGTAGGAGTGCGATTGATTATATAATTTGCACAATTAATTGCTTCGGCCCAAAAACTAAGACTGAGTCCTTTAGATTGCAGCATACAATTAGCCATTTCCTTTAAGGTGCGATTTTTTCTTTCAGCTACACCATTTTGTTGTGGAGTGCATGGAACAGTATGTTGCATTTGAATTCCATTTTCGGTGAAAAAGTTGATGAATGTGTTTTTAACATATTCTCCACCATTATCAGTTCTTAGCTTAAGAATTTGATGTCCAGATTGTTTTTCAACAAAGGCTTTGAAGGCCAAAAATGTGTTAAATACTTCGCTCTTGAGTTTTAAGAAGTATACCCAAGTGCGTCTGGAGAAATCATCAATGAAAGTTAAGAAATACTTGCAGCCAGAGAATGAAGCAACAGGAAGTGGACCACATAAATCACTGTGCACAAGTTGTAAAGGGGCTGAGGCGTGCCAAGAGGCACGTTTGTCAAAACTGTCCCGATGATGTTTTCCGAGTACACATCTGGAACAAACACCATCTCTGCAAGATACCATAGGAAGACATGTCACCATATTTTCTTTACATAGATGCTGAAGGGAGCGATAGTTTAAGTGACCAAATCGCTCATGCCAAAGTTTGCTCATTTCATCATTATGAGCAACAAATACTGAGGGAAGATTTGATGACCCAAAGTTGTGAAACTTATACAACCTTGTGGAATCATCAGCAATACCAGTAGCTAGAATCTGTTTAGGATCTCTTAGATCCTTGATTACAACATCATGAGGTGAAAATTCAACAATTTTACCTTCACCTGAATGAGTTATCTGATATACAGATAGAAGGTTGCAGGATAAGGTTGGAACACATAATACATCATTAAACTGACCATTGTCTAGATGAACAGTTCCAGTCCCGACAACATTAAGAGATCTATCATCACCAACATATATATTTTTGGTGTTACAATCATTTAAAGAAGAAAACATGGCTTGGTTTTTGGCCATGTGATAAGAGGCTCCAGAATCAATGAGCCACTCATGAGAAGGAGAGGAAGAAGATACATTTAATGCATAACCAGACTGAGATGATTGACAACGACATGCAGAAAGTGCCATTCCGGAAGTTGAAGTTGAAGTATGCTCCACATGGATGTTATGTTTCTTCATTGCGGCTTCCAAGGTTTCCATCTTCTTAAAGCATTTAGATTCTAAGTGGCCATCTCGATTACAAAAGTTACAATGTCTATCAGTCTTCTTCCATTTGTTTTTATTGGTCTTATCATTTTGCTGAAATGATCTTTCATTTTGAGGCTGAGTTGGTTTAGGACCATTCTTTTGAGGATATGACTTCTTAGGATTTTTTGAATTTGGTTGTTGCTGGGCGGCTAACGCTTTCGTGGAAGAGTTTCCAAGATTAAGAAGACCAAGGTGTAAGAGTTTTTCTTGTTCTCTTATTAAAGAATCACAAAAAGAGTCAAAGGAAGGGGCCTTGTAGTCTTTTCCTTGACAAATGAAAGCTTCCCTTGTAGAATGGAAGGTGGAAACAAATACAGAGTAGGCTGGTCCCAACTTAGTAAGGATGGAATAAATAAGGTTACTATCTTCTTTCTTAACCTTAACACCTTCCAAAAGATATCTAAGGGTCTTGAATTTGGACAAGAAATCTTCAATGCAAGAAAAATTATTAGGATCCAATGTAAGCAACTCATTTTCAAGTTGATGGGCTCTAATTTCATTTTTAATCCCAAAAACTTTAGTGAGTTTCTCCAATGCTTCATGAGGAGTCTCAAGTTCTGCAATATGGAATCTAAGATCAGGAGAAATAGACATCCCTATCAAACCACGTGCTTGATCTTGTCTATTTTCCCATTTTGCAGCCTTGTCTTCATCTTTTGGTTTCTTCTCTTGGTCTGTGGCTATTCTGTAGAGACCTTTACTTCTAAGTAAATCTTCCATGTAGGCTATCCATTGGAAGTAGTTAGTGCTGTCAAGAATGACTTGGCATGGACTTTCCATTTAAAAAAAAAAACTGAAGCTGAAGATGCTGAAAGTAAGTGTTCCAATGGATAGATCTCGAAAAGTTAGGCTGTTTTAAAAAAAACGGCTCTGAAAAAGGCTTCCGGATGAAGAAGTTATGGCTTTTTGAAAAACATTTGTTGAAGTTGCCAGCAAAGTGCGCGAATGTGCGGGAATGAAAAAATCCGCCCCCACAAAATGGAGACTTGAACCCAAGACCTCTACTCTCTTAAAATAGCTTTGAACCAATTGATCTATACAAAAAATTTGAGAGAGAGAGAGAGGGGGGGGGGGGGGGGCTTGGTTTGCGTGCTTGCCTTGAGAAAGCTCTTTTTCCCTACAAAACACAAAACACAAAACCCAACACGAATATGCAAAGAAAAATGAACCTTGCGGCTCGAAGTTAGCTTTAGCCAAAAAACTAGATATTTTTAAAAAAAATCTCAAAGTTAGCTTTAGCCGAAAAACTAAATATTTTTCTCAATGTTTCTGATTTTCTGATATCACACTAAGGTGCAGGGAAAAGAGCATACGCATGAGAAAAATCCTTCCTTTCTGTTCCTGATTTGCCCAGATCGCACAGAGTCACAGGGAAAAGAGCATATGCAGAGATGAAAGGTATAGATCCGGTTAAAAAAAAGGGCTAAATAAACCGAAACCGAAATAAGCAGAGAGAAAATAACAGTAAACTGCAAAAACACTGTATACCTCCCGATCTGAAAAATGACGCAGCTAGGGCTACCGGAAACCTTTTCGCGTGAAACAAAAGGGGTTCCTCACTGAAACAGATGCTCCAAACGCAACAGAGCAGTCCTCTTGGCTCGAAAGCAGTCAGAAACAGCAGATCTAGGAAACAACAGCCGCATGCAGTTCTACCGGCTTCAGATTTGGATCACCAACGGACGCGGCCCTCAAATAGCTCTGATCCCATGTAGGAATTTACAGGGTAAGTTCCTCAGAAAGAACACCAAAAGGACACCGCTCACAACCAGATCACAGATCAATACACCAGTATTTTTGACGTGGTTAAAACCCTCAAAGAGGGAAACAGTCCACGGCCTGCGCCAACGTGGCTACTACAGGCAATTTATTAATCAAAGAATGAAAATTTACATGTAAGCTTCTCTCATGCACGGATTACCCAAACAATGACCCTCCATGCGCTTTAAATAGAACTCATGGACAAATCAAGTGCAAGCCACGGATCAAGTGTCGGTAATACCGAGGAGAGAGTGAACCGTCGGATCACTACATATCGTGACCGTCGGATTGTAAGTTACAAAATGTACAACGGTAAAGAAACACACTTTACCTAACTCTATACCTAACTCTACACTAGACCAAGTTGAACTTAACTATATCCTATGTGTCGGAATATCCTAACAAGATTGAGTATGATGAGCCTCAATTACTTGAGGAATTTATTGGGAAATTGAAGCATTGATATGAACAGTCAAAGCATAAGAATGAATCTCAGCAAGGATGGAAAGGGAAGGATAAGGATAAAGGTAAGGATAAATGGCAGTCGAAAAGAGCAAGGCCTTAGAATCCAAAAGAGAGAGAAAATGTGGCACCACAAAAGAATTTCGATGCAACTAGACAGGGACATGGGTCACATCAATAGCGTAGAGGTGATGGTACTGGATGGTTGGAGTGTTGGACATGTGGTAATCGTTAGGTTCCTATAATAATAGGTGTCATATATCATGATTGACTTGGTTTAGCTCTGAAATATGTACATACCTTTGCTTTCTGCAAATGTTTTCCATATTTGTAAAAAATCAAAAAATTAAAAAATGTAAAGAGGGTATGTCCTAGAAAAAGAATAAAAGGACAAAAAGAATGAAGAAAAGGTCAAAAAATGAAAGAAAATGAACCCCAAAGAAAAAAGGAAAAAGACCATGAAAGTGTGCAAGTCCAAATGCCACTGCTATTTTACTTTTTGTATAATAAAGATTGTGTGCAACTTGTCACCTATGCCACAATCCATGAGTAGTCAAACAGTTTAAGCTTGACTAGTTCATATTTTCAATTTCATGTTTTAGAGATAGAGAATAAAAATCTAACCAAACTATTTAATCTTGGCAGATAAGTAGATAGGTAGAGTACAGAAAAGGAGCTCAACAATTTAATTTGAACCCTTGGATGTAATAAGGTTAGACTTAGTTAGGATCCTCATTGTAAAAGAAAAGAAAGTTTGATAAGGGTTTGCCAATCTAAGTACACCCTAATAAAGAAATGAAAATGTTAGGATAAAGTAGGTAGGGTAAGGAGATGATGGTTGCAGAATAGATATGTGGTGAATGGTTAAGTTTAATGCTTAAATCTTTTGCTTTCATCATTTGGCAAAGCACAACTCACATCGAAAACAACAGATCAAGGAAACAAAGTCAAATTAATTAACTTCCTTACTTCATTTTTCCCTAGAAATTCACTAATTTCCCCTAAGTGCTAAAGGTATCTACAATAGGTTAGAGGGGCTCAAAGCATTTCTCTGACTTTTGGAGGGACCGGACCCTCAGCCCAATAATTTGGAATGCCTAAAGTACTTAAGTCCCTTTCATCAATATTTACCCCTTCATAAATTCGTTCATCCCCTTTAAAAGATTTTCCTAAGTAAAATCCATATTTTACTTAGGGAAATTAAAAACATTTCCATATCTCAAAACCCTCATATTCGTTTAGCCTAAGTTATAAATGTTATATGATGAAATACACTTTCAGAAACATTTTATCTTAGCGCTTGTTAAATTTCCACAAATTCATATTAACTTTTAACTTGTATTATTATTTAACTCCCCAAAAACAAAACACCCACGTCCGTATTATTATAAAAATCCCAAATATTTACATATCCCGTCCCATGGTTAAATATAACCTTAACAAAATCAATAAATGGAATTAATTAACCAATTTGTGGTTAATTAAGAACCTGAAACCCCACCATACTAAATGAGGATTAATTAGTCACCAGGATTAACTAATAACTCAGTGACCAATCAAATCGCCCCGATATGATTAACTCCTTTAATTAATATCGGGTCTGCCCTCCGTTATCCATTAGTCACATCATTACCCCAAACACTATCTGATCAGATCCCTAAGATTTGATGGCTATCACCCATATTGCACAGGCCTTTTGGTTGACCTTTAGCATGCGATGTGAGCCGTTTCCCAAATAGTGTCGATGCTACGTGTCAAATGATTAGTGGAATCGCGCGGCCCGCCCTCAATACCACTCGCCTCCCATAAGTGGTGCGATGAAACCTGCTTACCACTCCCGCTTCCCACTCTCCACATATGACAAATTTTCCACTCTTCATTCAAAAATTATTCGCCAATATCAACCATTTACCCGTTTAAACACAAAAACCCCAGTTTTGCTCGTTTTCACCTGATTGTGCAGTAAAACCCTATGTAACCCATATGCGCCATCAGAAGCCTCTATTAACCGATTCGACCATGGTTTACCTCCTGAAAAGAATTTTGGACTCACTCCACAAACCTCTCAAGATCAAATGAAACCTTTTCGACCTCCCCTGCAAGCCTTTGCTTTCTTAACAGTTTGTTTTGTTTTACAAGTAATCAGAAGACCACAGCCTTGGATAAATAGTCTTAATACTAGTCATAAGACCTATTTACTTCAAGATTTTTATCAAATATATTCAAATAGAGATGGAAGATAAAACAAACAGTAAAAGGACAAGCAAAGGAAACATGAAATTAAACGATTTACTGTTGAAACGGACAGGAAAAACCTAAACTACACATTGAAGATAAAAGCACACAATAAAGAACAGTCAAAGTGTATCAAGGTAAAAGAGTATCATATTGAATACCAAGTCAATTAAATCAGCTAGGATGAAGATAAACAATAGGGAAGACGATTACAAAGCATAGCATACAAATTCATGTCAAAATGAAGACAAATGAAAAAACAAAGCAGTAAAAGTAAAAAGTAAACAGTAAAAATTAAAAGTAAACATGAAGACACTAAGGGTTAAACAAAGATGAAAACACTTTCACCAGCGACAATGAATTTTAACCAAAGTAAAAGTGAAAAATAGTTGAAAGGAATTTAAGGTTAAAAGATGAAATTAGAGTAAAAATGGTACATTCTTTAGAAATTTCCTGTTTAAGTCATAGTTTTACATAAATTATTGTGGCCAATCCAAGACGTATTTCAAGAAACTGGAGAAGGTTTTTGTTCCTAACTGGCCAATATAAAAAATTCCTATCTCACTTGTTACACAGGTATTACCAAAAGGTAGATAAGTGCATTTCTTCACAGCCTATTTTTCAGTTTCTGCAAAGTCCTCTTTTTGACATCTTTTTGCAGAGAATATTGTGAACAAATGGAGCTGAATTTTGGGAAACTGAGAGAGGTTTATCTCAACAACATTCTTATCTACAAAAATGTCTTTCACTTTTGACATACCTATCATGGATTGAGATATAAAATCGTATCATTGGACCATAAGTTTGCAGAATTTTTTGGGCAGAATGCACTAAGGAAGGATGAAGTTAGTCACTGGGATGCCTCATCATCAACTAAGAGTTGCTATCAAATTCGACTTTATCTTCTTTGTCACCATAAATCCATAGAAATAGTGCCAAATAGATTCATTATTTTTGAATTTCCTTTATTTAAGTTCTATTAATGTAAACAGTTGGAGATATTTGTGAAACTAATATTGATATTTTTTTCAAGATATTTTAGTTTATAATTAGTATAAATACTTCTTCATTTGAAGTATTTTAGGGTGGATTCTTAGAAATTTCTATAGACAATTTACTTTTGGAATTGAAGTGTTGTTGAACAACTTTTGTATGGTTGGCTAGAACAAAGTAATAAAGCAAAGGACTTTTACAGGATACCTGTGTCAAACGAGAAACAAATAAGTATTCTATATCTTGTGTTTTTACAGTTTTTCTGGTTTAATAAATATTCACATGTGTTTCAAATCTGAATGATTAACGAAAAGTTATATTTTAGAAAGAGCTTTACTGTATTTTGTCTTTAAAATAATTTATATTATTAATGTTTTCTTCTAGGATATTATAGGTAGGGAATTCTTAATTGTTCCCTGCTTTCATAGTTTATCACTGTGACCATTTAACAAAGAATATTTAATTGCTTTTTGTTAATGAGCACCCACTTTCCCTCATCTTGGACCCTGTTGAAGGATTCTTAGTTGCCCTTCCTCCCTATTCAAGACCATTTCACCCATTTGAAACTATCATTTGTCTTTTGTTTGGCTATCTTGCCCTGTGAAATTTCTCCTTTGTTAAATCAACATGATCCAGTTAAGCCATCATTAAGTTGACTCCATAACCCAATGGCCTGAAATACCTTTTTCTATCCATCTGCTCTCGAATTCCACCACCAAACAAAATCAAAACTCCCAAGCTTTCATAACTAGCCTAATATCTCACAAAACAAAGCTAAACCATAAAGAGAGAGCCCTCTCTGAGTATAGATTGGCTAGATTATGTACTTAAAAGATTAGTTTGTGGTTACCTCAAAATTTTCTTTCTTTAACCTTAAGAAAATTCTGAGTAATAACATAGTGGCTACTCCACTGTGGAGAACTAACATTTTCTTCAGAATTGTTTTACAGATTTAGATCTGATCTATGATGGTGGATAGTGATCAAACACACAAAGGTTAAAATTATCCACCTGGTGACTCCAAATCAATTTCACAATCAAGACTCCACTGGAGAAATGAACATGAAAGAACTATGTGAAAAGATCAATCTTTTAACTTGGATTGTTATCCAAGACATTATGTTCTTTCTCATTGATAAAGTTTTTCAATGTATATTGTATTTTAGAGATGATTTTAGATTAAACTTTTATTATTTTTCATTGAAAAATGTAGATATAAAGTCTCCTTACATATTTGAACAACAATCTTATAACTCTTATGAAGATCATTTTCCAATTGAGGAGAATAAAAAAATTAAGACTAATCGTGAAATCCCTGTACATATTCTAGTACCTCATAAAGTTCCTGATAGATATAAACCACTCATTTTACCTCCTACACTCCATGCTTTCCCTAACGATTATCCCAAGCACCTCCCTAGGTTTGATGGAGAGAATGGTATCACTGCCCAAAAACATATTCAAGCTTTTGAAGATTATCTTAACTTATTTGAAGTAGATGAAGAGGATGTTAGTATTAGTCTTTTTTCTCTTTCTTTGCAAGACAAAGTCAAGAGTTGGTTCAAAACCCTACCTAAGGCAAGCATCTCAAATCTCGAGCAGTTTCTCAAACTCTTCCTTGATATATGGATAATCAAATTCATTCTTCTCGTAATCATAGAAGAATATAATCAGTTAAAAAGACATCCAGATGAAACAATAGATTTAATCAAGCCTATTATTCAATACCATTAAATATAAGACCTCCCCCTAGTTCAACTATTTTGTACCCAAGAGCATTTGATTTAGAGATAGAATTTCATCTAAGAGAAAGAAACCCCTCAAAAATGGAACAGATGCAGAACATGGCAGTAGATGTAGAAGTTAATCTACAAATTAGAAGAGAAAAGTTGAAAGTAGAGAGGAAAAACTCAACATTTTGATAAAGAAAACAGAGGAAATGATGCAGAATATGACCATGAAAGTTGAATTTTTTGTTCAAAATCACCATGACACATTTGTTTCACAAAAAGAAGAGGTTGACATCCATGAAAAAATCCCTATTAATTCCAACTACCATAAATCTGAAGATAGAGTTATACAACCATATGTGGAGAGACAATCTACTGATCTAATATGTACATTTGGTGACATTAATTCTTATGATGATGTGCCTAAGCTTGATCAATATAATAATGATTATGTTTCTCAAATCCAAATTAACCTTGCAGAGGAATCAGAAGCTAATTGGAGGAATAAGGAAGTTCAGGTTCAGCAGCTTGAAAATAGTGATTAGCTTGTTCATTTCAGCTATGAGAACAAGGAGGAAAGTGTAGAAAATTTTTAAATCAGTGAAGGAACTTTACCATTTTGTTTTGCTTCGTTTCAGTTTATCAAAGATAACTATCATGCAATGAGAAATCAAATGTCAACAAGTTTTGATATTAACTATCTAGAGGGAAATAAAATCCTTGTTCAAGACTTCTCATATCTAGATTTGCAGCCCCAAAATGCCATTGATGGTCAGGTCGCATAAGAAAACTTGGAAGATGGAACATCTGATCAAATGACCCAAGATGATTCCCTACCTCTTTGTTTTGAATCATTTCAATTTTTAAAGGAAATGTGGTATAAAATTTTAAAAGAAAAGGAGGAGCAACTTGTAGAAATCTATGAAGTTCCATTTGAACCTATATGTAATAAGTTGCAGCAATCCTTCCAAGTTCTTTATGATCCAATAGCTGATAGGTTAGATGATGAATGCAATCAGAATTTCTCTCCATTAACAAACTATAAGAGTCAAAATCAAGATGATAATGGTTTCACCAGACAGACATTACAATCAGTAGAAATATCATCACAAAGATCAGTTGAAAACATGCAGAGTGATAAAGATAAAAGTGATACTTCAGTTTCATGGTATGCAGACCATACACAACAGATGTGCAGTTGTTTGAATCAGTTCAAGAATAGTGTATATATTTTACAAGATCCTTTTGTACAGTTTCTAAAGTCAGGAAAGGAAATCGGGAATTTCCTTATCTTCTCAAATGTTAACAAAGATATATTTGATTTCAAGATCTCAATTTTAACCACCAACAAGCACAAGCAAAAAAGGTCACCGATATACCTAATGCTTAGATGGTTGCATTGGTTGTTTCATTTTACGTAATCAGAAGCCAGATAACTGATTAGAGTAAGTAGGTAGGATTTCGGTTTGAATAAATTCAGTTTCCATCAGCAAGTATATGTTAGATCAGATTTTAGTTTGCATAAAAGGCTACAATTTCAGTTCAAGATTTTCAGTCAAAATATTATACAACAGAGCATACACATGTGTGGGATTAGCCCAATGGATCAGGCTACTAGTCGACGGTGTTGTTGACATTTCACAAGGAAATGCCATCCCCAAGCGAAGCCGATATTAGGTTCCTATATTAATAGGTGTCATATATCATGATTGAATTGGTTTAGATCTGAAATATGTACATACCTTTGCTTTCTGCAAATGTTTTCCATATTTGTAAACAATCAAAAAATTAAAAAATGTAAAGAGGGTATGTCCTAGAAAAATAATAAAAGGACAAAAAGAATGAAGAAAAGGTCAAAAAATGAAAGAAAATGAACCCCAAAGAAAAAAGGAAAGTTACCATGAAAGTGTGCAAGTCCAGATGCCACTGCTATTTTAATTTTTGTATAATAAAGATTGTGTGCAACTTGTCACCTATGCCACAATCCATGAGTAGTCAAACAATTTAAGCTTGACTAGTTCATATTTTCAATTTTATGTTTTAGAGATAGAGAATAAAAATCTAACCAAACTATTTAATCTTGGCAGATAAGTAGATAGGTAGAGTAAATAAAAGGAGCTCAATAGTTTAATCTAAGCCCTTGGATGTAATAAGGTTAGACTTAGTTAGGATCCTCATTCTAAAAGAAAAGAAAGTTTGATAAGGGTTTGCCAGTCTAAGTGCACCCTAATAAAGAAGTGAAAATGCTAGGATAAAGTAGGTAAGGTAAGTAGATGATGGTTGCAGAATAGATATATGGTGAAAGGTTAAGTTTAATGCTTAAATCCTTTGATTTCATCACTTTTCCAAAGCACAACTCACATCAGAAACAACACATCAAGGAAACAAAGTCAAATTAATTAACTTCCTTACTTCATTTTTCCCTAGAAATTCACTAATTTCCCATAAGTGCTAAAGGTATCTACAGCAGGTTAGAGGGGCTCAGAGAATTTCTCTGACTTTTGGAGGGACCGAACCCTCAGCCCAATAATTTGGAATGCCTAAAGTACTTAAGTCCCTTTCATCAATATTTACCCCTTCATAAATTCGTTCATCCCCTTTAAAAGATTTTCCTTAGTAAAATCCCTATTTTACTTAGGGAAATTAAAAACATTTCCATATCTCAAACCCCTCATATTCGTTTAGGCCAAGTTATAAATGTTATATGATGAAATACACTTTCAAAAATGTTTTATCTTAGCGCTTTTTAAATTTCCACAAAGTCATATTAACTTTTAACTTGTATTATTATTTAACTCCCCAAAAACAAAACACCTGCACTCGTATTATTGTGTAAATCCAAAATATTTACATATCCCATCCCGCAGTTAAATATAACCTTAACAAAATTAATAAATGGAATTAATTAACCAATCTGTGGTTAATTAAGAACCCGAAACCCCACCATACTGAATGAAGATTAATTAGTCACCAAGATTAACTAATAACTCAGTGACCAATCAAATCGCCTCGATATGATTAACTCCTTTAATTAATATCGGGCCCGCCTTCTGTTATCCATCAGTCACATCATTACCTCGACCACTGTCTGATCGGATCCCTCAGATCTGATGTATATCACCCATATCACACGGGCCTTTTGGTCGACCTTTAGCGTGCGATGTGAGCGGTTTCCCAAAAAGTGCCGATGTTGCATGTCAAATGACTAGTGGAATCACGCGGCCCTATTGTGGGGGAAAGTATCCAACTCGGAATGACCCTAACCCACTCTAAGGGTGACAGTTCCTTAGCAACAACTGAAAGCAAAGCTATCTAAAGTTTCTTCTTTATGACATGCAAGAGATAGAAGGAAGAGATCCACTTACCGATGTCTTGCGCAAATGGTCGATCCAATCTCCTTCGTTTGCCGCTTGCTCCCAGATCCAAGTCTTTTCACGGGCCCAGCTACACGAGATCCTGCAAATAAGACAAGAAAAGGAAACTACAAGAGGCATGCATTCATAATCGATTCAAGGATTAGCATAAATCAAAGACGCAAGTAAGACAATACACCATTGAAACACATGCGAATAGAAGAACCTCAAATGCTTTATTAATATATGGAAGTAAGGTTCAGGCGGTGATACAACCATGAGAGGTCCAATCCAGCATCACCTTCCCGACGGAGAGAAATCTCTTCTTCACCTCCCTCAAGCAATCACCCAATGCTCACAACTGTAAACCAACAGCAATTCTTTGCACAAAATTCCGGCCTCTAGATCCCATGGGATGAGATCCTTATATAGAGTTTTGGAGTGAAGATAAGTCAGCTTGATGTGTGACTTGTTGTCCTCTTCAACTCCAGTTGTTCTTCAGTTCTTCACTCGGAGTTTCTGTCTTCCACTTGGAGTTTTAGAAGCTCTTAACTCATCATTAGGCGAATCTTATCATCAAGTGTCTTTTTAGAAGCTTCCTGGGCACTGGCACTTTGAGAAAAAGATTCCTCCACATGTCCAAGTACGCCCAACACAGGTAGCCTTTGTTCTACTTGCTATGCAACGCAGGTAGCCTTTGTTGTACCTGCTATGCAGCGCAGATGCCTAGTGGAGCAGCTGCAATGATCCAAAACTGACCTGTTTTTGAGTGTTTTTCAGTGGAGAACTGATTTGCAGTGCTGTGGTTTGCTGACCTTGTTCCTCTAAGGGTAAGAACAACATGTTTAGGGACTTTGGATCCCTTAGATTATTGACATTTCATGCTCTATGCTGTAAGGCACAAAAATGTCTATAACAGTTGCCCCCTAAAGTATGAGGTCGTTTATCAGGTGAAATGCTTTATTAGGAGGATCCGAAGTTCATTCAATCGCCGGGAGGTGACCTGTAACAAAATACAATACAATACATTATCTTTTCATATTTTCTTTTCATGATCTAGCTGATGCAGGCATTTCCCATGATCAGCTTTATAAATACATTTGCCGTACATAAACAGACGATCGTCTGATAAGAGACGGATAATTCTCTGCTTTTAATCATCATCCTTTTAGTAGGATGCTCATCTGCTGCACATGTCTATGTTTTTATCTCCTGAATATATATCGCAGCCCGGATGGATGAAACTAGATCCGGGGTCTTCAAACTTGTCCGATCTTCACTCTAGTACAAGTCGATCCATGTGAGAATTTCTTGAAGTCGAACATGGAAAGACATCGCTTGATTACCAGTCAATAATGTAAACTGTTAACAAGCGCGAGAGGAATCACCGATAATGATGATGACCCTCAAGGTACTGCAGCACAATTCACGTGGCGTGAATATAGGATCTGACGTCGAACACCACGCAAAGTCTCCTGGTCGAAGGTCATTAATGTATACCTATCGCCGGAAGTGAGAAACTTGCCATTGAGGCATGCAAGCTTCAAAGTACTGAGGGGGTGTTCCTAGATCAACTTCTTGGATAATGAGCTGATGTCGACAAGAAGTGATCCGTCAAAGGAGGGCCTTAATGAATCCCACATCAGTGACATGGAACGGAGCTAGTGATGATGGTGAAAACGATCTGTGAAATATGATTCAGGGTGGCGGTCATGGAAGGATGAAAGATGATGTATGGTAGTGGATGGGACCCGGTTGACACTTTCTGAATGACATCTCTTGAACATATAACGACACTGATGTGATGGATCGGTATCATTACCCCATGTATGGATGGTATGGCGAGACCATGGTGAAGGGACCGGTGAATGATAATAACCCAACCCGATATTTACGGAGGCCAAAAGTGTCATGTTCAAGAGCGACTTGCTACCATTAAGCTTTGAGGTTCTTCCCAATTTTTCCCCAGTCATTTCTGACCAGTACCTCTTTATTTTTGTCAAGCTTGAGGAGGATAACATATGCTTGATCTATAACCTGCCCTTCGGGCAAGCCCATCGCTATGTTTTAACGAGCCTAGCGATAGGGAAACTCGTTCTTGTCTAAAGACAAGTTTGTCGCTATCTAACATTTTTAACGAGCCCAGCGACAAAGACAACTCGGTCCTTTTCATTTTTAGAGAGTCTGAAAAGGGTACATAAAGTAGACTCCAGGGGTCCTTTTTCGTCATCTAATCCCTTAAGTCCGAAAAAAGTATAAAACAATACAGAAGGGATGAATGTTCGATATCTTTATCGAGCCGAACCAGACAAGCGCTCGATCTTTTTGTGCAATAATCCCTCAGGTCCAAAAAGATTAAAATCTAGAGGAGGGATAGCTCTTCCGGTCCTTTTAACGAGCTGGAAGGCCAAAACTCGGCAAACTTTTCATTTTTTACGAGTCAGTGAAAAGAGCTCAAAGAAGACTCGTATTTTGAGGAACGAGTGATAAACAGGGATAGCAGCAGATTCCAGGTACAGGTTGGAATTTTCCAATCACGGCAGTATTACAAGGATGGCTAAATGAAATCACTCTTCGCAGCTGTTCCTCAAAATAGGTAAACAATCAAGTGGATGTGAATGATCGGCCAAATGAAAAGTGGAGGTGACGGTGCACAAACACGACCAAGGCTTTTATGGCTGATGAATTTACGGTCTCAAATGGTTATTTACCGGTTCATTTTTCTTAATGAGCTTGAACTCCGGGGGAAGCTTGCTCACATGTGTGTTTATTTTTTAACGAGCATGAACACTTGCGAAAACTGCTCGGTTTTGCGTTTATTTTTTAACGAGCATGAACTTTGCCAAAACTGCTCATTTGATAAGATCAAATTCATATTTTACCATGACTAGCTTTTTCTTTTTCAGAGATAGTACTGTATCATCAATTGCTGCAACAAACTTTGTTAGAAACGGATAACATGAAGTAAAAATACTAATATTCCACTTTGAATTACGTAAAAAGCAATTTAAAAGATGTTTTTACCTCTCATTTTGCCATTTCGTGTGCATTTGGTTTGTTGGAGCTTTGGAGGTGCCTCTTCCTCTTGATTTTTCACCAGCTGATTTCGGGAGATTCTGTGGACGATTTTCAGCGCCGTTTCCACCAGGTAGGAGCTAAACCCTAGCTCTATCTTTTCATGGTCTTATTTCTCAGTTTTATGCTTGTTTTCCTGCCCCCATGAGCCCCTGGGGTTTCTCTAGGGCGCTCTGCCATCAGCGCAGGTTCCCTATATCGAAACCTGCGTTGGGGTTCTCATTTTCAAAGGCATTTTGTGCCCCAACGCAGGTGAGACCCTTCCCTACCTGCGTTGGGCGCAGAAAACATCTTGGTTGCACAATTTTTCATGAGATTTTTGCCATTTTCTTTACTGAGTCAGGGATCTTACTCCTCCTCTTGTTTGTTTTGCAGAGTTTATTGGAGCAGAATGACTCTTACGTGGCGAGAACGAGAGCATGAAGAGGAGGACATGATTGCCCTCCATGATCCTGTTACCGTGAGCGCGTTGCGGAACTGTGGCTTGCTAAAATTCTTCCGGATATCTAGCATGAGGGCACAGATACGTTTACTGCAGTACCTGCTTGATGCTTGGGATCCTGTTAACCAAGCGTTCCAGATTAGGGGCAAGTCCATCCCTTTGACCATAGTGGACATTTACTTCTTGACTGGGTTGTCAAGGTGGGGTGCCCCCATTTCCTTGTCCGGTTCGGCCCGAGGGAGTGATTCCGTGAAAGATTATATCCGTCAGTATTGCAGGGAGGGATCTCAGCCGAGCAGAGACGGCAAGATTTCTATCTGTGATGTCACTGACAGGTCTCTCAGGTCTATTCTGTACACGATTTGTAGGATGGCCGGTAGTGCATCCCCTCATGTTGCCAACAGGTCATATGTGCAGCACGCCCTGGAGTGTCTTCAGCCGAAAGTTTTTAACTGGTGTGATGCAGTACTGGTTCAGATGAAAAACCAGTTGACCAAAGTAAAGGACAGGAGACTGAAGAATTTTGGCTTTGGTTCAGTTTTGACTGCCTTCGCTTTGGAGAAGATACCCCTGATGCAACCTCAGTACATTGTTCTCGACTTGCCCTCTCCCACTGAGCCACGCATGCAGAGGTGGGTTGACCACATGGCTAGACATGCGGGTCAATCTAAGATTACTTTTACTGATGTCTTCTTTAGGTGGTTTGAGCAGCAGGATATGGCTTTTTCCGAGTATCCATATATTGGCATGGACTTCCGAGGTGATCCGGATTTGGTACTACCGGATGGGGAGCAGTGGGGTGATCTTGGTAAATATTTTGACCTTATCACTGTTTACTGTTTTTATTTATAATGTCTTTGTGCTTTACTCTATCAAGACTCTAATCAAACTCATGTGTGCATGCAGATGTGGGCCCTGTCTGTCCAGCAGTTCGTCCGAGAGCTCCGGCCGCTGCCCCCGCAGGGGAGGCTCCTGGGAGAGCTATTCTCCGTGACCTTGACTTGGCCGAGACTCTTACAGCTGTGCAGGAACATGTCGAGGGTCTTACCCTTGGGATTCCGGATGTACGGATCGACGAGTTGCCTCTACGATTGCAGCGACATACTGTTGGTGTTCCCAGACGATGGTCTCGTCTTTTGCGCATGATTGCACAGGCCGTGGCATGTTATCATGAGCATCACTAGGTTAGGGTGCCCCCCAGCCATTTTTGAGTTTTGGGGTCATATGACCGATTTTGTCTTGGTTACATAACATTACATGTAAACCGTAAACAGTTATGTATATTTTTTATTTTCGGGGTTTATTCCAGTTTTTATGTGATCCATGTATGAAACATCGATGATGCTTCTCTTTTTATCAATTTTGCAGATGTCTATCTAACACATAGTTTGCTAATGAGTCGGTTAATGTGTTTAAGTTTCTGGAAATGTGTTGATATTGGATAAAATCAAACTGTCTTTCCAAGATTTTAACTCTTAGGAACTTGCGATAAATAGCTGGATTTCAGACAGAGTAGGTACCATTGAGTTGTAGTACCACGAGCTGTGAGTCTAGCCTGACGACTAGCCGGCGTATGCCATGGGTGATGGCATCAGAGAGGAGCTTTATCAACGCGCTATACTCAGCGATATTATTTGTTGATTGACCAATACATACCCCCCTGAAACTCACTAACTCGCCGCTTGGGTTAAAAATGGCCCATGCTGCAGAGGATAGGATCCTCGAACTACGACTCGCTCTGTCAGCATATCCAACCCACGGTTCCAATGGATTTGACATCTGTAATAAGTGTAAAAAGCGGATTACTTAAACCGGAACAAACGCTTTAGCGAAAACAAAAATGTAACAAAAGCATACAGGTTACTATTAGGCATAGTAACGCTTAAGGTACAACCCGTTGCGGGGTTGCGCCAGTGGAACTCCGTCATAATCTACCAACTCGTAGGCACCTTTTGCTAATACACTTTTAACAATATAAGGGCCCATCCATAAGGACTTGAATTTCCCAGCCCCCAATTTATCGGATTCTTGGTCATAAAGCAACACCAAATCCCCTTCTGAGAAGACACAAGGTTTGACATTTTTGTCGAACTGCGCCTTGACTTGTTTCTTATGGGCTTCGTTAGCCAAAGCGGCATCACGACGGGTTTCATCCAACTGGATTAACTCTAAGAAACGAGCTTCTTCTTCTGAGGTTCCGGGGAGGAGATCAATTGCGAGTTTAAGGGACGAAATTTCACACTGGATTGGTAGGATCGCTTCCAGGCCATACACCAGTTGAAACGGTGTGAACCCAGTGGCATTCCTTACCGATGTTCGGTAGGCCCACAAAGCCGAGTACAGGATCAAATGCCATCTTCTTTTGTGAACCCCCACCATCCTTTGCAGCATGCGCTTCAGGACCTTGTTGATCGCTTCAACTTGTCCGTTAGCTTGCGGATAGTACGGAGTAGAGCTGTCGTGAGACAATCCTAGTTTGGCAGTTAATTCAACCATCATGTGATTGCGAAAATGCGATCCATGATCTGTCACTATGGCCTGTGGCACGCCGAATCTAGCGACCACATGATTAAAAAAGAATAGGGCTGCTGTTTCACCAGTGTTATCCAATGTAGGCATCGCCTCGGCCCATTTGGTAAAATAGT
Organism: Pinus tabuliformis; assembly: GCA_031772625.1. Classification (NCBI taxonomy): domain Eukaryota; kingdom Viridiplantae; phylum Streptophyta; class Pinopsida; order Pinales; family Pinaceae; genus Pinus; species Pinus tabuliformis. The sequence continues at coordinate 881,884,723 of CM062805.1, forward strand.
CAACCGCGACTATAATATACCCATGCCCCCCGGTCGAGGTGGGGTTACATTGCATGAAATCGATGCCCCATTTGGCGAAAGGCCCCACAGCTATTATTGGCTGTAAAGGAGCGGGGGGTCTTCTGTTTTTGCTATCAAAAATCTGACATGCATGGCAACTTCTAACTGCGGTTATGCAATCTTTGAACATGGTTGGCCAGAAGTATCCTGCTCGTAAGATTCTTTGTGCTGTAGCATACCCAGATTGATGCCCCCCACAGGTGCCTGAATGACATTCATTTAGGGCTTTTTCGGCTTCCTCATGGGTTAGACACCTTCTCAGGACCGTATCGACACCACGACGGTAAAGCGTATCACCGACGATCATGTAGTCTTTTGCTTGGTATCGAATGCGTTTTCGTTCTGAGTGAGAGGTGTCTGGCCGAAACTTTTGGGTTTGGAGATAAACTATTATATCTCCATACCACTCATCACTTGCTGATATCAGAAACAAACTTTCGTCCACGATCGATTCTTTGGACGTTTCATCGTTGTACGATGACGGGAGATCGCATAATAATTCTGCGAAAACTAAAGCTTTCTTTGATTTGGATTTCACAAATTCCAGATCAAACTCTTGAAGGATAGCTATCCACTTTGAATATTTGCCCCCAAGCAACTGTCGCGACAGTATATAAGTCATGGGGTTGCAATCTGACAATACGGTGGTCTTCCTAAAGAGGACATAATGTCGAAATCTTTGAATCGCTTGAACAGCTGCTAATGCCAGCTTTTCAACATGAGAATATCTACTTTCCATATCATTTAAGTTTTTACTTAAATAATATATAGGGTGTTCAATTCCATCGACTTCTTGAACTAAAACCATTGCAATGGTCGTATCTGCTGCAGCCAGATACAGGTTAAAATCCCTTAGATAGTCTGGGGCATACATTAATGATGCTTTGACTAGCGCTTCTTTCAAAGCATCAAAGGAAGCTTGTGCAACCTGGTCCCAGACGAAAGGTACATCCTTTTTCAGGAGACGGGTATATCCTTTAGCAAGTTCTGCGTAATTTGGAATGAACCTCCTCAGAAAGTTTGCTTTCCCTTGGAGTTTCTGAATCTGAAGCAAGTTCGAAGGTGGAGGCAAATTAATGATTGCCTGCACCTTGCAGGGGTCGAGACGAATCCCATCCTTGGAGACTATAAAGCCAAGTAAACGACCAGAACCGACGCAAAACACACATTTGTGCGGATTGAGTCTTATCTTGTAGTGTCGGCAACGTAGAAATATCGCTCTTAAATGATGCGGATGATCAGTCCGCTTTTGCGAATGAGCCGGAAGATCATCGAGATAAGGTTGAACGATGTTCTTGATGTCATGGAAAGCATAATTCATTGCTCTCTGAAATGTCGCCCCTGCGTTCTTTAAACCAAAGGGTAATTTTCGATAAGCGAATGTGCCCCACAGACAAATAAATGCAGTCTTTGACTGGTCCTGTGGGTGGATATTAATTTGATTATACCCGGAAAATCCGTCCATAAACGAAAAGATTTCACATCCGGCGCATTCATCAATTATCTGGTCGATGAAGGGTGTAGGGTAGTTGTCCTTTGGACAAGCTTGATTTACATCCCTATAATCGACGCACACTCGTATTGTTCCTTGTTTTTTCATAACTGGGACAATATTCGATACCCAATCGGTTAGAGGAACCGGGTAGATGAAACCAGCATGGAGGAGTTTTTCAACTTCTGCCTTAATAGCAACGGCTTTCTTGGGGTGTACCTGCCGAAGCCGTTGTCTTACTGGTTTGACATCAGGATACATTTTAATTTCATGTTCAACGATACTCGAGTCAATGCCTGGCATTTCATCATATGACCAAGCAAAGACATCTCTAAATTCGCGGAAAAGAGCTTTATATATTTCTTGTTCTGAAGGGGAACAACCTTTGCCGACATAAATATTCTCTACAATGTCTGTTTTGGTCGAGATATTTATGGCTATAGTCTCTTCTATATTGGATAGGTTTCTCTTAGAATCCACCGTATTTACAATATTTGTTAGGAATTCAAATACTGAAGGGTGATACAGGTCGCCTTGAGTATCTTCCTTTGGAAGGGAACGATGGTGGTTATCATCCCATGGTGCCCCCTCAATCATCATTGACTGCAGGATTCCTTCGTCACTTGCATGCACTCGTGACCAAGGATCCAAAGGGGTTCCATATTCTCCTGACCTGTCTACCCACATGCTTGACGAGCATTGATTTGGGCTCGCCTCCCATGCCTGAAACATTGATTGCTACAATATTTCGATTGGGCTCGGGTGTAACACCATTGCCCGATCCATGACGACTTTGTCTTTTGCGACCTTCGTGGAAGATATCATGTTGCAGGTAGCCACCAATGGTACATTTCCTATGTACATATGATTTGGTAGCGAGAAAGTCCCCATCATCGTGGGGTCTTTCAACAGGCCTACTCCTATATCTTGAATTGAATGGTCGCTCTCATGGATCATGGGAATGCTTCCCGTAACTTGTGAACCATTAAGGAGGAAGTTCTGTTGGTCGACGACCGTAATCCCTCCTTCAAACGGGAATGCGATCTTCCTAAAATAAGTCGACACTACAGCTGCCATGGCATAAATCCATGGTCTTCCCAGTAGGATGTTGTAATCCAGATTTCCATCTATGACTTCAACATCAATCTCTACTATTTTTCCACCTAGTTCAACTTTCAAGTTACTTAGGATACCGTAAGGGGTATATGTCCTACCTTCGAAAGCCTTTAGTGTTGTCGAAGATCTCGACAAGGTTGGTGACCCTAGCGTTTTCCAGCAGCTCATCGACATAATACATGTTGATGCTCCCTCGTCAATAATTGTTCTGTGAACAGTTTTGTTGAGGGCCTTTTTGAATCAGGAAAGCTAGCTGAGCTGGTAACTGAGGGTCATACCCTTTGTGATCAAAGGACACAAGATTGGAATCCTTAGGATCAACCCCCCCTATTGCCGATAACAATGCCTGCCTTTGGGATGGACAATTTTGTAGTACTTCTAGAGTCGACATAGCGGATGGCGATTGAGCCAAATCTTCTACTATGTTATAATGCTGCGCCGCTCTGGCACGAGGATTAAACGTCGACTTGTGTACTACACCCTTAGGTGGTTTTATTGTTAATTCTGGCATTATGGGTGGGACAGCTTCTGTCGAAGTTGTTTTCGAACTACTAGGTTGATCTTTACCTTTTTCGTTTGACAGTTGCGGATTCCCATAATCTTTGCTCCTTGTCGAAATCAAAGCATCATTTTGCTACTTGGAGATCGATAACATTAGCACTTGCGACGGGGAAGCATTTCCACTATCAACCATATTTTGACCTGGTTTGGGAAAAGGATCTGTCAATACAGCTGGGTTCTTTGGACTCTTAAAGAATCTCTTGAGCTCAGCTTTGTATGGACATTCTGTTGTCTTGTGATCTTCATCACATATCGAACAGGACCATTTCTTTTTCCCTTTCTCAGGAGAGTTCGAAGAAGTTTTTTCAGGTGACGGATCATCCTGTTGCTTCTTCTTCCCTTTGTTTTGCTTCTTCTTGCTTCCTGGTTGATTGGTTTCTTTGCCTTTATCTGCTGATATGGAATTTACTTCCGAAGCAAGAATCTCTTCATGGGCATTTCGATCTGAAGTCTTACGGGCTTTCTGAGGTGAAGCCTTTTTTGACTTCGCGCTTGCAGTGCCAATCACGCCATCTCCGGCATGAGAGTCAATATTCGATTTAGGAGGGGGAGGAATTGAAAATTCAGGTCTGGGGGCATCAGGTATCTTGTCATAGAGCGTGCCAGACTGAGTATATACCAAGTCTAAATATTGAGCACGAGCAATGACTTGCTCCTCGGTTACGACTCCCCCCTTGGCCACATCTTCCGTTATAGCTGGAAGTAATGACTTTATAAACCATTTGGCCAATAGCTGATCAGGAACGTATGTTTTCACCATCCTACGTCGACGACGCCACTCATGTATATGATCAGATATGTGAGTAGCTATCGTCTGTTTGAAGTTGGTCAGTATTTCGGTTCCTGTTTCATACCTGATTGGTAATTGAAAATGGGTTAAGAAATTCGTGGCTAAGGAGCTGAAATTGTCGAAAGAGGCTCTTGGCAATTCTATATACCATTTAGCCGCCGGACTTGTCAATGTCCTCTGGAAGAGGCGAAGTCTTATCGAATCATCGTTCAGGGTGTTCGATGAACACCACAGATGAAAGGTCATGACGTGATTCGACGGGTCTTCACCTGGATTTCCATTGAATTTAGGAATGTCCGATGGAAGTTTGTGAGGAATCATGGGCCACCAAGGGGCGTAGGCGATAGGATCATTTGTCAACCGATGTAGATCGGGTAACTCCAGAGTTGCCACGAATGGCAGCTGCTGACTCAAGTTAGGTGAAGCGTACCCAGGGTATGACGGAATTGCCTGAGCAGTTGGCCTTTGCATACCAGCATAATGTAATTGATGCTGATATGATTGATACGGTTGATGGACTACTCCACTATATAGTGGTTGGTTTTGACCGTACTGTAAGTATGGTTGTCCATTGTTCGCAAAAATCTGCTGCTCGATACCTTGGTACACTTGCTGGAACTGCGGTTGTTGATACTGCACTAACCATGGTTGTGACGCCATTGGTTGTTGTGCTATGCTTACCATTGGGCCAAGATTAGGGGTAAGGGTACCTGCTTGTGCTTGTGTTGCTCCGCCAGTTGGCGATTGTGGTTGAGTTGCAGGGTCAAAGGGTTGTTGCATTACAACCTGAGAAAACTGAGGTTGACATGCAACAGGTATTGTTTGAACTTGCGACACAGTCACAATAGCTGGTGTTGTCGGGATGTTCGTTACAGGCATCTGTTGTTGCATAGAATACACAACTCTTGGTTGCTGGGGCAGCATAGGTATCCAACCACTGGTAGTTATTCCAGTATAACTTGGGTATGGTTGTGAACTCCTGTATGGGTAACCTCCCGGAGGAGGTAATGAGAAAGCATATTGCCCCCCATACGGTGGTGGTCCGGAACCGAGAGGATTTATTACACCTCGAGGACCGGGCTGTCCAAATGGATTCCCGAAAGGATCGATTTGTTGAGTTCCAACATAGGAGTTACCGGGTATTATCCCGGGAGAACAAACAGGAACAGACCATACTATCGTCATGGCCCCCGAAGGGACCCCCTCCGGCTGTTGAGAGTTAGGGACAGATGGTGTACCGGCGAACATTGTCGGAATGACTGCAGGGAGTTCTGCTATCGCTGTGTCACTTGGCACAGTCCTAGATGTCGACGGTTGTTCAGACATTTTTAGTCTATCCAGAAGATTGCCTAGTGATTCTTCAGGAACTTCTCTGGGTGATATGCTAGCTTCTGATGCAGTAGGAAGTAGAGTGATCCCTGCTCCAAAATGTGTTGGAGTAGTTGCTTGCGGATCTTCTACAATCTCTTCTATTGCGATCAGACCGGGTGGAAGAGGAAGACCGTCAGGTCCGTAGAATATCTCTGGTGCCGAAGAAGGGGTTGTTTCGACAACGACAGTTGTTTGAGGAGCAAGACTCTCTGAACCGATCATTGATGGACCTGATTCAGTAACACAAGTATTTGCTTTCAGACTAGGATCAGTGTTACTGTCCTTCTGGGGCTGTTGAACTTCTTCAATAGGGGCAGGGTTTCCAGAAATGTTTGGAGTAACTGGAACCTCAGATGTCGTTGGAACACTTGTTCTAACTTTGACAGGAGATTTGGAACCAGTTGAACGAGGTCGCTTTGCCCGGGTTGTTTTCGATTCCGGGGACAAAGACGTTTGTCTTGTGTTCCTCCGCGAACGACGGTTCATCGATTGACTTTCTTCCACGATTGCGGATTACTTGATCAACCAACAATGCACAGGGTAAAATGTGTTTTCGAATTGAATTAATTTTAGACGCTTTTAAGACACAACTTGCTTTTTCATGTTTTAAGAGTCGAGAAAAAGCTAAAGATGACTCTAGTCTCCTTCGATGTATTAACGAGCCCGAAGTGACAAATGCTCGGATGGACTTTTTCAGTTATAGAGTTTGAAAAAGGCCAAAAGAAACTACTCTGGAGTTTTAGGCAAGGGTGTGCCAAACCTTTCGCGAAACCACAGAATACGTTTTACGGTACGAGTGGTCGATCTTCGTGAATGCTGTGTTCACTGCATCGCGATCAGTAGGGCGACCGACACGGCTTCCTATGGATAAAGGCTTTGTTCCTATAGGGGTCCCCCAATATACGCGACGGTATGCGGGGGCACAAGTCCGTATTAGTGCTATCGTCCCTCAGGAGGAATCACCCACCTTTGTAGAGATCAACAGTCACTATGTTTAACGACGCCGGTTCACGTCTCTACCTAGACCTCTACTGTGTTTCGTTATGTTTCAAAGCTTTGTTAGATAAATTCAGTTCTTTTTAGGTTGATCTTGCTTAGCAGTTTGCCTTTACGGATCACCACGTGATGTATGATACAACTCCTAAATGCAGTCTAAGAATGATAAGCAAGCTTTTTCAATTCTTTCAACTTATGAAAACTTTAACTACTGAAGGAAAAGAAAGACATCATCTTTTCAAACAGATCATAGAGCACACACTGATGCACTTTTCCTAAATTGACATGCAAACTGTCAAAATGCACATGCACAATGCAAGTATTTCTTTTCTTCTTCCTTAATGTTGATGTATTACAAAAAGAAAGCTGTTGTATAATTTCGAATTCAATTTCAAGTGAAAGAAAACAAGTTTGTGTCCAACAATCAAAAGAACACCTTAAGATTCACTCGTTTCAACACAAGAAATACTGAAATTCGAACCATATAACGAAAGCAAATGCTCAAGCAGCTATGAACAGCAATAAACTAACTCTTAGAATCACAACGACACTTTCTCACAGGTCTAGATTCAAGAGGTCATAGCAAGACTAGTTCACTTTCGCTATGGGAAACTGTGAATGATAGCAAGAAATACAATAAGAAAAATCACGGTTTCTTCATACAACTGAGGCAGAATGAAGGTAAAGAGAAGTGGTTTCAGCTGGGTATACAGGTTGACAACAGGCTGCAAAAACAATACTGAAAACTGGGCAACAGACAGTGGGGAATCCCAGTTGCACAAGGCAAAACTGGATCAGCGCAGGTGCTGCACTGTCAATCTGAGATGCAACGCAGGTAGCCCCTTCGGGACCTGCGTTGCAGTGCAGGTAGCCTTTGTGGCAGCTGCACTAATGAGACAAGTCACGTCTCTCTCAGATTCTGGGTCACAGTTTTCTAAAAAATGAGCGGTTTTTGGCCAAATCAGAGGCTGTCAGTCAAGTATACACTAGAGGATGATTAAAGGAAGATGAAAACTATCACAAAGAGCTAAAAAGAGTCCTTGTGGATCTGCTCTTCAAATCATAAACAGGCCCAGCACTGGGCTAGAGTAGCTGCCCTCTACTTTGCATTCGAAAGACTCGAATGCAGTTCGATTCGGTACTCTCTTTGTTCAAGAAATGAATAGCAAGAAACACAAGCTACCAACAAGACACGCTCCCCAGCGGAGTCGCCAGTCTGTTGTGGGGGAAAGTATCCAACTCGGAATGACCCTAACCCACTCTAAGGGTGACAGTTCCTTAGCAACAGCTGAAAGCAAAGCTATCTAAAGTTTCTTCTTTATGACATGCAAGAGATAGAAGGAAGAGATCCAATTACCGATGTCTTGCGCAAATGGTCGATCCAATCTCCTTCGTTTGCCGCTTGCTCCCAGATCCAAGTATTTTCACGGGCCCAGCTACACGAGATCCTACAAATAAGACAAGAAAAGGAAACTACAAGAGGCATGCATTCATAATCGATTCAAGGATTAGCATAAATCAAAGACGCAAGTAAGACAATACACCATTGAAACACATGTGAATAGAAGAACCTCAAATGCTTTATTAATATATGGAAGTAAGGTTCAGGCGGTGATACAACCATGAGAGGTCCAATCCAGCATGACCTTCCCGACGGAGAGAAATCTCTTCTTCACCTCCCTCAAGCAATCACCCAATGCTCACAACTGTAAACCAACAGCAATTCTTTGCACAAAATTCCGGCCTCTAGATCCCATGGGATGAGATCCTTATATAGAGTTTTGGAGTGAAGATAAGTCAGCTTGATGTGTGACTTGTTGTCCTCTTCAACTCCAGTTGTTCTTCAGTTCTTCACTCGGAGTTTCTGTCTTCCACTTGGAGTTTTAGAAGCTCTTAACTCATCATTAGGCGAATCTTATCATCAAGTGTCTTTTTAGAAGCTTCCTGGGCACTGGCACTTTGAGAAAAAGATTCCTCCACATGTCCAAGTACGCCCAACGCAGGTAGCCTTTGTTCTACTTGCTATGCAATGCAGGTAGCCTTTGTTGTACCTGCTATGCAGTGCAGATGCCTAGTGGAGCAGCTGCAATGATCCAAAACTGACCTGTTTTTGAGTGTTTTTCAGTGGAGAACTGATTTGCAGTGCTGTGGTTTGCTGACCTTGTTCCTCTAAGGGTAAGAACAACATGTTTAGGGACTTTGGATCCCTTAGATTATTGACATTTCATGCTCTATGCTGTAAGGCACAAAAATGTCTATAACAGGCCCGCCCTCAATACCACTCACCTCCCATAAGTAGTGTGATGAACATGCTTCCCACTCTCCGCATATGACGAATTGTCCACTGTTCATTCAAAACTTACCCACCAATATCAACCATTTACCCGTTTAAACACAAAAACCCCAGTTTTGCTCGTTTTCACCTGATTGTGCAGTAAAACCCTATGTAACCCATTTGCACCATCGGAAGCCTCTATTAACTGATTCGAGCATGGTTTACCTTCTGAAAAGCATTCTAGACTCACTCCACAGATCTCTCATGCTCAAACGAAACCTTTTCGACCTCCCCTACAAACCAATGCTTTCTTAACAATTTGTTTTGTTTTACAGGTGATCAGAAGACCACAATCTTGGATAAACAATCTTAATACTAGTTGTTGGGCCGTGAATACGACCACTTTGTAACACTTATTTCATCCATTTTTACTCTTCTTTATCATGTCATTTATTATAATTTATTATTTAAATCCATTTCATAATGATTTATGCTCTTATAAATGAATATTATTTCTTCTCCTTTATTTCTAATAAATTAATGATTATGATTGATTTTATCAATGATAGTTTTAATAAATTGGTTATAACATTATTCACCATTTTTAGCCTCCAAGAAAATTTCCAGATTGAAGATTTGATCATTAAAAGTGCCAACTCAGAAATTTTCTGGAATAAGAAGTGATAGTTTTGCGATTGCGATTCTGAGCAAATGAAGACGAATATGGAAAATCTGGAACATGGGTTTTGTCCAGAACGGACCCAATTAACTTTCGGGAAGAACGGTTTGCCCAAATTCGGCTTGTATTGAGATAAAAACAGGGTTCTTTGAGAACGATTTTCTCAGATTTGTTGTTGCGGCCGTCCTCCAAATCTCACCTGCAAAGCCAAATTTGCCTTGCTCTTGTTGAAAGATGGATGGAAATATATCTTCTTGTTGATTAATTGGTTTGAAATAATCTAATTTTGTAATAGAAATCATGTTGTAATTATCTCTATTGTAACTGCTCTTTGCTCTCTCTCTCTCTATTTAATGAAAACAAAGATCAGAGATGGGGATGGCTAAGAGAATGGAGAATTGAGGATTTAGAATTAGAGATTTAGAATTAAGAATTCATGATAGGATAGGAGGAAGAAAGGATTGTTTCATGCTGTAAGTCTCAAAGCTTCAGCTATTGTAATGATTTCACCATTTAATGATTAATACCTGATTTGGGAGTTGCTGTTCATTCTTTTCATCTGAAGTAACCCAGCAGCGTCCGCTGGCGGCTAAGGGCCCAGCCTCTGGTGGAGTACGCTGCTGCTGCTGTATATTATATTTTTTGTTTTATGCGTGGTTTTGCTTATCAGCTTTATTTGGTAATCTGGTATGTTCTATTATTTTACATCACAGCTCTATCACGTAATCTCATTTTCTGAGACAGAAATATCATATCGATTTTGCAACGCATTGCTGTTTCTTTAAGTGCTGATATAAATGGTTTTTACAGGATACCGTTGCTGATCAATTATAGAATATCTGTGTTGTAACATTTGACCATTGGTATTACTGAATTCATCTTGGAAATTATATTTCCTTACGATTGTTGAACTTATAAATGTTGTTGTTCCATTCTAAAAAGACAATCGTATTATTTATAAGACTAATAATTAGATTACCAGATCAGATTACCATTAAGGTGTGCTATGTGTTATATTGTTGTGTATTTCTGTTTGGCTTCCAAGCGCTGTTGTTGTTGGGAAAAGTATCCAATTCGGAATGCCCCTATCCCACTCTAAGAGGTGATAGTGCCTTAGCAACAAACAGGTAAACTTATTTGAGTATTCTTCTTTATGAAATGTAAGTGAGGAAGAAGGATCTAACCTGCATCTTCTGCTAGTTTGTCGATCCAAATCACTCCTCTCTTCAGTAGCTCCCAGCTTCTTGCTCCTTCACCGGCCCAGCTTCACCGAATTCCTGCAAGATCACAAGAGAGAGAAACTACACAAAGATACAGATATACATTCATAAAAAGCCCAAGATTAGATTAAGCTAAACATGTAAGCATAACAAAACATCATTGGTATACAACATGTAGGAGAAACTCAAATAGTTTATTGATAAGATAATAAAGTCCAGGAGGAGATACAACCAAGTGAGTTCCGATCCAGCATCTACCTCCCAGCAAAGGAATCCCTCCCTTTCCTCCAAAAAAGCATAAATCACCCAATGTGCTAACCTCAATCTCAAACCAACAACAATTCTCTGCAAAGTACAAAATTCCAGCCCCCTGAACCTCTGGGTGAGAGATCCCTATATAGATGTGAGAAGAGAGGATGAGTCAGCTCATGTTTTGACTTGTGGCTTCTCTCTGTCAGTTCTTGCTTCCACTTGGAGGTTGAGAACCTCTTACTCATCACTAGTCGAATTCATTGAGGTAAGTGTCATTGAGGAAGATTCTGGAAGCTTCCAGGGTCTTTCCACCTCGTTGAATGAACTTGCCATTTGTCATTTCCCGCTCAGCGCACCCTGGTAGTGCTTCTACCTATGTTGCAGTGCACCTAGCCAGTGTAATCTCTGCATTTCAGCGTAGACAGCTAGTGGGGCCTCTGAATTGATCCTGAATTGACTGTTTCTGAGTGGTTTTTGGTGGAGAACTTCTGGGAGAAGCTGTCATTAGTTGACATTGTTCCTCTAGGGGTAGGAACAACTTATTTAGGGACTTTAGATCCCTTGGATTATGGACATTTCATGCTCAATGTTGTAAGGCACAAAAATGTCTATAACAGTTGCCCCCTAAAGTATGAGGCCGTTTATCGGGTGAAATGCTTTATTAGGAGGATTCGAAGTTCTTCCAATGCTGGGAGGAGACCTGTAATAAGATACAATACAATACATTATTTTTCATACTGCTTTCATGATCTAGCTGAGGCGGGCATTCCCATGCTCAGCTTTATAAATTCATTTTTCTGTACATAGAATAGACAATCGTCTGATGGTAGACTGATGATTTTGATGAAATCATCATCCTTTTGGTAGGATGATTATCTGCTGTAATGCTGTACATGTCAATGTCTTTATTTTTCCTGAATATATATCGTAGCCCGGATGGATGAAACTAGATCCGGGGTCTTCAATCTCGTCCAATCTTCACTCTAAGTACAAGTTGATCCATGTGAGAAATGTTCTGAAGTTGAACATGGAAAGACATCGCTTGATTACCGGTCAATGAGGTAAACCGTTAACAAGCGCGAGAGGAATCACCGATAATGATAATGACCCTCAAGGTACTGCAGTACAATTCACGTGGTGTGAATAAAGGACTTGGCGTCGAACACCACGCAAAATCTTTCGGTCGAAGGTCATTGATGTATACCTGTCGCCACAAGTGAGAAACTTGCCATTGAGGCATGCAAGCTTCAAAGTACTGAAGGGGTTGTTCCTAGATCAACTTCTTGGATAATGAGCTGATGTCGACAAGAAGCGATCCGTCAAAGGAGGGCCTTAATGTATCCCACATCAGTAACATGGAACGGAGAAAATTATTTTGATGGAGGTGAAAACGATCTGATGATATATAGTTCAGGGTGGCGGTCATGAAAGAATGAAGGATAATGTATGGTAGTGGATGGGACACGGTTGACTTCTCTGGATGACTTCTCTTGAACATATCGGTGACACTTGTGTGATGGATTGGTAGCATTCACCCCAAAGATGGATGGTATTGGCGAGACTATGGTGATGTGACCGGTGAATGAAACAACCCAACCCGACTCAGGCACGGAGTGGAAGTGTCATGTTCAAGAGCGACTTGCTACCAATAAAGTTCTTTGAGTTTCTTCCCAATTTTTCCCCAGTCATTTCTGACCAGTACCTCTTTATTTTTGTCAAGCTTGAGGAGGATAACATATGCTTGTTCTATAATTTGCCCTTCGGGTAAACCCATCGCTATGTTTTAACGAGCCTAGCGATAGCGAAACTTGTTCTCGTCTAAAGACAAGTTTGTCGCTATTTAATGCTTTTAACGAGTCTAACGACAAAGATAACTCGGTCCTTTTCATTTTTAGAGAGTCTGAAAAGGTACGTAAAGTCAACTCCGAAAGTCCTTTTTCGTCATCTAATCCCTTAAGTCCGAAAAAGTATAAAACAATACAGAAGGGATGAGTTTTCGATAGTTTTAACGAGCCGAACAAAACAAGCGCTCGATCTTTTTGTGCAATAATCCCTCAGGTCCAAAAAGATTAAAATCTAGAGGAGGGATAGCACTTCCGGTCGCTTTAACGAGCTGGAAGCCAAAACTCGGCAATCTTTTCATATTTTACGAGTCAGATGAAAAGAGCTTAAAGAAGACTCGTCTTTTGAGGAACGAGTGATAAAACGGGTTAGCATCTGATTCCAGGTAAGGGTTGGAATTTTCCAAGCACGGCAGTGTCACAAGGATGGCTAGTGAAATCACTCTTCGCAGTTGTTCCTCAAAATGGGTAAACAATCATATGGAGGTGAATGATCAGCCAATGGAAAAGTGGAGGTGACGGTGCAAACACGACCAAGGCTTTAATGGCTGATAATGTTACATTCACGGTGGTTATTTACCGGAAGATAGTTCACTTTTTAACGAGCTTAAACGCGGAAAAACACTGCTCAGTATTATGTTTATCTTTTAACAAGCATGAACTATGCGCTAAAACTGCTCAATAATCCAGTCATATGATAAGAACGTCTCATGTAAGATTCCATTTTTTATGGAGCTTGCGCCTTACCAAAGCTATGCCCTGCATCCTTCCGTTATGCAAGTTCGGAAACGACTAATCCTACGAGTTTAAAGGGTTAGACCTACAGGTTTAAAGGGAGGACCTAAAAATTTTAAAAATAAATAGCCGCCCCTTGCTTGCACTCCAAAAGGTTTGCATGCCCCCAGGCATAAAGTACGATTTAAAGGTTACCCCTTCTTAGTCCAATAAAACATTTGTTTTACCGGGAGAGGCCTACCTCTTTCAGGTTACCCAAATATTGTCTCGTTAATCTTTCAAACAAAACACTTCTTCGGCGATGTCTACCGAGATAGACAAAGGTGAGTGAAAACGAGCGCCAAACACATAACTTTGACAAAAGAATATTATTCTAGAATAACCCCTCTTCCAAGACGGACGGGGTACATACTAGTCATATTCTCCCGCGGAAACCTACCCTATACCCAAAGTTTTCCTGCCGAAGCAGACCAGGACGCATGCCCCCTGGGTTCCAGTCATATCCTTCCGAATTACTCACACTCATCGGGAGGATGGACCATGGGTTGAGACATTTCTTGCGTGAAGAGACCATTTAGGGATGGTATATGACTATTTGCAATGCATGATCCAGGAAATGAAAGCTGGTCCACGAGCTTGACCACTCTTCCTTTGTGCGGAAAACACATTACTCTAAAGAGTGAGGAGACGATGGCTCCCATGCAATATATATAGTCTCGTCCAAGGAGTAGGTTATAATCCAAGGGTCCTTGAACGACCATCATGTTCATTTGAACGGTCTTCCCTTTCAATGTGATAGGCACATTGGGGAGGATCCCTAAAGGTCGACTGGTTCCTTTATCAAAGCCTGTCAGATTTCTCATTTCAGGCAAAAGCGATGGCGAACCAAGCGCTTTCCAAGCAATGGAGGAAAGGATACTCACAGATGCCCCTTCATCAATGATGGTGCCAGCCATGACCATTCAGTATATTTGGACGATAATTCTGAATGGTATGCTTGCTGGCAAACGGGGTCTGCCTAGTTGGTTCCAGTCGAAGGAGACAACTAGGTTGCTTGGTGGTGGGACCGAGTAAACGGTCGGGTATCACTCTGACGAACTTCCTTCCTGCGATAAAGGAATGAGGGGAGTGCCCCCATACTCGTCGGAGTCTGTGTTGATGAAGAGAATTTGGATGGTGTCATCTTTATTCTCTTCAGTGACTGTATCATTCGAAGATAAATCCTCTGAAGGCAAGACCGGGTCAACTGCCGCCTCGACCTTTTGACTTTCGTCAGGTATGGATTCAGCTGGTTCATCTTCAATGACCGGCGCTTCAGCTGACCACTTGAGCGGGCCAGCTGGATTTTCAACTAACGAAGGACTCGGCAAGAGTTTTTTATATCCAAGAGGAAGTCGTAACGGTGAAACCGGACGATCATCCAAAACTCTTTTCGCTTCGTCTAAGAAGGGACAACGGTGGATGGCGTGGTTGCCTTCGCACAGTCTACAGGGAGATCTAGCTCTCCCTTTTTGTCCAAGGACTTCACTCTCACTAGTTGACGGTATGCATTCAACATGGCTATCAGAGGTTGATGCTACCGGATTGTGCAAATGGGGAGACCAGTCCCTTAGTATCCGAGGGATGCAGGGACAATCTCCGTGGAAGTGGTCTCCTTTGCATATGACACATGGCGATTTAGGCCTAGTCAGTGCTGTGTGTGGATTTTTGTCAGACGACACTTGTTTGCCCCCAGTCGCTTTTGGCTCCTTCTTCTTCTTCTCTTTCTTCTTCTTTTCCTTCTTCTCCTTAGGAACTTGGTTTTTTGTTTTACCAGTTTCGTCAAGCGAAGAGGAAGGAGGAGAGGAAGAATTAGGGGAAGTAGAAGGCTGGTGGCCAACTCTGGACTGGTCTAACTGTTGATTCGACTGTTCAGGAATAGTGGTGTTCTGAACGACATTGGTTGAGAAGAGCCAGACTGGCAAGCCAATTGTCAGTCTTGGAAGCGACAATGTGGCCATATGGGGCGCACCAACATCTCCCCAAGAGGAGAAGGGACTAGGATTTCCACCAAGGGGAATTCCTTGGTTGGTGGGTTCCATTTTCTCAACTCAAAGATCAACGCAGGAAAAGGGGTGATTGTTCCGTTTAAAATAAATTTTAACGACGCTTTAGACATAACTTGCTTTTTCAATTTTAAAGAGTCGAGAAAAAGCTAAAGATGACTCTAGTCTCCTTCGATGTTTTAACGAGCCCGAAGTGACAAATGCTCGGATGGACTTTTTCTGTTATAGAGTCTGAAAAAGGCCAAAAGGAACTGCTCTGGAGTTCTAGGTAGAGGGTGTGCCAAACTTTTCGCAAAGCCGCAGAATACTTTTTAGGGTACGGGCGGTCAATCTTCCTGAATGTTGTGTTCAGTGCATTGTGATCAGTAGGGTGGCCGACACGGATTCCTATGGATAAAGGTTATATTCCTATAGGGGTCTCCCAATATATACTCGACAATACATGGGAGCACAATCCGTACTGGCGCTATCGTCTCTCCGGAGGAATCACCCAACCATCAGCGAGATCGACAATCACCAGGTTTTACAACGCAGGAACACGTCTCTAGCCTAGACCTCTATGTTGTGCGTTATGTTACAAAGCGTTGTTAAGTTAATTCAATTTATTTTAGGTTGACCTTTCTTAGAAGTTTGCCTTTTTGGATCACCACAAGATGTATGATACAATTCCTAAATGCAGTCTAAAGATGATAAACAAGATTTTATATCTTTTCAACAATGAAAATCCTAGCTACAAGGGGAAAAGGAAGATACAAACTTTTCTCAAAGAGCATAGAGCACACTGTAATGCACTTTTCCCTAAATCAAAGCATGCAAACTATCAAAATGCAAATGCACAAATGCATGTATTTGTTTTCGCTTCCTTAATATTGATGCCTAAAAAGAAAGCTGTTGTACAAATTTGAATTTGATTTCAAGTTAAAACATAAACAAGTTCCTTTTTCAAAATCAAAAAGACGATTACGACACTTTATGATTTACTTGCTTCGACACTAGAAATGCATAAATTCAAACCAAATGACAAAATTAAAAGCTAAATCAACTATGAACAGCAAACAAACTCACTCCTAAGATCAAAACGGCACTTACGACAGGTCTAGATCTAAGGGCGACAGTATGACTAGTTTACTTTTGTAATGGGAAACTGCAAATGATGTAACAAATACACAAAGAAAAAATACAATTTCTTTATACAACTGAGGTGGAATTGAGGCAAAGAAAAAGGGTTTCAGATAGGTACACTGACTGATAACAGGCTGCAAAAAACAAAGATGAAACTGAGCAAAAGGAAGAAGGGAACCACAGCTGCACAAGGCAAAGACTGATCAGCGCACTCCCAACACAGAGGTTTTGACATTCAGCGCAGGTATCCTTCACGGGACCTACGTTGAAATGCAGAACCTCTTCAGAGAGTCTGCGCTGAAGCAGAAACGAGATTTTTTTCCAGGTTCTGGGTTACGGTTTGCAAATCAACAGTTTTTGGCCGGATCAAAGCTATCAATTAGGTACAATTAGGAGGATGATTTAAAGGAGGACTAAGATCTATCACAAAGGGCTGTTAGAGCACTTGTGGATCAGTTTGTTCAGATCGTAAAAACAGGCCCAGTGAGTGGACTAGAGGAATGAGTTATTGCTACTGTATCCTCGATTGATGTTTGCTGAGTGAGTAGTTGGATTTCAGAGCATTTGAGTTTATATTGTTGTAGTTAGATTTCTTTTCAAGCATTCATTTACTTTTGTATTTTGAGCATTGTAGTACATCTTTCATAACATTACTCTTGAGTAAATAGCCGCCTCAGACTGAGTACACTCTTGAAATAAAAAGTCGTCCCTGGGTTGACAATTAGTGTGAAGGTAATTAGGAGTTTAAAAGACACCTTTTTATTGCTCGACATTTTGGCGCCGTTGCCGGGGAGAGTGTAGCCATTTTTTTAAAGAGTAGTGTGCATCTGATGAGTGCCTCTTAGGAAAGAATTGGGTATTAAAAACGGAAGGTAAGAATCTACGTACAGGAGAATGTAAAAGCCCTGCTCCCCCACCCGCTTTCCAATAAGACTGTTAAAGAACTTAGAGTAGAAATAAATGTTTGAATTTTTGGTGAATGAAAAAAAAAAAAAAAAAAAAATAGAAATTTTGAAAAACAAATCTCATGATTTCACTCAAGTGGTGATGTAAGCACCACCCATTTCACTAACCAATTGACAGGAACATTTGAAGAAGGGGCCCTGAAGAAACACATGAAGAACATCTTCTATTATGGTAAGAAATGGCTTACAGTTCTACTTTTGAATTTCCTATCAAATATCTAGGAGGAGTGACACAAATGCACATAATTCCCCCATCTTCTCTACCAAATTTTCATGGTTTAGCAAATGAAGATCCAAATACATTCTTATTTGAGTTCGAAATACTTTGTAGAGGATATGATTATTACACTAACGATCAAAGGTTGAAAGTGTTTCCTCTTACTCTAAAAGGAGCAACTCTCCGATGGTTTATGAGCCTAGGTGGGAATTGCATCCAAACATGGGAGGACATGAAGAACATATTCTTGAAGAAGTACCAAGACTATTGCAAGGCCAATGAAGATATTTTCAATATGATACAAGGGGAACATGAAAGCTTGGAGGACTATGTGGATCGATTTCAATACAGCCTTAAAAAATCAAAACATAAGCATTTGGAAAAAGAAATTTTAAAAACACTCTTACTCAAAGGGATCAAAGATGAATTTTTAGAACTCTTAAATCTGATAGGAAAAGGTGATGTTTTTCAGTTATCATATGATGATGTTTGTGAGTTGTGCATAAGGTATTCAAGAGGAATCTCCAAGGCTGGTAAGAATTCTAGAGATGTTTGTTCTTTGTTTTCCAAATCTGCTACAAGAATAGGAGACATAAGAGCTAAAATCAATGCTTTATTTGAAAATTTTAAAGTTGATTTTATTAGCTCTCTAAATGCAAAATTGGATGTTTTGCAGGTTCATAAAAGTCAAGAATTTGATGAAGTGTTTTTCCCTCATGACCGAAAGGAGCATCCCATAGATAGTTGGTCTTCCTTATCTAGGATGGAAGTATCATATCAAAGAGATGAGGAAGCTGCAACAAAGTCAAAAGCATGGAAACCATGGCCTACAGGTATGGTTCAAAACACTTTTTCTCCATTTTCTTACTTGCACAATCCATTAAGGAATACTAATGTGTTAGGGCAGCCATGTCAATTTCAATATAACCACCAATCTTGTCTACAAGTTGGGCATAGTTCACCTTATGATTGCATGACTACTCTCCCTCATCTTGTAGCACAAACATATTCTCCATATTCTTCACCGGCTCGCCCACAACATCTTGCTTGCCTAACAAATTCATCCACTCAACCCAACCAACCACATCGTCACAATGCTCCATTCCATACACAATTTCTTGTTCAATTAATTCCACACCCTCACCACAATAAACTAGTACAACATGCTTACAATGTTGAACTGCAAAATTTACCCACCCTTCCCACCCATTCTATCTCACATGCGCCATTACAAAAAACTTAAAATGAGATTCAGAATGCTTCAAATTCAAAAATTGTAGAAGCTATGGAAGAAAATGAGCTTTGTTTTAGTTTGCATCAACAAGCCATTTTAAAAGCTCAAGAACTTCATGATATGATGGCTATGGGAAATCAAGAAAGTAAAGGATATATTGAAGATTGGTTTCACTCCATCACTTGTTTGCAACATCACTCTATGCTTCAACAATTTTTTATACCATTTTTTCAAGGGAAGTTGGCTTCTCATACCCTAATGTTCATTAATATGCATTTTTCAAATTTGGGTATGTGCATACATGAAGCCCTATTTCTAAAATGGTTCCACTGGAAGTACTCATATACGTAGTCATATTCATTTTTCAAATAAAAATAATTAGTGTAGAAAATAAAATAAGGGAATAAATAAATGCATTTTGTTTTTTTATGTAAAACTAGTTGTTTTTTGTTGCAACACGCTATCGAAATCAACATCGGTGATAATATTTTTTAAATCATTTGTCTATGTAGATGAATCATAATGGAAATAATAGTTCTACAAATACTCATATTCATTTTTATCATCAATATGAAAAATTACTTGAATATCATTTTTTTGGCTTGCGGGCTTGTTGAAATTTCTGGAAAAACAGTCGGGACAGTCATGTTTTGAGGGGCCAAATGGCTATGTTTTTAAAACCTATTTCTATCCTAAGTATCCCTTGATGTTTAATTTCCAACCCAATTTGAATCACTCAATTTGGATTTGAAACGAAAAATTTAGAACCAAAACATTGACAGGGTGTCTAGCGGGAAGCTCAGAAACAAAGTTGGGACAGTCAGATTTTTGAGGCCTAAATGACAATATTTTTGAAACCTATTTCTATGGTAGATTTCCCTATGAATCTAGTTTACAAGGCAATAAGAATCACTCATGTTTGATATCATATGGGGAAGTTATGATCAAAATACTGACCGTCTATCGTAAATCAGCACTCTTAAAACTTTGTTTTTCCGGTTGTTCCTTACAGTGTTTGACCAATCAATTCTTCTTGTCTTCAAAATCTGTTTCTATTGAAAATAAATAAATGAATCTACTTTCATTTCCAATTTGAATCATTCGAATCCAACATCAAACAAAAAATCTATGCTTAAAACATTCACTGTTGTTCTAAGTGGGGTAATCGAAAATGACTCTGTTATGCAGGTTGTTCTAACTAAAATTGACATATCATATCATTGAATTTTTAAAACCTATTTCTACTGCAGATAAACATTTGAATTAGATTTCATTTGGCTTTAGAATCACTCAATTTGGACGAAAAACAAAGAAGTTGTGATTAAAACACTGCAGGTTAGCATGATTGGCCACTGCTCTCCCGCAGGTGACAAATAAATCTTATTTTGTTATTTTCTCAGTGGATTTGTTATATAGAGTAACTACTTGTTGTTTTTTGCATAATTATTGGATTAGGGGAGCTCAATCACCTCTCTTTCTCCATGATTTGATGTTTTATTACAGGTAGACACTCATTCTTTTGCAGGTCCTAGGAAAATAGAGAAGGTCAATTTATGGACGAGTGATTTTTGAAAGAAATTTTATGAAACAAAGGAATTTCATCCAACTCATTACCCAACGGATTCATAATAGAACAAATGAAGAATTGATTTCAATTTGAAGATTCATGTCTTATCACTGCTGCCAAAACATTTTTTAAAGAGATCATTTTTTTACATAATATCATAGCTGTTGTAACTTAATTTATTTATTTACATACTGCTTTTTTGTTGTTTCTTTTCTTATTTCTCTTATATTTTGTGTTTCAAGTATTGCTTCATTCAAACTTTAACCCATCCCTAGCATCAATACAGTGAACAGCTAATTCATTCTTTGCGTGCTTGCATGTTATGATTGTGCATTTTGTTGTTCCTTTTCTGAAGGGATGGCATTTGTGTGCACTTTTGTCGTTTCTGATGTTCCTTTTTAAAAGGGACACCATTTTCATTTTTCTGTTCCTTTTCGAAAGGAACAGCACCTTTTGGGTCAGCAGTTCATTCTGTTGTTCCTTTCTCACGGTTCATTTTGCTGTTCCTTTCTCATGGTTCATTTTGCTGTTCCTTTTCCACGGTTCATTTTTCTGTTCCTTTCTCACGGTTCATTTTGCTGTTCCTTTTCCACGATTCATTTTGCTGTTCCTTTCTCACGGTTCATTTTGTTGTTCCTTTTCCACGGTTCATTTTGCTGTTCCTTTTTCACGTTTTGTTGTTCCTTTCTGAATGGAACAACACTTCTGCACTTTCACGTTTTTTTGTCCCTTTCTGAATGGAACAACACTTCTGCACTTTCACTTTTTGTTGTTCCTTTCCGAATGGAACAACACTTTTGCACTTTCACATTTTGCTGTTCCTTTCTGAATGGAACAACACTTATGCACTTTCACTTTTTGTTGTTCCTTTTCGAATGAAACAGCACTTCTGCACTTTTACTTTTTGCTGTTCCTTTCCGAATGGAACAACACTTCTTCAATTTCATGTTTTGTTGTTCCTTTCCGAATGGAACAACACTTCTGCACTTTCATGTTTTGCTGTTCCTTTTTGAATGGAACAACACTTCTGCAGTTTCACATTTTTGTTGTTCCTTTTCAAAGGAACAACACTTTCACATTTTTACTGTTCCTTTTCAAAGGAACAACATTTTCACATTTTTTTTTGTTCCTCTTAAGGAACAACACTTTTTCACATGCATTTTTTTGTTGGGAACAACACTTTTTCATGTGTATTTTTGCTTTTTGGTGTGCATTTCCTTTGTTGTTCCCTACGCGGAACACCACTTTTTGAGTGTTTCTGCTGTTCCTTCAAAAGAGCAACACTTTGGGAGTATTTTCGAGAGCAACCCTTCCTTCTTCTTGTGGAATTATTCTTAGTTCATCTCAACCACATTTTACTGATTCCCTTTCATGGCATGAAGTACACTACTTTTATGAGGACAAGAATTATGGATTCTTTTGAAGCGAGTTAATATCATTCACGTTATGATCTTTAACAGGACAGCTCCTTAATGATAGCTTATTTTCAAAATGGACACAATTAATTATATACTACTTTATTGCATTTTTTCTGTTGTACATGATACTAATTGATCATCTTAATACCATGCTGGTTCCACCCTTCCTAGTTATAATCTTCTCTATCTGTAATAAATGAGATTATGGGTATATTTTTTCTATTGACATATTCAACTTCTTCCACCATCCCTACTCTTAAGGAGTACTGAGCCTCCCTCTTTTTATCATAAAAATGTGTAATAACAACAAAATTTTGTTCGTAGATGGAGGATAGGGGGTCTCATTACAAGCCATCCTACCATGTTCATTAGGCTGTAGCAAAGTGACATTCCCATTATGGCCACCACACCAGGGTTATGATCCATTGGATAGCTAAATTGTCCTTGGAACAGGAGGTCTCATCATGAGCCGGCCTGATCACTTTTGCTACATCCTAGTGAATGGCAGTGTGGTTAGCTGGTTACCACGCCAGCACACTGATCTCTTCTGTAGAACAGCATTGTAACTCTCCATTTATAAATTGAGGATCCTTGCTCATATGGGTTAAAAAGCAACCCTGTCAAGGCTATGGATGCCTGCTGGTAGCAGAGGCTCTGCTTATGGTATTGAAGTTATATCTTATCGTCAATTATTACTATAATACCCTTTTCTTATTTTTTCTTTTTATCAAAGAAGTTATTTCCTTAATTTTTTCCCTGTTTTGAACCTTTACGCATGAGAAATTGTTTTCAGATCAATCACATCATTTTCAGCTAGAATACCATCAGTAAAGCATCTTTTTGGCATATTGTTGTTCTTTTTCTTTTTTGCATCACTTATCATCAATCCAAAGCGTCCTATCTCTTATTCATAACTATCTTTACACACTCTACTCTCATTATAACCATAACTCTCGCTGTCCTATCATTGATATGTGTACTCTGCTTCATTTATTGTTGTATTGTTCATTCCCTTGCCTTGCCGTTAGCACAACACCTTTCATATACTTTATGGTCATGGAATTCCTTTTCCAATTGGAGGGGGAATGTATGCATTATGGGATAGCATGCGATATGATTACTGCACTCTGCCATAACTTGTTGATTTGACAAAAGTTTTTTTGATTGAAATTTTTGCATGCATCTTATCTATTTCTATTCAAAACTAACACTATGGATTCAAGAACATTGTATGCAAAATAGTGATTTGTTTACAGGAGAACAACAAGTATGGGTAGAATTCTATTCACAGCATGACCACACTATTGCAACTAACAGAAGAGGCTCGAGCAACTCGCGAACATGAACAATTCTTTAGACATGATGTGCTTGCCTAGATTCCACCTTTTGCATCACTTTCAGCACCAACTCTGCCTACATCAGCTTCAACAAATGCCAGTCCATATATGTCATTCCACATTTTTCTTTTTGGAGGTAAAGCTTGAGGTAAAATAGCATAATTTTCTCATTTATTACAAATTTAGGAGAACTTCATAAAAATCCATTTTGAGCATTATTTATCATCCTTCAGTCCACATCTGTACCACTTCCCATTTTCCAATGGCATATCATCTTTCAGTTTGGGGGAGTGCTACTTTCATTCATTTCTTTCTCATGACCATGTCTTTATCATCCATTGATATTCTTATTCATTCTCAACACTTCCCTTATTTCGTGTTGTTTTAAACCAAGCATAGCATTCAATAGATGGTAGCAACTACCTCTATTTGTTTTCTCGCATTGCATGAGGGCATGCTAATTTTTTAGAGAGGGGGAGGAATTGCTACACATGATGAATGTTTTCTATTTCCTTTCTCATTTAAGGCATACAATTTTAGTGTAGAAATTGATTTCCATAATATTTTTAAAACTATGAACTCACTTCTTGTGATTTCTGGATAACACAGATGTATCATTAAAATACACAAACCCAGATAATTTCAAGTTAAATTGGCTCATAAAATTTCGGAAATCATGCACTATCACCTACAACCATTTTGTTTATATCTCATGATCCGTGCATCAAAACGGTCTGATTTTTTGATCATAGAGGCATTCATATATTACAAATTTACTTGCAACATTTCAACAAAATCTAGTTTGTAGTTTTTGGGAAAATGGTTAATGAAGGTTTCTGTCACTTATATCATATTTTGCTGCAACTTCATTGTGTTTTTTTTCCAGTGGAAAAAACCTGTAACCTTTTATTAAAAAATGAAAAGTTACAATTGCAAATGCATGATGCATTTCCATAAGCTGCCCAATGGGCTCCAGTGCCATGGCACCCGACGCAACGTTACATGACTAACGTGCAAAAAATGATGAGAAGAAAATAGAGAGAGAGAGAGAGGAAAAGAAGTGAAAGCAAGAAAAACTGAATATACATATGTGAGTAAGGCTCACGCTTCAGGTTTTCCTTCCTTTTTACTTTTCGACCTTGCGCCACTCTCCTTGGGTGGGCTCGATCGAGGCTATGACTAACTGTGTTTCAGCTTTCTGCGAGCCTGATTCCTTGTCTGAATCTGATGTGTCTGATTGGTGGGGCCGTTTTATCCCTCCCATGTTCTGGTCATCGTTTATCTTCTCTGCCTGATTTGGATGAAACTGTGGAGCCTTGTTGTCTGATATGTTTTCCTTCTGATTCCCTGTTTTAGCTTCCTCTATGATGGTATCGTCCTCTTCTGCTTCTGATTCTTCATCTTCTGATATTGGAGAGGGTTTCTTTTCTGAAACTCTCTTCTTTACGACATCATCTATATTCTGCCATCCTTTGGGCTTCCTTTGTTGTGGCTTGCTCTTGTTGAGGCTTTTACATGCATTGTACAGATGACCTGTTTGTTGACATCCCCTGCATCTGAAAGCTGTATTCTCATAGTCCAAAGATTGTTTCCACTGTGAATTGTTGAAGTTCAGAATGATGCTTTCAGGTAATCCTTGGCTAAGATCTACCTCGACACATATTCTAGCAAAAGTAAAGATTCCCTTTATATGTCTCTCTGTATCAATCTTTAACATTCTCCCGAGGGTATTCCCAATAACTATTAAGGCCTTGGAGTGCCAAAAATGTATCGGGAGATTATGCAGCCTAACCCATACTGGCATCCTTGATACCACCATAGTGTTGGCATCAAACTCCGGGAACCATGGGGTAACAAAAAGTCCCGCACTACCCCAGAACCATGGCCCTTGATTGAGTATTTTTTCCTTTTCTTCTTCTAAGTGGAAAGTTACTATGAATAAGCCCTTAGAGCATAGGTGTATTTGGAAGTTTTTTGTCCAAACCGTGTGGATCCATTGGTATAATGCATCAGTTCTAGGCCAAAAGCTGTTAAATCTACAAATAACAGCATTTCTTTGTAAATCTGAGAATATGTAATTTACCTCTAGTAAGTCCAGGGAGATGGAGGGGCTCTCTGACGATTGATCCACAATATACTGCCCTGGAGGTACATTAACAGCTGTAGATTCTTTCCCCTTTGTAGGTTCTTTCCCTTTGGCTGCATCGCGGTAGGTACCTGTAGGTTTTGAGGAAGCTCCCTTGGATCCACCTCACAATCGGAGATTGAGGATGATAGTTGAGTCTTTTACAACCCTGTAGTGCTGGAGTGTGTGTTGATCCTGCAAGCAGAGCCCTGAGAATAATAGATTTTGTAATGCAACTGGAATTCCCAGTCTGTCCTGGATCTCTTTTTTTAACTCCAATACTCTCATCTGTTTCCAGATCTGCACACAAACGTGTCTGCCTTCTGTTGACCTGATAAATATTTGCTTCAGATCTGCTGAGTCTATCTTGATCAAGTCCCGTTTTACGGATTTGATTTCTGGATCTGGTGGACTTCCATCTATCTTCTGCCTGGATCTGGGCAGATCGGATAGATCCACCCCGGATCTACAATATTTGGCCCGATCTGATGAGCCATTTTCCAGATCAGGGCTCCTGTTGGGGCGATCTCCCATTTGCACGACGTAGTCTGCGAACCCTCTGTTAAATCGATGCGAATATCCTCCGATCTGTCGCCTGGGTTCTTGGGCAGTTAGATTCAACCTAGATCTGTAGAGATTGGATCTCAGATCGGGTAGATCCATCCTAGATCTGCTGAGTTTGAGCCATGCGGTTTTGTGGTGGGTCAGATCTACAACCCTCAGTCCCTCGTCCTTGCATGCAGAATTTGCGAGGGGAGGGACAATGCTGGCGTGAGCAATGAAGCCAAACCCTGACGATTTTCCGCCTCTGAGGTGCATTTTGAACCCAAAAACCGTTTTTGTGTGCATATTTCTGATCTCATGCCTCTTGGCGAGCTTCACTTCCAGATCCGCCTCTGATACCTTTGGCCCATCAAGCAGATTATGAGGGTTATCTGCTATGTCAGGGGCTTCAGTTATTTTCCAGGCTTTAGGCCGCATAGCCAATCCCATGCCGGCGGTTCGATAATCATCAGAGCGAACGCTCTTGAGGCCGGTCCAGTCTAGGGTAATGGTTGTGGCTAGCCCTATACTGCCTCCGCCAACGATCGCAGTGTCTGTGGTTTCGTTACCAGCGCAGGAAAAAACCTCAGCGATGGCCATCTCTTCCCTTAATAGATAATATTCTTCACAACTATCTGTTCTCGACTTCGTGGTTTACCTACAAATGAGTTTCACATTATTCTTATTTTTCGCTGCAACTTCATTGTTATGCCTTCATCAAAATTACTAAAATTGAATATTCATTAATTAAGGAAGAATTCATTTGTTCTATCCATTTCATGAGCTGAGATGAACAAAATTTTTATTGCTTGGTTAACACATGGGTTTTGTCTTTGGGTTGCATGAGGACATGCAATATATTCAGTTTTTTGTTGCATGAGGACATGCAATATATTCGGTGTGGGGGTATGTTGGGTCGTGAATACGACCACTTTGTAACACTTATTTCATCCATTTTTACTCTTCTTTATCATGTCATTTATTATAATTTATTATTTAAATCCATTTCATAATGATTTGTGCTCTTATAAATGAATATTATTTCTTCTCCTTTATTTCTAATAAATTGATGATTATGCATGATTTTATCAATGATAGATTTAATAAATTGTTTATAACATTATTCACCATTTTTAGCCTCCAAGAAAATTTCCAGATTGAAGATTTGATCATTAAAAGTGCCAACTCAAAAATTCGCTGGAATAAGAAGTGACAGTTTTGCGATTGAGATTCTAAGCAAATGAAGAAGAATATGGAAAATTTGGAACATGGGTTTTGTCTCGAACGGACCCAATTAACTTAAAAAGGAACCGTTTGCCCAAATTCGGCTTGTATTGAGAGAAACACAGGGTTCTTTGAGAACAATTTTCTCAGATTTTTTGTTGCGGTCGTCCTCCAAATCTCAACTGCAAAGCCAAATTCACCTTGCTCTTGTTGAAAGATGGATGTAAGTATATCTTCTTGTTGATTAATTGGTTGGAAATAATCTAATTTTGTAATAGAAATCATGTTGTAATTATCTCTATTGTAACTGCTCTTTGCTCTCTCTCTCTATTTAATGAAAACAAAGATCAGATATGGGGATGGCTAAGAGAATGGAGAATTGAGGATTTAGAATTAGAGATTTAGAATTAAGAATTCATGATAGGATAGGAGGAAGAAAGGATTGTTTCATGCTGTCAGTCTCAAAGCTTCAGCTATTGTAATGATTTCACCATTTAATGATTAATACCTGATTTTGGAGTTGTTGTTCATTCTTTTCATCTGAAGTAACCCAGCAGTGTCCGCTCGTGGCTAAGGGCCCAGCCTCTGGTGGATTACACTGCTACTGCTGTATATTATATTTTTTGTTTTATGTGTGGTTTTGCTTATCAGCTTTATTTGGTAATCTGGTATGTTCTATTATTTTACATCACAGCTCTGTCACGTAATCTCATTTTTTGAGACAAAAATATCATATTGATTTTGCAACGCATTGTTGTTTCTTTAAGTGCTGATATAAATGGTTTTTACAGGATACCATTGCTGATCAACTATAGAATATATGTGTTATAACATTTGACCATTGGTATTACTGAATTCATCTTGGAAATTATATTTCCTTACGATTGTTGAACTTATAAACATTGTTGTTCCATTCTAAAAAGACAATCGTATTATTTATAAGACTAATAATTAGATTACCAGATCAGATTACCATTAAGGTGTGTTGTGTGTTACATTGTTGTGTATTTCTGTTTGGCTTTCAAGCGCTGTTCTATATTTCATTTCTAATTTGTTGCCATTCTATTTCTGTTTGCTGTCCGATTTATTCTTAGAGTAAAGGTTGTTATCTGATTCCTGTAGGATACGATTGCTACATTTATTTCCTTAGACTAAGGTTTTGCTATTCATTACAGATTGCTATTAATTTGGCTTTGTTGTTGTTCATTTTCATTAATTAGAGTTTGCTGTTCAGATTCCTTTAATTACAGTTTTCTGCCCATTTACTTCGTTGTTCATTTCCGTTGGTTAATTGCAAGAGTTTGCTTTTAAAAGATTTTTCATAGTTTACTTTCAATAGCAGCTTTAGTTTAAATTCTATTTCCTTTGAATTGCTTTAATGCAGGGCTTTCAACTGTAGAGAACATTGGTTACTATTTCCTCGTTCTAAGATTGATTGTCTTGTTCTAGTTTGATTTCAAATGTATCAATCTCTAGAGGAATGAGTTGTTGCTACTGTATCCTCGATTGATGTTTGCTGAGTGAGTAGTTGGATTTCAGAGCATTTAAGTTTATGTTGTTGTAGTTAGATTTCTTTTCAAGCATTCATTTACTTTTGTATTTTGAGCACTGTACTACATCTTTCATAACATTACTCTTGAGTAAATAGCCGCCTCAGACTGAGTACACTCTTGAAATAAAAAGTCATCCCTAGGTTGACAATTAATGTGAAGGTAATTAGGAGTTTAAAAGAAACCTTTTTATCGCTCGACACTAGTGATAAGACCTGCTTACTCCAAGATTGTTATCAAATATATTCAAATAGAGATGGAAGATAAAAAAATACCGTAAAAAGACAAGCAAAGGAAACATGAAATTAAATGAATTACTGTTGAAACAGACAATAAACACCTAAACTACACATTGAAGGTAAAATCACACAGTAAAGAACAATCAAAGTGTATCAGGGTAAAATAATATCAGATTGAAGACCAATTCAATTAAATCAGCTAGGATGAAGATAAATAGCAGGGAAGACAGTTACAAAGAATAACATACAAATTCATGTCAAAGTGAAGACAGATGAAAAAACAAAGCTGTAAAAGTAAAAAGTAAACAGTAAACAGTGAATGTAAACATGAATACATTAAGAGTTAAACAAAGATGAAAACACTTTTACCAGCTACAATGAAGTTTATCCAAAGTAAAAGTGAAAAACAATTGAAAGGAATTTAAGGTTAAAAGATGAAATTAGAGCAAAAATGGTACATTCTTCAGAAATTTCTTGTTTAAGTAATAGTTTTGCATAAACTATTGTGGCCAATTCAAGAAGTATTTTGAGAAACAGGAGGAGGTTTTTGTTCCTAACATGCTATTCTACAAAAACCTATCTCACTTGTTAGACAGGTATTACCAAAAGGGAGATAAGTTCACGTCTTCATAGCCTATTTTTCAGTTTGTGCAAAGTCCTGTTTTTGACATCCTTTTGCAGAGAATATTGTGAACATATGGAGCTAAATTTTTGGAAACTGAGAGAGGTGTATCTCAAAACTTTCTTATCTACAAAAACCTCTTTCAGTTTTGACATATATATCACGGATTGAGATATACAAGTGTATCATTGGACCCTAAGTTTGCAGAATTTCTGGGGCAAAATGCACAAAGGAAGGATGCAGTTAGTAACTAGGATGCCTCATCATCAACTAAGAGTTGCTATCAAATTCCACTTTCTCTTCTTTGTCACCATAAATCCATAGAAATAGTGAAAAATAGATTCATTATTTTTAAATGTCCTTTATTTAACTTCTATTAATGTAAACAGTTGGAGATATTTGTGAAACTAATCTTGATATTTTTTCAAGATATTTTAGTTTACAATTAGTATAAATACTTCTTCATTTGAAGTATTTTAGGGTGGATTTTTAGACATTTCTATAGACACTTTACTTTTGGAATTGAATTGTTGTTGAACAACTTTTGTATGGCTAGATGGAACAAAGTAATAAAGCAAAGGACTTTTATAGGATAACTGTGTCGAACGAGAAAAAAATAAGTATTCTACATCTTGTGTTTTTACAATTTTTCTGGTTTAATAAATATTCACATGTGTTTCATATTTGAATGATAAACGAAAAGTTATATTTCAGAAAGAGCTTTATTGCATTCTGTCTTCAAAATCATTTATATTCTTAATGTTTTCTTCTAGGCTATTATAGGTAGGGAATTCTTAATTGCTCCTTGCTTTCATAGTTTATCACTGTGACCATTTAACAAAGAATACTTAATTGATTTTTGTTAATGAGCACCCACTTTCCCTCATCTTGGACCTTGTTGAAGGATTCTTAGTTGGCTTCCTCCCTATTCAAGACCATTTCACCCATTTGAAACTATCATTTGTCTTTTGTTTGGCTATCTTGCCTTGTGAAATTTCTCCTTTGTTAAATCAACCTGATCCAGTTAAGCCATCATTTAGTTGACTCCTTAGCCCAATGGCCTGAAATACCTTGTTCTATCCATCTGCTCTCGAATTCCACCACCAAAAAAAATCAAAACCCCCAAGCTTCCATAACTAGCCTAATATCTCACAAAACAAAGCTAAATCATAAAGAGAGAGCCCTCTTTGAGTACATATTGTTTAGATTTTGTACTTAAAAGATTGGTTTGTGGTTACCTCGGAAATTTCTTTCTTTAACCTTGAGAAATTCTAAGTGATAACAGTAAGGAAAACCTTAAGAGATATTATCCACATAATCAGGGTGGTAGGCCTTAGACATATAATGAACAAGAGGTGCAAACTATTGGGGATGTTGGTCAGATCATTCGTCATATCTATGCAACACTAGATAACAGACAGGCAGACCATCAAGCATATATCATTGATATGGATGGTAATATTTCTGATCAAGTTGTTTATATTTTGATTGATACTGGATCTAATTATAGTTATGTTAATCCTGACTTGGTGGATAAGTGTGGTTTGAATAAAGAAGTGCATGCATAATCTTGGTTATTTCAATGTGATACAGGTACAAAGAAGCGAGTTCATTGGGTAAGAGCTTGTGCATTTTATTTAAATCCTATGCCTACCACAATGCATTTGAATGTATTACCGGTTGGATCATACATTATGTTGTTGGGAATGGATTGGTTGTACCTTCATAGGACCAAGGTGGATTGTTATGACAAATCCATCGAGTGCTTTCATGATAATGGGGAACCAAGAGTCTTACAGGGAAAGAAGAAAGCGACATCAGTTAGGATGGTGACAACTATGCAGGCCAAGCATAGTTTTAGGAAAGGGAGTGTGTTATTTTTCATACATATCTCTAGTGAAAAGGGTAAGGAAGTTGAGGATGCAGATGTTTTGAGTAGGGACGCAGTTCTACAGCAGTTTCAAGATTTGTTTATTGTAAATATTTCAAAATTTCCACCTCACAGGGAAGTAGACTTTTCTATTGAGCTAGTGTTAGGGGCATCTCCTGCATCAAAATCACCTTACAAGATGAGCACACCTAAGTTGGTAGAGTTAAATTTGTAGCTGAAAGAGATGCTTGAAAAGGGACACATTAGGCCAAGTGTATCACCATGGGGTGCACCGGTATTGTTTGTGAAGAAGAAGGATGGTACTCTCATATTATGCATTGGCCTACAAGTAATTTAACAAATTGACCATTAAGAATAGGTATCTATTGTCAAGGATTGATGAACTATTTGATCAGCTGAAGGGAGCATCAGTATTCTCAAAGATTTATTTGAGATCAGGATACCATCAAGTACACGTAAAAAAGGGGGAAATTTACAATACAACTTTCCAGACCATGTATGGGCATTATGAGTTTGTTGTAGTTCCATTTGGTTTAACTAATTCTCTAGCTACCTTTATGTGCTTGATGAATAATGTGTTGTGTTGTAACATTATCTAGTTTTGATAAGTTAGTATATTAGTCAAAATAATTTTAAAATGTTTTTTTAGGATATGGATGCAAAAGAAAGAAAATTTAAAATGTTAGGCCAATTTAATGTTTTACAGGCATCCATATCAATAAAATGTTTAGGTGTTAGCTGCCATAAATAAAGAAGGAAAAAGGAAAATAAAATTCTAGAGAAGCAAAAAGAAAATAAAAGCTTCATTTCATGTTTTTCTAAATGCACAGGTTGCTAGTCTAAATGTTCCACAAGTCAATTATCAAATATTGTTCTCATGTGCAGAAGAAAAAGATAGAGGAGTAAAGGTTTACTCTAAGGTTGTATATATCAAGAAATTTTGGTATTAATCATTATCCCTAAGTTTTGACACCCCACATACATTGCACATATTCCATATCATTCATTAAATTAATACCCAACCCCACGAAATATCTCATCACATCATGAGCTAACCCTCCGCCACCTCTCACTCCATCTTCGTCCATCTCCCAAGATCCGACTTCCCGCATATGTTTTCAGCCCCCCCTCACCATCCGAAATTTACTGTCAGGGGGGGGTTCGAAATGGGCGGTATACGAAACTGTGCCTGCCCCTACGTGTCAGCTTCACAGCATTTTAGACCCCACTCGGGGGGAAATAACTAACCACTCTCCCCCCCCCAAAAGCTATTTCCCTCGCTCCCGATACCGCTCTCATACCCGTTGCGCTCCCGCCATTCACATTTTACACCTCATCTGCCCATAAAATCCATCAAATCACATTCATTCCCTCCACATTAAGTCATTAAGAATTCAATTTGTTTAGTCGTTAATTCAATAGACCCACACTCCTTCAATGGAAAAACCAAATCTGTTATATAAATCTCCTTTCCACTTATGAATAGGTTACTAAATTCATGTTTTATCATTGATAATTTATTTGTTACAGGTTTGTTGGATTCAATCCCAACATTTTCAACCACTAGCGACACTCTCTTCTCAATCATTTATAGCCTGTTACCTCTATTGTTGCCCCCAAAACATGATTCCCTCTATATATTCAAGCCTCTAATCCATTTTTCGGTGTTGTTCTTAGCATTAGCCAAGATGCCTCCGACAGATAAAGGACTATAGGAACCCATCAATCCTCTTATCTATCCTCCCATAGATCTTCATCACGTTCCTTTCACTGATAGTGGCTATAGAATCCATGAGACTCTCCATGAATTTGACCTTTTTGAGATGTATTGTTGGCTTGAGGACAAGTATATAGGAAATTCAGATGATATCCAACTATGGGAGTCTAATTTACCCCACTACTTTTTTCCTCACACCACAACTCCCCAGATTTTATTAGCAAGTGTCATGCATCATATTTGCCAAGCCAAAGGGCCATTGTTACCCCCACTGGATAAATTATGTTTACGATTACTCCTCAGGCCATAGACCAGATGATGCAGGCCCCCACAGTAGAGAATTCTGCCCCATTTTCCTATGAAGCATTGAGTGAACTATACCAAAAATTGGACTTTACCAAGAGGGCCAAAACCTTGGAACTTTTCTTGATAGAAGATGCTTCACTGCCAAAGAAAAATCCTCACTATCCCTCCTTTATTTTCCCTGATGGAGCAAAGCAAATTATCACAGTTTTTTCCTACCTCCTTGTCTACTACTCTGATCAATGGGTAGATGAGGCCATCATAGTATTTCTGTCCATTTTCTCTATTGATTCCAAATGCTCTATTATGTTTAACTTCATCCAATTTCTTGCAAAGTCAATTCATCAGCAGCTTATCAAATTTCCAACTATTCAAGTATTCAAGTATGCCTCTGTGCTAGTTTACATGTTCTTATACTTTCATGGGGAAAACATCAACCTTTCCTTGCAAAAGTTGGATGAAAAAGGAAACCAACAGTCAGTAATCTTTTATACTACTCTGGTTATGAAGGAATAGAAGGAGTACACTTATAAACAATTTACAAATATGTTTGTTTATCTAGCAATAGGTTTCCTAAGCAGTAGAATAGAACCAAGGATCATTGAGGAAATTAAAATGGTGTTGCAGTTGTCAAATCAAGTTTAGACAGGGGACTGGTACCTCTACGAGAACTACACAGAATTGAGAATATTTGGATGTGAGTTTACACCTTACAAGTTGCCCAAATTCCTCACAATGAGGATTTTTTCTTTGGAATACATAAGGTAGATGATCAATATGGATGAAATCCACTTTTTTGTTGCCAAGAAGATGTCCCAATTTAAAATTAAAACACAGATTGGCCCTTTCATTTACAACAACAGGGTAGCAGAGGAAGAAGCAAATAAGCTCTTGAAGGAAATTCAATTCAGCCTTAGCTTTACCTGGTCTTATGATCGATTAGGGATCATTTCTAAATTAAGAGTAGAAACCAAGTCTACTCCTTACTTTCACACATCTGGGCAAAAGATAGAGAAGTACAAGAATCAGTTAGAATGGGTTGAGAATACCCTACAAGAGGTAGAAGAACAGAAGGTATCATCGTCTATAGTGTAGACTCCTACCATGCAGGAGAAAACAACCAAGAGAAGGAGAGAGGAAAAGTCCCCTTTAGGGAGTGATATTTTCAGTGAAGGATTTAAGATCATGTATAGAAAGAAGGCCAAGCTTAGTTCCAGACTAAGCCTCAGAAAATATTCAAAGCAGTGGACCATTATCACCATCAATAAGCCACTTGTTTCCTCATTAGTGGGTGATCAGACCACACAGTCTCCCACCACCTCCACAACTTCACAAGAGAAACAACAAATTATGCAGACAGGCACATCTACTTCAGGGGAAACAAAGAAGAGTATAATGGACATATTCAAGGAGATAAAATTCGGGAATGAGGCATTGAAGATTAACACCTACAACCAGTTCTGGAAGAAGACTTCTGGTGCTCAAAACAGGTTGTTATTGGCCTTTGATTTAGAAAAAGGAAAAACGCAAATGACATTCCTCCAAGCACATGTTCCCTAGTGCAAGGCAGAATTAGACTACAAGAAGACATCTTGAGTTTGATGTAAAGGATATACATCCCAGTGACCAAATGGAAATGCATAAGTAGACCGGGGAAATGATATTCTCAACTGTTACTAACACTACTATGACTTTATCAAAAATGCAGGTTACCTTAGCAAATGTCCTATCATAGCAATTCCTACAACCATATCTGCTACAACAATTACAGGAGATGCTACAGATCAGTTGGCTAATGCAGTATAAAACATGTCTCTCCAGACTTAAGAGATTGAAAAGTTGTAGGACCAAGTGAAACTTCTAGAGGATCATTTCCAGAAATCTGAGATTTTTCATGTAGCAGAGCTTCAGAGAGCTCAAAATCAGATAGAGGCATGGAAGAAGTCAGCGATTGAGTCTTCTATTAGCTCTACGCTGGGTCATGTTAAACAAATCATCTGGAATAATATTATTAAAGAGATAGATGAAATCTGGCCATGTATCTAGATTATTTTTTAGCAGAAGGAACTCATGGAGAAAGCAAAGAAAACCATTTCCACTATCATGCTCAACTGGGAGAAATTCCTGCTACAAACAACATCATCATAAAGTTCCTTAATTCTAAAAATAGATATGAGATGGATGATTTAGGAGTGGATGACAGAACGGAAACCATCCTGGAGGTGAAGAAAGTTATAACCCAGAAGAACTTAGTTTTATAGCTAACACAGAAGTTTCACACTCTATAGGTAGCAGTCAAAAGGTTTTTCTCAAGGATTGATGCATTGAAACAAAAGGGTTTGCCTTCACTACTTGTAATCAATGATAAATTAATGACAAGGGAAGAATACATGAAGAAGCTTCAGGACATTACCAGGGATACAACTAAGTCCTCAATTATCAAAGGTTCTATGACAGGCAGAGTGTTTTATGAAGCCATCAACAACATAAGTTTTATTCAACATGAGATAAAACATATTTTCAAAGTTAAACCCGCTTTTGCTTGGTATACTGAGGTAGATGAAATCTACCACAAGGTAACCAAGATAGTGATGAAGAAAGATGGGAAAAATTCTGTGAATTTCAGGATTAAAGGACACATCAGCTTCACCAGCGCAACACCCAAATAGTGGCCACTCAACAACTTCTCTCCTTCATAACAGGGCTAGATGTTTACATTCATTCCTTTTGATCGAATTATTTTTGTTTCTATTAGTTTTAAGTAATAATAGAATGTTGTGTCACTCAGGCATTTATTGTAATATTTTTGTAATTTTGGTTAAATACTTCATTCTGTCGAAGTATTCAGCGTTGAACCCTTGAACCAGTTATCACATAGATTTGTGCTAAGATGGAACATTTTTGAGATAATAAAAGATTATGAATTTGCCTCATATGGTTTGTCGCTCAATGAGTTGTTTTCATCTAGTTTTTCATTATGTCTTCTTCATATCATTAAATCTTTTATAGTTATCTGATTTAAAATTTAATTGAATATCAGTTTCATTTTGAATCCATTGTGAAGTTGCATTTAAATAAGAGATTAATTTGCAGAACTATCTATTATTGTAAATTCCTCTTTGAACTTAAATTGCACTAGATTTCTGTAATAATTTAATTATATTATGTTGATCAAGGAAATAGTGTTTTCTTGATTTATGCTTATAAATGATTAAATACTCAGTTTGAATATTAAATCAGTTATACATCTACACATTCTTCTTATCCATCCACTTAAAATCAAAATAACTATGTGTATGTAAACAACAACCTTTTGTTTTATTAAGAATATTTCTAAGTTTAAAGCACATGTTTATAAACAGTTCACTGGTCATCCAAATCATTAAAATCAACAAAACATTATAGTTGCTTTGGCATAACCAATTTACCTTTGGTTATCTTAAAGGATAACATCAGATTGGCATCATTGCTGGAGAGCGAAGAACTGAAAGATAAATTTTCCATGGGAAATGATTATCCCTTTCCTTTAAGGTGAATAAAGGATAAGGATATAGGTCAAAATATTTCGCCTAGCTATTCCACTGGTCAAAGTTGGCTCCTTTTAAGAACACTAGATCACGTTCTTCTTTTGAGATTGTTAGCCCTCTACTAGACCCAGAAAGACTTATTAGGGGAGCCTCTTCAACGAGAATACGTAGAACACCTTCTTCTTCTTTAGCTTTACACCCTGAATACATCTCATCTGTAGATAATTTTTCAGCTGTACCATCCCATCCTGATTGGATTGAACTACCTCATAGGGTTTCTAAACTCCATTCTAGAGGAGTAGATCTTCAATCAACTTTTTTAATACAGTCACTTGAGTCATATCAAGTCCCAACCATTCCTATCAAATCACCTTCATCTAAGGAATAGTTGGGTTTAAATTTACCTGAATTCAAGCCTCAAGATTTTATTACTCCAACTCCTTATTATATTCCATCAACCTCTACTAATATTGAAGATACATTTTCTGTCTATTCGAATCCTTTTTTTGATAATAAAGAATACTTTCCACCAGGAGTTCAGAAGTTGGTTATTAAACCCCTTTCAGATCCCCAAAAATTTCTCCTCCCTCTCCTCCGCATACTAATACCCCTACGGGTTCATCTTCATATCCTAAATATTCATCTTCATCATCCTCCTCCTCTTCATCATAATCCACTCAATCACCCCATACTTCTCCTTTTATAATGGCTTTTCGACCCATTGTGCAAGCAAGGTATGTTGCTCTAGTTCTCCCTGCAAACTTTGGAAATTTTCCTGATGGATATCTAAAACATCTGTCTAGATTTAATGGAGAAATAGGTCCCTCAGTAGAAGATCATGTATCATCTTTCATAGTTTTTGTTGACAATATGAACATAGAAGAGGAAAATGTTTATATGAGATTATTTGTACAATATTTAGAAGAAAATGTTAGGATCTGGTTTAGGAAACTTAGAGCTGACTCTATCAGAACATGGAATGAGATCATCACTATCTTTAAAAACCAGTGGGGGGTAAAGAAAGATCCTGCTTAATTTCTCACTAAATTTGAAGAATTGAAGAGAAACCCTCGTGAACTAGTTGTTGAATTCATCAAAATATTTAACAAACTCTATCATAAAATGCCTACTAATTGTAAACCACCAGTAGTAGCTGCGAAGGTCATATTTTCTAAAGCATTTGATGATGACTTTGCAGTCATGCTAAGGGAAAGGGTTTCCAATACATTAGAAGACATGCATAAAAGTTCTATAGAGGTAGAAGCCAATAGGTCAGCTTCTGGAAAACTCAAAGCTAAAGTAGAGAAAGAAGAAGGAAAACTAAAAGCTAAGATTGATGATTCATCCTCTTCCAAATCTAAACTTGAAGATTAGAAAATTGATGAAATTACATATTTACTTAGAAACATTTCTAACAGGATTTCTAATATTGAAACACAACCTAGAGTTGTTCAGAAAACTGCTGTCATACCTCAAGCTCAAACTCAATTTCGAAGAACTCCTCAAATGCATATTCTTCAGAGACCAGGTTCTAATCAGAACATTCAACCACCTTTGTTGATTGATGATCAATAGCCATAGGACACGTGCCCTTTAATCACTGAAGATATCAATAATATTGATTCTTCATCAGTACAAATGGCAATAGTTACTTTACCTTAGTCTTTTGAAAATGAACTAGGAGATGCTCAACTTTCAAAATACTTAGCATTCTCTGACTTTCTAAATGAAGAATTGAATAAAAGGTATGATCTAAGGCCTAGATCAAGTCCTGGTAGACCTCCAAAATCTACTACCATAATTGAACCTACAATGAAAACCATTCAAACATAGACTCCAACACCTCAGACTACAGAGTCATCCACTAAAACCTCTTCATTTGACAAGACTATTTTGACAACCTTTAATATTGAAAAGGAATTAGAAAGGGTCAAGATTCCTATACCTTTAGCTGAACTTTCCAAAAATTCTGGTTAAAAAAATCAAGTGTCTAAATGGATACATTCTTCTAGCGTAGACTATGAGGGATATGTTATTAGTTTGTAGGATGAAAAGCCCTCGGTTGTATTTGGCCCTAGTTCTAATATGATCAATGAAATTGTTCCACAATTGTATGTAACTTTGAAAGCTCATGAATTTCTTTTGTATAATTGCATGCTAGATTCTGGAGCTTCTCATAACCTTATGCCAAAGGTAATTATGGATCAGCTTCATTTACAAGTTACTCGTTCTTATCATGACCTTTACACCTTTGATTCAAAGAAGGTACCATGCCTAGGATTGACCAAAGACCTAGTTGTGACCTTAGCTCAAATACATGTCAAGAGTATAGTTTTAGACATAGTTGTCACTGATATTCCTGCCAAGTTTGGAATGCTTCTATCTAGATCATGTTGTGTTAAACTTGGAGGATCACTTCAGATGGACATGTCTTTTGCTACTATTCTAGTCTATGGAGGTGAACATTTAAGTTTATATAGGGAAGTCAGATTCCTTCATACTGTTTGTAGGTCTGATCAAGTAAAAAACCACCCTATTTATGCAGTAGATCAGGATTTTGGTTGCTTTCATTTGTCTTTACAAAATGCATCAAACACTCAACTTTCCATTGAAAATATAGTTTCCAAACCTAAAGTTGTAGAATCAAATATCTGGAAACTTTATTTTGATTGTTCTTGCTCAAAGGAAGGAGTAGGAGTAGGAATTCTTTTAATCTCACTAAATAAAGAAAACATAACTTAGTCATGTAAGCTTGAATTTGAGGTCACCAATAATGTGGCTAAGTATCAGGCTTTTCTTCTTGGTCTTGAGCTAGCTAGGAGTTTAAAGGTTCAACACTTGAGTGTATTTTCTGATTCTGAGCTTATAGTGAACTAGGTTAGAAATCATTGCCAAAAGAAACACCCAAGTCTTAGGTCCTATAGAAATGAAGCTTGGGACACGATTGAAAATTTCTTTCAAGGATTTAACATAACTGCTATTCCTAGATATGAAAATATGCATGCTGACTCACTAGTTGTATCAGCAAGCTCCTTCAAAATCCCTCAGCAAGTATTATTAGAATACCAAATTCAAGTCAAGTATAGATCATCGATTCCTGATAATCTTAAACACTGGCAGATTTTTGAATATGATGAACAATTAAATTATTTTCTTCAAGTCATTGATGAATTCTCAAATATGCAAATTGAAGGAGATCAAAATGATATTCAATAATTAAATCAACAAAATCCAGAAACTTCATTCAGTCCTAAAATTCTTGATCATGATGTCATCCAATTATCTAATAATTTTATTCCTAAAGGATTGGTTCCATTAGAAAAACTATTTGATAATAATGATGTCTCTAAAATTCCTTTGTTTAACCCACCTGAAGAAGAAATCAAAGAATTCAATATCTGGACTTTGGATGTAAAAATGAAATACTTGAATCTTCTTAAAAATTACAAATATGTTTTTGCCTGGTCTTATAATGAGTTAAAAGTTTATGATACATCTTTGACTGAGCATAAAATTCCTTTGAAACCAAAAGCAAAACCCTTTCAACAAAAAGAAGAATCAATCCCATACTACTTCCAACCATTGAGAAAGAACTCAAAAAGTTGCTTGATGCTCATATCATTGTGCCTTTAAGGTATTCTAATTGGGTAGCCAACCTAGTTCCGGTTAGAAAGAAAAATGGTGAGATTAGGCTATGTTTAGACTTTCGAAATCTGAACAAATAATCTTTAAAGGATAATTATCCATTGCCCAAAATGGATTATCTACTTTAGAAAGTTTCATGTGCAAACAAGATTTCTATGCTAGATGGATTTTCTGGTTACAACCAGATCATGGTAAGTCAAGCTCACCAAGAAAAAACTGCTTTCACCACACCTTAGGGTACATTTATGTATGTTAGAATTCCATTTGGGTTCACTAATGTTGGAGCCACTTTCTAGAGAGCCATGTATCTAGCATTTGTAGGTAAAACATCTGAGTTTATTGTCATTTATTTACATGATTTAACTATTTTCTTTGATTCTGATGAAAATCATTTAAAACACTTGAGAAAGGTTTTTGACAAGTGAGGGAAATTTGGCATATCCATCAATTCGAAGAAATGCTTATTTGTTGTAAATGAGGGGAAATTACCTGGGAATATAATCTCCAAGTACGGAGTTACAATTGACCCAAAAAGAGTTGCAACTATTCAAACCCTATCTCTACCATGGAACAAGAAAGAGATACAAACCTTCCTTGGAAAGATCAATTTTCTCAGAAGGTTCATCCCAAACTATGTTGATATAGTTAAAGATATAACATATATGCTGAAGAAAAACAATGAAGTGAAATGGACAGTTCCTGCTAGATATGCTTTTGATTAGATCAAAAAGGCTATATCTGAAGCCCCTACATTAGCTAGCACTGATTATTCTTCACCTTTTAGCATATTTTCTTTTGCATCCGAGACAACCTTAGTTTTTGAACTTTTACAAAAGAACACAAATGGTGATGACCAACCTATAGCCTTATTTTCCAAAGTTATGAGGGATGTTGAACTTAGGTATCATATTATTGAAAAAAAAGCTTATGCCTTAGCTCAAGCCCTCAAAGCCTTTAGAACCTATATCCTGCATTCACACATTATAGCTTATGTCCCTACTCATGCTATTAAAACTGTTTTGACCCAAGCTTGATACTAATGGAAGAAGATGGAGGTGGATTTCTAAAATCCTTGAATTTGACCTTGAAATTAAAACCACAAAGCTAGTAAAAGGCTAAGGCTTGGCCAAATTGTTGGTTGAATCCAACTGCAAGGTATTGGGCATAAATCTGGTTTCTGAAATATCATCAGGGGAGAATCCACAAGAACATTCCTTAACATTACGGGAGAATCCACAAGAACCTTCCTTGATATCTAAGGAGAATCCACAAGAACCTCCTCCTCATAGAGAAGGGGAGAATCCACAAGAACATCTTTCTTCAGATCAAGCCATTCTTGTTCACATAGATCAGAAATACCTACTCTCTAACTGGTAATCTGATATTGTGCAGTTTCTTATGGATTTTCAGAGTTGATCTTAACTTGAAGCAGTGTAAAGCCCTGAAACTTAAACCAGTAAAATATTGCATTATCAATGCTAATATATACTAGAAAGACCCTCTTAATATCCTTCTTATTTGTTTAACTGAAAATGAAACAGAGGGAATTATAGATCAGTTCCATGCAGGGTTTTGTGGTGGACACTATGCCTAGAGAGAAACAACTCACAAAATTTTAAAAGTCAGTTTCTATTGGCCCACACTTTTCAAAGAAGTTGGAGCAAGAGTAAGAATTTGCAAACCATCCAATTATTTCCAGGAAAATAGAAACTATCAGCACTTCCTTTGGTCCCAGTATCTATCCATGCTTCTTTTCTACAACGGGGGTTGGACTTTATAGGGGAAATTCATCCACAATCAAGTAGTCAACACAGATAGATTTTAACTCCTATAGACTATTTCACCAAGTGAGTAGAAGCCATACCTTTTAAAAATGCAACTGATACTGTTGTGATTAAATTTCTTGAAGAAAACATCCTATCAATATTTGGATGTCCTCAATAGATTGTGATAAATAATGTAGCATCTTTCAACAGTGTTAAA
This sequence comes from Pinus tabuliformis, assembly GCA_031772625.1. NCBI lineage: Eukaryota > Viridiplantae > Streptophyta > Pinopsida > Pinales > Pinaceae > Pinus > Pinus tabuliformis. The sequence goes on from CM062805.1 coordinate 881,927,385, forward strand.
ATGATTGAGTTCTGTCAAAAGTATTCAATCCTTCTACACCATTCTACACCATACTATCCACAGGGTAATGGGCTAGCAGAGTCCTCCAACAAGAGCTTAGTTAAGGTCATTAAGAAGACTCTTGAAGACCATAAAAAGAGTTGGGACAGCCATCTCATCCATGCAATTTGGGAAAATAGAGTTTCTCCTAAGAGATCAATAGGAAAGTCTCCTATCCAGTTAGTTTATGGAAAAGAAGCAGTTTTTCCTACTCATTTAGCTTTACCTGTTATGAGATTCCTTCAGGAATCCTATGAAGAAAAAGATGATTCCTTAAGGAGGATTAATCAAATTATTGAGTTGAATGAAGACAGGGATGAAATTCAATATAGTCTAATGAAATACCAAAACAAGATGAAAGAATTGTTTGACAGAAAGTTTAGAGAAAGAAATTTCAAGAAAGATGACCTATTGCTTAGATGGGATACAAGGAGAGAAGATAAAGGCAAGCCTGCAAAATATTACAACCTTTGGTTTGGTCCATTCAACATTGCACAAGTCAAAGGGAATGATACATTCATCCTACAGAATCTCGAAGGAGGGTATTCCTCATTGCCAGTCAATGGGAAATACTTGAAATATTACATTCAGTATTGATTTTCCATTCATTCATCATCTGTAAATATCCAGAGAGTTTATTTAACTTTTGAAAAATTTGCAAGTGAGTATCTGTTTTAGTAAAGACTCCATAGCTCGAGGAGAAGGTACTTGTATCTGCTTGTTCTCTGCATCCCACAGGGGAGAGCAGTCCCTAGATGGAGCTAATGTTGTAACATTATCTGGTTTGATAAGTTAGTATATTAGTAAAATAATTTTAAAATGTTAAGTTAGGATATGGATGCAAACGAAAGAAAATTTAAAATGTTAAGCCAATTTAATGTTTTACAGGCATACATATCAATAAAATGTTAGGTGTTAGCTTCCCTAAATAAAGAAGGCAAAAGGAAAATAAAATGCTAGGGAAGAAAAAAGAAAACAAAGGCTTCATTTCATGTTTTTATAAATGCATAGGCTACTAATATAAATATGCCACAAGTCAATTATCAAATATTTCTCTCAAGTGCAGAAGAAAAACACAGAGGAGTAAAGGTTTACTCTAAGGTTTTATATATCAAGAAATTTCAGTATTAATCCTTCTCCCTAAGTTTTGACACCCCACATACATTGTGCATATTCCATATCATTCATTAAATTAATACCCAATCCCACCAAATATCCCGTCATGTCATGAGTTAACCCTCTGCCACCTCTCACTCCATCTCCGCCCATCTCCCAAGATCCAACGACACGCATATGATTTCAGCCCCCCCCCCCCCCCCCCCACCATCTGAACTTTAATGTTGGGGGGCGGGGAAGTTCTGAAATGGGCAGTACACAAAACCCCGCCCACCCCTATGTATTAGCTTCACAGCATTTCGGACCCCCCTCAAGTGAAACCACTAACCACTCTCCCTCCCCCGCCCAAAAAAATGTTTCCCATGCTCCTGCTACCGCTCTCCTACCCGTTGATCTCCATTCATTCACCTTGTTATCACTGAGAACTGCAGTTGCATGTATATAAGTTAAGTCCAAAATTTCATGAGTAAAAATGAATGTTATATGGTTGTTCTCCTATGCTTACCACTTAGGGGTCATGTTCTTCAATGATATTGTTAAGAATCATTTTCAAAACCACGAGTCACCCTTCATCATGATTGATTAAGATATGTCTTGTCTCGTATGTGTCATTTGTCCTTTTCACAGTTTCGCAGCACCTTTTCACAGTTTCGCAGCACTGTTTGATTGGCTGATTTTGCAGCGTAGTAATGTTTAAGCCTTTTCGTAGCGCCAGCCATTTCGCAGCACATGTCACTGAATTATAACTGTCTGCGCTACGAAATCGCGGTTTCGGGATTTTGCAGCACACATTCTTAAAATGTCATGTCCAGGGATGAGTCATTGTGTCCAGTCGGATTGTTGTCAGTTTATGTACCTTCCAAACAATTAAGAGGCATCATTCCCCCGATAGGTTCAGAGTCATGCACATTAAGTTCATTTAAATATCCTTGTCATGCATGGTTGTGTCATGATGTTCTATTATTATTATTTGAAGCGGCCAGCTTACATGTTAAGCTATTTGAATTGTAATGAACCCAAATTTCTTCTTCAAGAGAGCTACATTGCAAGCGAGCCCATGTTCTAAAGTTTGAAGTTGCCTGTTGAGTTGAAGCTGCCGGTGTTTTTGTGTGCAAAAGTTTCCAAGGCGTAATGGAGAAGAAAGAGCATCGATCAGGAAGGTGTCAAAGAGCAAAACCCGAAGGATTAGACTTGACATTGAGGGAGGAAGGTGTTAAAAAGGCCTTCAAAGACGCTGGTTGCTAGAGTTTTTGTGAAAAGCTGAAGGGAGGACACACTCAGGTAACAAAAGAATTTGCATTGAATTTTACAGGCTTGAGTTCCAAAGTGTCTATGTTAGAATTCCCAGTATCTCCAGAGGCTATTGCTAGGGTAACTGAGATTCCTAGAGGAGGCCAGGAGTGGTTCAAAAATTTCAAGTTTGATATGAGCCCCTGTAAGATATTCTTGAAGGAAGCCTATGTGAATGAAGATTTGACCAAGGTTGTGCCTAGAAGTTATGTGAAGGAGAGTTATGCTATGCTTCTTACTTGTATTCAAAAATATTTAACTTGTGAGGGCAGGTATAACAAAGTTTATTCATATCATTTCAAGTTGTTGCTGCATTTCACGGGTAAAGCACCTATAGATCTTCCATTCTACTTGTTTCGAAGCCTCAGTAAGATGTGTGATAAAATTCAATTGAGGAAGGACGATTGTGAGTCATCACTGTTTCATCATGGCCTAGTTAAACTATTAGTGATGGATGCCTTGCAGAAGATTGGTAGGGATTGGGATTCTTTCATTTATATGGCCGGGTTCCAGAGCAAGACAGGCCTCACCCCACAGCCACTCAGAGAAAGAGAAGAATTGATGGAGGAACCCACTATTGCTGAGCTTAGGAAGGAGGCTAGTGAGAAAAATAAAGTTAAATCTCAGTTGAACAAACCAGTCAAACCCTTGATTATTAAAGAGCCATCTCAGTCACCTCAGTCATCATCAAAGGGAAAAGTCAAGCAAAAGAAGGATGTTCATGGATCAGCTGAATCTGAAAAAGCATCAAGAGTTAAAACTAGGGGTCAACTGAGCAAGGAGAAAGGTAAATCAGTGGCTGTGGAAGAAAGTCCAATTTCAAAGGCCAGTCTAAGTGACCTACTTGAGGCTATTGAATTTGAACAGGGAGAACCAGTGCATCTTGAACCCATGCATATTGATTCGACCCAATCTTCTCCTGAGAGTACTAAGAAGTCAAAAGCTTCGAAAAGATTAAGGTTTGATGAGCCTAGTGAGGCGTTTATGTTCAAGCCAAGAAGGCCAGTCACAAGGAAGCAAATTAAAGAAGCTGAGAAAGTGAATAAAGAAGAAGAAGCTGTAAAGGAGAAAGTGCATAAGGCAAAGAAGGCTGTAAAGTCACCCAGAACTGAGGTAATTGATGTATTGACAAAAACAGTGGAGGCAGTCAAACATAAAGACAAGGATAAGAAGGTCATCATCACCCAAGGGGGAAATGTGATTGCCATAAAGAGTCAAGTGAAGACAGCCATGAAAGATCAGGTGAGAGCAGCCAAAGAAGAAATTGTCAAAGCCAAAAATGTGACTAAGGAGCGTGCAGTTAGGTATGCCAATTATAAAAGAGCTGTGTTGAAGGGCAGCAAAAACTTAATGGGTCAGACAGATTCTGTGGCTGATGTATATACTTGGACTGTCCCAGCTCTAAAACAAGCTAAACTCCTCAGACAAATGAACCTGACTCTGAGAGCCAAAAACAAAGCTTTAAAGAAAGAAGTTTCAAATTTGAAGATGCAGCTAGGTCATCTAGCTCATTGATTTGAGGAAAAGGTGATATTTTCAGTTTTGGTCAATTTTGTTTGAGTTTCACTATTTTTGAAGTCATCTAAGTGTTTGGCACCTGTAGAGGAGGTTTGAAAAGTTAAAAGTTCAAGTAAAGGAAGCTTTAGTGCAAATGCATTCTGTTTTGGTAAAAACAGCAGTTTCGTAGCGCGCTACGAAACTGCTGTAGGTGTTGTTTTATAAGAAAAACAAGGAATTTAATGATGAAGTCAGCAAATTTTCGAAGGGAAAGCCTCAAAGACATAAGGGAAACCATAAAAGAATCTCCTAACTATTCAGAGAATGACAGATGTGCATTTTGAAAAGGTGAAATGTTTTGTTTTTAGCTCAAGTCTCGTTAAAGGTACTTTATGACCGAATTGTTAGGGTTTCTGTTGAGGTTATCGGAGATATGTGTTTGTACACTTGTTCAGCTCACAAAGCTTCCAGCTCATTGGAGAGTAAGGTGATATGCGTTGTTTATGAGGAATTAGAGAACAGGGAACATGTTCTTTAAGAGATGAAGAATGTTGGGAGACAGAGACTGTAAAAACAGAGCACATCTCATGGTCAATTAATGAGCCATGTGCGCAAAAAGGATCCAAAGCTAGCTCGTTCAATGTATTCTCCTCCAAGATACTTCAAACAAAGCAGATAAAGGACATGTGTCAAGACTCAGAAAAACATCATGCTACGAGGAGGACAGATTTTGGGTTTTGAGTAAATGAAGACCATTTGTAATTACAGTTCAGCTATCATGTAATTAATGAATTAGTTATGCAGTAGATAAGGGTAGTGAATAGCAACCTTCGATGCTCCCCTCATGCTGGAGGAGGAAGCTCGAGGTGGTTAAGCATGTAGTCCTATATATGAATCAAACTGGGATGTAATAGGGGTTGGATGTTTTTTGGAAAAAACAGAGTTTTTATGTTGGCTTATGTAAAAAACTTGTTGCAGTAATATAATAGACTACTTTTTCTTCTCAAGATTCATACTTTGTTCAAATGCTCAAGATGTATCTGGTTTGGTCTTATCTTTTGTGTTTTACAACTCTATAGATATACAATCACTCTGAATTCTCCTTGTTGCTCAGATTTCCTATGTATATTTATGAGTTGAGGTTCATTGGTAAAATGTTTTGAGTGTTTAAACATTACATGCCTTGACTTCCATGAATGAGTAGTTGAATGGTTTACTGAAATGGTGCTTGACTCCATGAGCCCAATGGAAGAAATCTTATGTTGTCTGTCCAACCAGCATGTTTATTAAGTTCTCATTTCAAGAGTTAGCCCTCTTAGTGTTAATTACAATCAGTAGTTTGTCTTGAGAGAGCCCTCTCAGGTTAGGGAGGCTAATCCTTAGCCAAGAGTCTGGTCTGAAATAGTTACATAAAGTCTAACTGATTAGCAGCCATCAGTACATGATTTTGTGATAACATTTTGGTGCGTCTGCCGGGAGTCTGAAGATTACTCATTCCCGTAGTGATAAGATTGAATTTCTGAAGGTAGCAGGTGTTCAAAAAAGAGTTTTCGAGGCTGCATTCTACCTTGGTGACTCCATGAATTTTAAAGTTTGAAAGGTGGCTTCGAAGGGAAGATATACAAGGAGTAATCCTGATCCAAACCCACCTAGTCCTGTGGAGAATCCTAATATCATTTCAAGGAGTAAACAAAGATTCTTTGATATACCAGGTACTTCAAATACTTCAAGATCTTTGTTTCCTGAGTTTGCTAGAAGTCCAGAGAATAAAGTTGTTGATGATAAAATCCAAGAAGTGTTATTGAGGTCTGAAAATGAAGAAGAACTTATTGGTATCATATTAGACTTACAAAAGAAAGGTATTGATACTTCATCTCTAGTGTCACAAAGAGATAAAGAAGAGTTTTGGAAAATTGTCACCTCTGAATTGTTATTAGAGGAGGAAGATTTGAAGCAGCTTAAAGAGCTTGACCCTTTTGAAGTTTTGCTTAAATCCAAAATTGGTTTACCTCTTCCCAATTGGAGTTCTTTTGTCAGTGGCTTACAAAGTCCCAATAGCCCTTTCCGTACTCATACTTTATCTTCTGCCTCTGCTAGTCCAAATACTCCTCAGTCAACATCTCATACTAGTTCTGGTTCTCCTAGTCACACAGTACCTGTTATCCCTGCTCCTCTTTTTATTATGGCTGTGCCTGCTAGGTATGCTCCTCTAGCCCTCCCTGCTGTTTTGCATGATCTTCCTAGTAAGTATGCTGCTAGGATTCCAACATGGGGAGGAGATGATGAAATTTCAGCTGAGGAACATGTGGATAGATTCAATGACTTTGTTGATAGAGAAGAAGTAGATGATGAAGATGTAAAGTTAAGACTGTTTGCTCAAACCTTTATTGGGGAAGTCCGAAAATGGTTTAAAGCCCTTGGAGCTGGTAGCATTCATAGTTGGCTTGAATTTGAAGATAGTTTTCTGAGAAAGTGGGGAAATAGGACCAATCCTGTTCAAGCTCTCAATGAGTATAATAGTTTAAGAAGAGCTCCAGATGAGACTGTCCAAAATTTTTCCAAGAGGTTTAATAAAGTATATAATTCCATTCCAGCACACTTGAAGCCTCCTGGAGCCTTGGCACAGTTAAGATATGCTGAGTCTTTTGATTCAGATTTCTCTCTTTTACTCAGAGAAAGAGAGTCTGCTACTCTTGCTGACATGCAGAATGATGCAGTTAAAGTAGAAGGGAATATACTAGCTGCTAAGAAGTCAAAGATGGCAAAGGCTAAGATAAAAGAAGAAGACAAGCCTTCTACCTCTGCTCAAGAAGATAAGTTTGAAGTCATGATGAAAACCATGGAGAAAATAATGGATCAATTAGCACTTGGGAACGTTGTTGCTCCTCAAGCTCAGCAAGAGCCTCGGTTTAGGAATCCTCAATTTAGAAGACCTCAAAATCAGCAAAGGCCAAGGGAAAATAGAAATCAGCCAGCAGATGCCCCAGTGAGACCTCCTTTCCAACAAAACATGGTAGATGAAGAGGAAGATCCTGAGGTACCTGAAGAGTCTATTCATTGCTTTGGTGAAGAAGACTCAGACATTTTCTTAACAAAAGAGGAGCATGATGAGTCTAGTTTGGTAAAGGCAGATGAGGAACCTTCTGATTTCTTGAAGGGTTATCAGCATGCTATATTTGAAATTCAGAAGCAGTACAATCTCAGAAACTGAGATGTCCCTATTACAGCAAATAAAGTACAGCCCAAGAAAAATGTTTCAAAATTAGTTGAAGACAAAAAGGAAAAGTCAAAGCAGACTGATGGTAAAGGTGATACTTCTATTGATAAAAAAGATGTTCAGAACCCTGCAGTTCTTAAGGAGATTGAAAGGTCTACTTCTGTTTTTAATATAGAAAATGAGATTGCTAAGATTAAAATATCAGTCCCATTTAATGAAATCCTCAAAGTAGACAAATATAGAAGTAAGATTGTGGAAATGCTCAATTCTCCACCAGGAGGGGCTGACATTTTAAGTGTGCAAGAGGATAATCCTATTATCTGTTTAGGACCAAGACTTGAAGATGAGCAAAGTGATGAGTTTCCTCCTTTTTATATTAGCATCAATATCCATGATATGACTCTACATAATGCCATGTTGGATTCAGGGGCGTCACATAACCTCATGCCCAAGGTAATCATGGAGAGGATGGGATTAGAAGTAACTAGACCATACAAGGATTTATTTTCTTTTGATTCAAAAAGAGTCCATTGCATTGGGTTGATAAAAGATGTTGTTGTGGCTTTAACACAAATCCCAGCAAAAACAACTGTCATGGACATTGTTGTTGCAGACATTCCACCTAAGTTTGAGATGCTCCTTTCAAGATCATGGGCTGCAAAAATCAAGGGTACTATGCAAATGGATCTGACATATGCTACTATTCCATTATTTGGCGAACAAAGGAGGTTGTATCGTGAAACAAGGATGGCATACATGGTAAGCAGCAAGGACAAGCCTCAAAATTTTCCTATTTACTCATGTGATACAGGCCTGGGATCAGCCATCTTGTTTCATGAGTCGGTTGATGGAGAATCACAAGATGAGCATGCAGAAAATCAGTGTCAGGAGGAACAACAACGTAATACAAGTGGTATCAATGGTTGTTGGTCCTTATACTTTGATGGAGCAGCAGGAAAAGATGGCGCTGGGGCTAGAATTTGGATTATCAGTCCAACAGAAGAAAGTAAGTTTCTATCATATAAACTTAACTTTGATTGTACCAATAACATGGCTGAGTATGAGTCTTTGGTGTTAGGCTTGGAAACTTTGATAGATTTGAAGGCAAAGAACATTGTTGTTTGTGGAGATTCTGAATTAATTATTAAGCAAGTACAGGGTACATATCAAACAAAGGATGTCAGGATGAGAGCCTACAGAAATTTAGTATTGGAGCTGTTAGAAAAATTTCAATCCTACTCCTTCAGCATTAAGAATAGAAATCAGAATTCTATTGCAGATTCTCTTGCTGTAGCAGCTAGTCTTTTTGTTATTCCCAAACATTCTTCTAACAGTTATGATGTGAAAGTTCACCATTGACCAGTCATCCCAGATAATATCATAAATTGGCAAGTGTTTGAAGATGATCAGCAGGTAAGAAATTTTCTTGAGTTGAAAGAGGAGTTTGAAAATAATCAAATAGATCAGCAGAATATGTTGGCTGAGACAAAGGGAAAGTCTGAAGTGTTGCAGCTGCAAAATAACTCAATCCCCAAAGGCCTCATTCCTCTTGAAAAGCTATTTGATCAGAATGATGTGTTTAAAGCGCCAAGGTTGCAAGCTAATGAAGAGGAAATAGAGAGCTGTAATTTAGGTGACTCAGTTGTGCCTAAATTAGTCAAGATTTCAAAGTTTTTATCAGCTGATTTGAAGGCCAAGTATGTTGAAATGATGAAGAAGTTTATTGATGTTTTTGCATGGAGCTATGCTGATCTGAAGCAGTATGATTCTTCAATCATACAACACACTATTCCAATTAAGCCAAATGAGAAGCCTTTTAAGCAGAAATTAAGGAGAATTAATCCCCTTTTGATGCCATTGATTGAAAAGGAGGTGAAGAAACTTTTTGATGCAAAGATCATTGTTCCAATTAGATTCTCAAATTGGCTTGCTAATTTGGTCCCTGTCAGGAAAAAGAATGGGGAGATTAGAATTTGCATAGATTTCAGGAACTTGAACAAGGCTTCACTGAAAGATAATTACCCTCTTCCTAAAATGGATCTTATTTTGCAAAATATTGTTGGCTCCCAAAGAATGTCTATGCTGGATGGTTTCTCAGGGTATAATCAGATCCTTGTTCATCCAGAGGATCAGGAGAAGACAGCTTTCACCACACCTTGGGGCACATTTATGTATGGAAAGATGCCCTTTGGTCTCATGAATGCAGGAGCGACTTTCCAGAGGGCTATGGACATTGTTTTTGCTGAAGAGAAAGATAAATCAGTGGTGGTATACCTTGATGATATCACAGTATTTTCTAAGAGGGAAGAAGACCACTTAAAGCACCTAGAAAGGATCTTGTTGAAGTGTAGGAGGTTTGGTATTTCTTTAAATCCAACCAAAAGCATCTTTGCTTTAACCTCTGGTAAGTTACTTGGGCATATTATTTCTGAGGGAGGTATTCAAATTGATCCTAATAGAGTCAATGCTATTCAAAGATTGGATTTGCCAAGAAGCAAGAAAGAAGTTCAATCTTTTCTTGGAAAGGTTAATTTTGTTAGAAGATTTATTCCTAACTTTGCTGAAGTAGTCAAACATATAACCAGGATGTTAAAGAAAGGATCAGATTTCAAGTGGACAGTTGAAGCAAGGAAGTCATTTGAAGAAATTAAAAAGGCCCTCACTCAAGCACCAGTCCTCATCAGCCCGGATTTTACCAAGGAATTCATAATTTTCACATTCGCCTCTGAAGATACAATTGCTGGAGTTTTACTGCAGAAAGGAAGTCAAGGTACTGAACAGCCCATCTCTTTCTTTAGCAAGACATTGGCTAATGTTGAGTTAAAATACAACATTTTGGAGAAGCAAGCATATGCATTAGTAAAGGCAATTAAGGATTTTAGAATTTATGTGCTGCATTCTCATATTGTTGCATATGTGCCAAGTGCTGTGATAAAAGACATCCTTACACAAGCAGACCCGGATGGAAAAAGAGGAAAGTGGATAGCTAAATTGTTAGAATATGATATTGAGATTAGGCCAACCAAGTTGGTGAAGGGTCAAGGCTTGGCAAAGTTGCTAACTCAGTCAAATCTGGACTGTATTAGTATCAATTTTAGCACAGAAATATCAGAAATTTCCGAGGATGAAGAAGAGTTGGTCCAAATCAATGAAAAATTTTTAACATCAAAATGGTATAGGGATGTAGCATTTGTGTTGCATCATAATAGAGCCCCTGATAACCTTTCTAAATCTAAAGCTCGGTTCACCAAGCTAAAATCCCTTAGATACTTTGTGTATGAGCAGAATTTATTTTGGAAGGATGCTGGAGGGATTCTATTAAATTGTCTCATTGAAGAAGAGGCTGATAGGGTGATTGATGAATTTCATAAGGGAGATTGTGGAGGCCATCATTATTGGAAGGCCACTGCAAATAAAATTTTGAGAGCTGGATATTTTTGGCCAACTATGTTCAAAGACATTTACAAGAAAATAGCAGCCTGCCATGAATGTCAAATATTTGAAGGAAGAAGAAAGCTCATGCCATTACCATTGGTTCCTATCTATGTAGAAGCGCCCTTTCAACAGTGGGGGTTAGATTTTATAGGTGAGATACATCCCCCTTCATCAGGACAGCATCGGTGGATACTCACAGCCACTGATTATTTTACAAAGTGGATAGAGGCGATACCTACCAGGCAAGCTAATGATTCAGTGATAATATCTTTTCTAGAAAATAATATTTTATCAAGGTTTGGTTGTCCAATCAAGATTATCACAGATAATGCCCAGGCTTTCAAGTCTAAAAGGCTGATAAATTTTTGTTATCAATATCATATTTCCCTTGGTCATTCTACTGCCTATTACCCACAGGGAAATGGCTTAGCTGAAAGCTCAAACAAGAGTCTTGTGAGGATTGTCAAGAAGCTGCTGCAGGATAATAAAAAGGCATGGCATTTGAAATTAAAGTATGCCTTGTGGGCTGATCGAATTTGCACAAAGAGGTCCATTGGAACTTCTCCCTATGAACTGGTGTATGGAGCAGAAGCAATTTTCCCAACATCTCTTGGGGTACCAGTTATGAAGCTAATTCAAGGGTTAGAAGAAGAACCAAATGCCATACAGAGGAGGATTAATCAGTTAATAGCTTTGCAGGAGAAGAGGAATGAGGTGTTTGAAGATCATCAGCAAAATCAGAACAGATTTAAGCAAGTTTTTGACAAGAAGATAAAAGAGGTCACATTTCAAATCAATGATAAAGTCCTAAAATGGGAAGCCAGAATTGAGGAGAAAGGAAAACATGGCAAATTTGAGAATTTATGGAAAGGGCCATATCATATTTCTGCCTTCCATGGAAAAAATACTTACATTCTGCAGGAAGTTGATGGAACACCATGTGCTGGAGGGCCTGTTAATGGCAGGTTCTTAAAGCATTATACTCAGTAAAGGTTTGCCAACAATCTCATGAGCATTGTATATATCCGTTTTATGAAGTTTCTTGTTAAGAATAAGTGACAAGCTGAACAGAAGAGCTTTAGCCCGAGGAGAAGGCCCACAAAGTTTGAAAGAGATGCTTGCCAGTTGTGTGTGTGTTTTGTTTTTTTTTAGAAAATGGACAAGGCACTGGTTCTACGAGTTCTTAGTGTACTACAGGAGCACACTATCCCAAGTGGAGCCACTGTTATCACTGAGAACTGCAGTTGCATGTATATAAGTTAAGTCCAAAATTTCATGAGTAAAAATGAATGTTATATGGTTGTTCTCCTATGCTTACCACTTAGGGGTCATGTTCTTCAATGATATTGTTAAGAATCATTTTCAAAACCACGAGTCACCCTTCATCATGATTGATTAAGATATGTCTTGTCTCGTATGTGTCATTTGTCCTTTTCGCAGTTTCGCAGCACCTTTTCGCAGTTTCGCAGCACTGTTTGATTGGCTGATTTTGCAGCGCAGTAATGTTTAAGCCTTTTCGTAGCGCCAGCCATTTCGCAGCACATGTCACTGAATTATAACTGTCTGCGCTACGAAATCGCGGTTTCGGGATTTTGCAGCGCACATTCTTAAAATGTCATGTCCAGGGATGAGTCATTGTGTCCGGTCGGATTGTTGTCAGTTTATGTACCTTCCAAACAATTAAGAGGCATCATTCCCCCGATAGGTTCAGAGTCATGCACATTAAGTTCATTTAAATATCCTTGTCATGCATGGTTGTGTCATGATGTTCTATTATTATTATTTGAAGCGGCCAGCTTACATGTTAAGCTATTTGAATTGTAATGAGCCCGAATTTCTTCTTCAAGAGAGCTGCATTGCAAGCGAGCCCGTGTTCTAAAGTTTGAAGTTGCCTGTTGAGTTGAAGCTGCCGGTGTTATTGTGTGCAAAAGTTTCCAAGGCGTAATGGAGAAGAAAGAGCATCGATCAGGAAGGTGTCAAAGAGCAGAACCCGAAGGATTAGACTTGACATTGAGGGAGGAAGGTGTTAAAAAGGCCTTCAAAGACGCTGGTTGCTGGAGTTTTTGTGAAAAGCTGAAGGGAGGACACACTCAGGTAACAAAAGAATTTGCATTGAATTTTACAGGCTTGAGTTCCAAAGTGTCTATGTTAGAATTCCCAGTATCTCCAGAGGCTATTGCTAGGGTAACTGAGATTCCTAGAGGAGGCCAGGAGTGGTTCAAAAATTTCAAGTTTGATATGAGCCCCTGTAAGATATTCTTGAAGGAAGCCTATGTGAATGAAGATTTGACCAAGGCTGTGCCTAGAAGTTATGTGAAGGAGAGTTATGCTATGCTTCTTACTTGTATTCAAAAATATTTAACTTGTGAGGGCAGGTATAACAAAGTTTATTCATATCATTTCAAGTTGTTGCTGCATTTCACGGGTAAAGCACCTATAGATCTTCCATTCTACTTGTTTCGAAGCCTCAATAAGATGTGTGATAAAATTCAATTGAGGAAGGACGATTGTGAGTCATCACTGTTTCATCATGGCCTAGTTAAACTATTAGTGATGGATGCCTTGCAGAAGATTGGTAGGGATTGGGATTCTTTCATTTATATGGCCGGGTTCCAGAGCAAGACAGGCCTCACCCCACAGCCACTCAGAGAAAGAGAAGAATTGATGGAGGAACCCACTATTGCTGAGCTTAGGAAGGAGGCTAGTGAGAAAAAGAAAGTTAAATCTCAGTTGAACAAACCAGTCAAACCCTTGATTATTAAAGAGCCATCTCAGCCACCTCAGTCATCATCAAAGGGAAAAGTCAAGCAAAAGAAGGATGTTCATGGATCAGCTGAATCTGAAAAAGCATCAAGAGTTAAAACTAGGGGTCAACTGAGCAAGGAGAAAGGTAAATCAGTGGCTGTGGAAGAAAGTCCAATTTCAAAGGCCAGTCTAAGTGACCTACTTGAGGCTATTGAATTTGAACAGGGAGAACCAGTGCATCTTGAACCCATGCATATTGATTCGACCCAATCTTCTCCTGAGAGTACTAAGAAGTCAAAAGCTTCGAAAAGATTAAGGTTTGATGAGCTTAGTGAGGCGTTTATGTTCAAGCCAAGAAGGCCAGTCACAAGGAAGCAAATTAAAGAAGCTGAGAAAGTGAATAAAGAAGAAGAAGCTGTAAAGGAGAAAGTGCATAAGGCAAAGAAGGCTGTAAAGTCACCCAGAACTGAGGTAATTGATGTATTGACAAAAACAGTGGAGGCAGTCAAACATAAAGACAAGGATAAGAAGGTCATCATCACCCAAGGGGGAAATGTGATTGCCATAAAGAGTCAAGTGAAGACAACCATGAAAGATCAGGTGAGAGCAGCCAAAGAAGAAATTGTCAAAGCCAAAAATGTGACTAAGGAGCGTGCAGTTAGGTATGCCAATTATAAAAGAGCTGTGTTGAAGGGCAGCAAAAACTTAATGGGTCAGAAAGATTCTGTGGCTGATGTATATACTTGGACTGTCCCAGCTCTAAAACAAGCTAAACTCCTCAGACAAATGAACCTGACTCTGAGAGCCAAAAACAAAGCTTTAAAGAAAGAAGTTTCAAATTTGAAGATGCAGCTAGGTCAGCTAGCTCATTGATTTGAGGAAAAGGTGATATTTTCAGTTTTGGTCAATTTTGTTTGAGTTTCACTATTTTTGAAGTCATCTAAGTGTTTGGCACCTGTAGAGGAGGTTTGAAAAGTTAAAAGTTCAAGTAAAGGAAGCTTTAGTGCAAATGCATTCTGTTTTGGTAAAAACAGCAGTTTCGTAGCGCGCTACGAAACTGCTGTAGGTGCTGTTTTATAAGAAAAACAAGGAATTTAATGATGAAGTCAGCAAATTTTTGAAGGGAAAGCCTCAAAGACATAAGGGAAACCATAAAAGAATCTCCTAACTATTCCAGATGTGCATTTTGAAAAGGTGAAATGTTTTGTTTTTAGCTCAAGTCTCGTTAAAGGTACTTTATGACCGAATTGTTAGGGTTTCTGTTGAGGTTATCGGAGATATGTGTTTGTACACTTGTTCAGCTCACAAAGCTTCCAGCTCATTGGAGAGTAAGGTGATATGCGTTGTTTATGAGGAATTAGAGAATAGGGAACATGTTCTTTAAGAGATGAAGAATGTTGGGAGACAGAGACCGTAAAAACAGAGCACATCTCATGGTCAATTAATGAGCCATGTGCGCAAAAAGGATCCAAAGCTAGCTCGTTCAATGTATTCTCCTCCAAGATACTTCAAACAAAGCAGATAAAGGACATGTGTCAAGACTCAGAAAAAAATCATGCTACGAGGAGGACAGATTTTGGGTTTTGAGTAAATGAAGACCATTTGTAATTACAGTTCAGCTATCATGTAATTAATGAATTAGTTATGCAGTAGATAAGGGTAGTGAATAGCAACCTTCGATGCTCCCCTCATGCTGGAGGAGGAAGCTCGAGGTGGTTAAGCATGTAGTCCTATATATGAATCAAACTGGGATGTAATAGGGGTTGGATGTTTTTTGGAAAAAACAGATTTTTTATGTTGGCTTATGTAAAAAACTTGTTGCAGTAATATAATAGACTACTTTTTCTTCTCAAGATTCATACTTTGTTCAAATGCTCAAGATGTATCTGGTTTGGTCTTATCTTTTGTGTTTTACAACTCTATAGATATACAATCACTCTGAATTCTCCTTGTTGCTCAGATTTCCTGTGTATATTTATGAGTTGAGGTTCATTGGTAAAATGTTTTGAGTGTTTAAACATTACATGCCTTGACTTCCATGAATGAGTAGTTGAATGGTTTACTGAAATGGTGTTTGACTCCATGAGCCCAATGGAAGAAATCTTATGTTGTCTGTCCAACCAGCATGTTTATTAAGTTCTCATTTCAAGAGTTAGCCCTCTTAGTGTTAATTACAATCAGTAGTTTGTCTTGAGAGAGCCCTCTCAGGTTAGGGAGGCTAATCCTTAGCCAAGAGTCTGGTCTGAAATAGTTACATAAAGTCTAACTGATTAGCAGCCATCAGTACATGATTTTGTGATAACACACCTTCTTCCACCTCATCTACCCTTTAACTCCATCAAATCACATTCATTCCCTCCACATTAAGTCGTTAATAATTCAATTTGTTTAGTCGTTAATTCAACGAACCCGCGCTCCTTCAACAGAAAAACCAAATCTATTATATAAACCTCCTTTCCACTTATGAACAAGTTACTGAATTCATGCTTTATCATTGTTAATTGATTTGTTACAGGTTGTTGGATTCAATGTCGACATTTTCAACCACCAGCGACACTCTCTTCTCGATCATTTCCAGACTATTACCTATGTTGTTGCCCCCAAAACATGATTCCCTCTGTATATTCAAGCCTCCAATCCAGTTTTTGTTCCTATTCTTAACCTTAGCCAAGATTCCTCTAAAGGATAAAGGACTAGAGGAACACATCAATCCTTTGATCTATCCTCCCATAGATCTTCATCACGTCTCTTTTGCTAATAGACACTATAAAATCCATGAGACTCTCTGTGAATTCGACCTTTTTGATATGTATTGCTAGCTTGAGGAAAATTATATAGACAAGTCAGATGATATCGAGTTGTGGGAGTCTAATTTAACCCACTACACTTTTCCTCACACCCACAGCTCCCAAAATTTTATTAGAAAGTGTCATGCATCATATTTTACAAGCCAAAGGGCCATTTTTACCCCCACTAGAGAAATTTTGTTTACCATTACTCCCCAGGCCATAGACCAGATGATGTAGGCCCCCAAAGTAGAGAATGCTACCCCATTTTCCTACAAATAACTGATTGAACTATACCAAAAATTGGACTTTACCAAGAATATGCTTCACTGCCAAAGAAAAATATGCTTCACTGGAACGTTTCTTGAAAAAATATGCTTCACTGCCAAAGAAAAATATTCTCTATCCCTCCTCTATTTTCCCTGATAGAGCCAAAAAAATTATCATAGTTTTTTCCTACCTCCTTGGATACTACTCTGATTAATGGCTATATGAGGCCATCATAGGGTTTATGTACATTTTCTCTACTGATTCCAAACCCTCTATTGTGTTTAACTTCAGCCAATTTCTTGCAAAGTCAATTCATCAACAACTTATCAAATTTCCAATTTAGGAGGTATTCAAGTATGCCTTTGTGCTAGTTTACATTTTATTATACTTTCAGGGGGAAAACATCAAGCTTTCCATGCAAAAGCTGGATGAAAAAGGAAACCAATGGTCAGTCATCTTTTGGACTACTCTGGTCATGAAGGAACAGAAGGAGTACGCATATAAACAATTTACAGAGATGTTTGTTCATCTAGCAATATGTCTCCTAAGCAGCATAATAGAACCAAGGATCAGTGAGGAAATTGAAAGGGTGTTGTAGCTGTCAGATCAAGTTTAGAAAGGGGACTGGTACCTCTACAAGAACTGCATAGAATTGAGAATATTTGGATGTGAGCTTGCACCTTACAACATGCCCAAATTCCTCCCAATTAGGATTTTTGCTTTGGAATACATAAGGCAGATGATCAATATGGATGAAATCCACTTTGTTGTTGCCATGAAGAAGTCCTAATTTAAAATCAAAATACAGATTGGCCCTTTCATTTGCAACAGTAGGGTGGCATAGGAAGAAGCAGATAAGCTCTTGAAGGAAATGCAGTTTAGCCTTAGCTTTACATGGTCTTATGATCCATTAGGGATCATTTCTAAATTAAGAGCAGAAACCAAGTCTACTCCTTACTTTCACACATCCATGCCAGAGATAGAGAAGTATAGGAATCAGTTAGAAAGGGTTGAGAATACCCTACAAGAGGCAGAATAATAGTAGGTATCATCATCTATATTTGATCCAAAATGGATCCAAAACACCCTATAAGTCTTCAAACATTGAAAACTATCACCTGAGAAGGACCTTTTAAAAAAAGGCGGATAACACTATCGGGCCTTAAAAACATTGAAAAGCAGAGATATCGAGGGCTTAAAACTACTTTTCATGAGAGTCGTTGGATCTGGATGATCAATGTTCCAGATCTGATCGGCATGTCGCAATTGGTGAAGGCAAGCGAAGGCTATCAGAGGTAATCATGTGAAAGTTGCAACAGCAATCAGTGCGGGTCAACGAGGACAGTTGATCAAGCGTGCAGATCGACAGCCAAGGTTAACTCACAATGTCAGGTTAGCAAAATACAAAGGGCACTTACCAAATGGCCTGGGGTCTATGCAATATGCGATTGCGATCAATTGCATCACAATATCGCATCGGAGCAACACAAAGGAGTGGGGCTGAGACATGCGACTAAGATAGCTGGACCAGACAGGATTATAAATGAAAACGCATATATTTTGAGTTCTAGAAAATAGGGTTTTCCTTTGTATTTCTTGTTTTCATTAAATAAATGAAAAACAAAGAACAAAGCGTCGATGCAATGAAAATGGACCCGACAGGATTACAGATGATAGTTGATAATATTTCAAATCTAGTAAAAGGGTTTTTTAATGTAAATCGCATTTTCGTTAAATGAACGAAAAACAAAAGAGAAATGAGAATAAAGCGATGAAACGAACCCTAAAGGGTTTATACATGCTGATGTATATGTCTTGAGTTTCGTAACAAGTGGGATTTTGGGCGGGCTGTAGGCAGTAAGTGGTTATGGTCGGGCTCCACCCGATCCCATACACTGGCTGCCACATGGCCAAGCGATGGAGAGAGAAAACCACCGTTTTTTGGCAGTTAACCCCCGTACGCATGCACTGCCCAAAATGAACCCCAGCCATTAGATCAAGATCTCTCAGATCAATGGTGGATATGCGATGGCGATATAAAGGCCGACCCGATAGGAGTTATAAGGTGGAATTTATAATATTTCAAATCCGATAAAGGACAAATTGGCAGATTTTCACAGTTTTTAGTGTATTTCTCTCTGCAAATAGAGAATGTTATTTTTTGGGGATTCAAAGGCCCGATGGTCCCTTCCATTGCAGAACAGGTGGCCACCTTCCGTGAAGACGTTATGCCATGATTGCTAATGCTCAGAAGGGGACTCAAGCGAACAAAGGGCAGGAGCCAGAGAGCCCGAGAATGGGAAACAAATAGACAGCGTTGATTGGCTTTAAAGCCACAGATTGACAGAAGACAGATATAGGCAGTGCTGAGACAGAGAAAAGATAGAGACAGAGAAGGAGAAAAAAAGTCTGTGTACTCAGAGGGGCTTGAGGGATTCAGGCAAAACTCCTATTGTTTTTTATATGTGTGTTAAGTCTCAAGTTGAGCTCATTTTTGTAAAACTCTTCTCTTGAAGACATAATAGAGAGGTCACCACTGAAGGCTGGACCAGGAGACGTAGCCCAAGAGTTTTGGGTGAAATCCATATTAAACTTGTTGTGTTTATGTGTGTTTTTCTATTATGTTTCTTTAACTGCTTCATTGCCTAAATTATTCACAATATTATCAATCCATTGCACTAAGTAATGTAGGTAAATCCATGCACATGAGTTTGTAATACCTTAATAATTGTCTAAGATCTCATTTTCAGATCAAGTGGTATCAAAGCTATAAGTTTTCTAAGGTTAGATAAGCTTGTGCTGGATTGTTGAATGCTAACTAGGTCAAAGCTGAAATTAGGATAATGAGAACTGGTTGAGGCTAACCCAGAAATTGGAAGAGTCTATCCTATGAGGAAAATGGCAAAAGAGATTCCTTTGGAATCAAACTCTTAGTTCATGGACAGTTTCATGACCATGAGAGCCATGGTGGAAGAGATGTATCGATAATTTAAGAAAGGTCGAGTTGAAAGTACTTCAACCTAAAAACAAGACAATGGAATAGAGGAACCTCTTCTAGATGGCCATTCAAAAGGCAAAGGGAAAGGGGAAGATCATCCTCCATCAACACCTCATTCTAGCCCTGAAAATAAAAAGAAGGAAACATCTTTGATTAAATTATATGTAAAGTTTGATTTTCCAATCTATGATGGAGAACTAGATGCAGAAAAGCTATATAATTTGATTAGACAGATTGATGTATATTTCAGGGTGTAGAACATTGATTTAGAAAGGAGAAAGATTCAGCTGGCCAACCTTCACCTTGGAGGAACTACCCTAGTGTGGTGGGAAGGCAAGACACAATCTGATTTAAAGAAGCATGGTAAAATTCTTTCTACTTGGAGTTAATTTGTTTATGTCATTAAAAAACAATTCTATCCACTAGCTTATATGCAGCAAGAAATATGAGTTGGAAAACTTTTCGCCAATTAAAGGGGCAAAGTGTACAAAGCTATACCCAGGACTTTAGAAAAAGAGATTTAATTCTAGGCATTTCTCTAGACTCACCTGAAACCTTGTTGAAGTATATAGGTGGTCTACATAGCTATTTGAGGCATACCATTCTCATGTTTAAACCTACTAGCATAGATGAAGTATCAGTTCAGGCTACACATCTAGAGGCTAGAGGCAAGAATGTGAACCCAGAGATTGGGGGATCATCAAAACCCACTGCAAGAAAGAACAAGGAAAAGAAGAAGTAGAGATGGAAAGAGAGGAAGGAAAACTTTGTACAGAAAGACAAACCTTCATGCACTCACTGCAAAAAAGATGGACATGATGATGCAGATTGCTAGTATTTGCATCTGGAGTTGAAACCCAAAAAGTTCGGTGGTAAGAAGAAGAAGACCACTGCTACTATTCAGAAAGACTTGGGGTTAGACTCAGGCGATGAAAAAATAATCATAGCCCTAGGTATAAAAGGTAAAAATTCTAAAGCATCTACAAGTAATTCTACACAATCTATTGATAATGAAGATAATGAGAGGAAAAGACATTAGCTTTTTCATATTAGAGTTATTTCCAAGCACCAAAAGATTGATACTTTATTTGATAGTGGTTCACAAGTAAACTTGATTTCTGAAACAATTGTAAAGAAGTTGGGCTTACTAACAACACCTCACAAGAAGCCACATCCAAGCTACAAGTGACTAGACAATGTAAACTTAGGTTTGCTATTGGGTCAACTTTTGTATATGAGGTTGAGTTAGATATAGTTCCCTTGGATATATGTGGCATTGTTTTAGGAAGTCCTTACTTGTATGATAGAAAATCCATTTTCTATAGAACTGAAAATAAGTATCAACTCACAAATATGGAATAGAATATATTGTAAGAGCTCATCAGCTCAAAAATAACTACACTCTCATTAACTCAGGGCAGATGAAAAGAATTGTAAATTCATGAAAGAAATTTTTACTAATGGTTGTAAAGGAAAAGAACCCTGATAAAACCAATGTATTTGAAGGCTCTGATGCTAAACAGAAAGCTGATTTAGAAAAAGTTATTTCAGAATATGATATCCTATTTCAAGAACCTAAAGGTCTGCCACCCAAAAGGGAAATAGTATATGATATTCATTTGCAGCAAGATGCTCCATTGCCTAACATTAGAATGTATAGGTTATCCGCTTTAGAGAATGTAGAGATCAAGAAGCAGGTATAGGAGCTGCTCAAGAAAGGGTTCAGAAGACCAAGCACATCACCATGTGGATCTCCAATTGTGTTGGTGAGAAAGAAATATGGTTCGTGGAGGATGTGTATTGATTACAGAGCACTGAATAAAATAATGATCAAGAATCATTATCCTCTCCCTCGCATAGATGATCTATTAGATCAGTTGAAAGAAGCAGTTTACTTTTCCAAGTTGGAGTTGCATAGTGGCTATCAGGAGGTTAGAGTAGCAGAACAAGATGCATGGAAGACTACGTTCAAAACAAGGCAAGGGTTGTATGAATGGCTAGTTATGCCTTTTGGCTTAACTAATGCTCCTGCCACTTTCATGAGAGTTATGAATGATGTACTCGAGCCTTTTATTGATGATTTTTTAATTGTATATTTAGATGACATTCTTGTTTTCAGTAAAACATGGGAAGAACATTTGAAGCATGCAAAGCAGACTCTAGATGTTTTGAAAAGAGAAAATCTCTATGTTAAGTTATCAAAATGTGAATTTGGCAAAACATCTTTAAATTACTTGGGTCATATTGTAGGGAGTTGTGAATTGAAGATAGATCCCTCTAAGGTTGAAGTCATTGTGAATTGGCCTAAACCCAAATCTACTACAAAAGTTAGGAGCTTCCTAGGAGTAGCACAATATTGGAGAAAGTTTATTTCTAACTTTTCCTTGATTGTAGCTCGCTTACATGCTTTAACATGATTGAACAAGGTGTTTCAGTGGGGAGGAAAACAACAAAAATCGTTCGACACCTTGAAGGAAAAAATTAGTAAAGCACTAGTACTAGCATTTCCAGATCATCAAAGACCATTTGAGATTGAAACAGATGCCAGTGACTATGCCATGGGAGCAGTGTTGATGCAACATGGTAAACCCATATGTTATCATTCTGAGACATTTACTTCTGCAGTAGTTAATTATCCCACATAAGATAAAGAATTGTATGCATTAGTGCAGAGTGTGAAAAAATGGAAACATTACCTAATGGGCAAAGAAACAATTATACATATGGATCATCAACAACTTCAATATTTGCACTCACAAACTAAATTGCAGCAATCAAGACACTATAGGTGGATGGATTTATTACAGCAGTTCCATCTTGTCATCAAATATAAGAAGGGCATACACAATAAAGTTGCAGATATGTTATCAAGACCAATCATAAATGTATCCACTATACTTAAGCATAATTCAATATTGCATGAAAGCTACATTGAACAATATGCTCAAGATGTAGATTTTAAAGATGTATATGCAACTTTAAGTCAGGGAAAACAAGTAGAAGAATTGGGTTATCATGTTAAGGACTGACTCTTATATCATTTGGGAAAGTTATGCATTCCTCAAACTGAAAGAGTTAACATAATCCGAGAAGCACACACTTCTCTAATATCAGGTCATTTTGGTGTAAGTAAAATAGTTGCACAATTGCAAAGGTTCTGTTATTGGCCAAGAATGCATGAAACAATTTCTAGATATATTAAAGGGTGTACCATGTGTGATACAAGCAAGCCCAATAATAGAAAATTAGGTTTGTACACTCCACTTCCAGTTCCTTCTCATCCTTGAAAAAGTGTTTCCATGGCCTTTGTTGGGGGACTGCCAAAATCTAGAAAAGGTCATGATTATTTATATGTTATTGTGGACAAGTTTAGTAAAATGTGTATTTTAATACCTTGTAATAAGCATATTACAACTAAACAAATAGAAAAGTTGTTCTTTCAGCATGTATGGGTTCATTTTGGGTTACCATCTTCTATTGTATCTAATCGAGATTCCTAATTTGTTGGGAAGTTTTGGTCAAGTCTATGGGAGTTAATGGACACTAGATTGAAGAAGAGCACAACATTTCATCCACAAACAGATGGTGAAACAGAGGTGGTCAATAGGACAATGATCCAATTGCTCAGGGGCTATTGGAACAAGCATCCCAAGCTTTGGGATGAACATTTGTGTTATGTGCAACATGCTTACAACCGTGCCAAGTACTCTTCTACTCAGAGATGTCCTTTTGAGACTTGTTTTGGTTTTACACCAAGGTCTCCCTTGGATTCTGCCTTTAGTAAATACATAGTAGTTGATGGACACAATGATGTGGACAAAGAAACCAAGTTCATTGAACAGATCCAAGAAATTCACCAGGTAGTGCAGGAACAGAGCCAGGACAAGTACAAGGTAAGGCATGACAAGCATAGAATTGAGCATAGCTTCCAATTTGGTGATCAAGTCTGGTTGTACATCAGCAAGGATAGAATGCAAGGTGAAGGTAAGAAGTTGAAGCCTGTTAGGTTCCTATACCAATTGGTTTCATTTTTCATGATTGACATTGGAAGTGCCAAATATGTTCATCCTTGCATGCTGCAATGGTTCCATATTTTGTATAACAAAAGAATAAAATTAAAAAATGTAAAGAGGGTATGCCCTAAAACAAAAAATAAAAGGGCAAGAAAAATCAATTGGTCATAAAAAATAATAGAAATGAACCCCAAAGAAAGACTAGGAAAGTGGCCAGTCAAAATGTCACTGCTAGCTTGTTTGCAAGTTCACAATGTGCAGATATTATTGTTCATCACACTTGATGGATGGCCCAACATTTCGATCTGGACCATGCCATGTTTAAATTTCTTGTTCTAGACTAGAGAATGAATATCTGTCCAAACAGCTCAAGCTTGGCAGATGAGTAGATAGGTAGATAAATTAAGGAGCCCAACTGCTTAATCTGGGCCCTTGGAAGAGATAAGGGTAGATTTAGATAGGAGGGCAGTCAAAAGAAAAGAGGAACTTCAGGGTTTGCTAGTCCAAATGCACCCAATCAAAAGGAAGAAAATATGTTAGGTGTATTAGGCTGGGTAGGTGGTTTGAGGTTGCAGAAACAAGGTTGTGATCCTTTCTCTTGTCAAGAAGACTCATCTCATCAATAACATTGGTACCATGGCAGTTGTTTGGTTGTAGAACAATGGAAGCATGACTAATTCCCCTTCATTCCCCATAAATCTTTGACTAACATCCCCTCAAGGAGCTTGGGATCTGCCCAAGGGTCCTATTTCACTTCATTTTTTGAGAATTACTAAGTTGAACTCTGAGTTTACTTAGTGGAAAGAAGCCACATTTCTTGTGTAAAAAGCATCTTCCACACTCCTTTCATTTTCTTATGCCTAAGTCTTTACTTTATAAACTTAGCATTTACTCATCCACTCTCACCTCATAAGATCATATTAACACCTAACTTTATTATTTATCTCCTTAAGTCATTTTCCCACCCCTATTTCTACAAAAAACTATATCAAAATCCCAAAAAATACTAAATACCCCTACCCCTTGGCATTATAGCCATATCATATAGTTTTGGGAAATATTAAGCCCATTTGGGACTTATATTAACCCTTCCGCGTCCAAACCACACTTGGGAGTAATTTAACATTTGGTCAAATTACTAACCGCACCTGAACCCTCCATCTAAACCTTACCATATTACCCCCTGCGCATATATTTTTATTTTTGGATTTCATTTAATATTTGATTAAATGAATAACCATTACCCCAGCGCCCTACATACAAACCCATTAACCTAAAGTTTCCCCCGCCATATTTTATATAATATTAAAACATGCGGGCAGGTACCCACGCCTTATCACGCCACCATGTAGGCATCCGGTCAACCGTTGATTTGTGCCCGGCAGATCGGACGACCCTCACCAATATCGGAGCGATCCCACTGTATGAGGGTTAGCTCCCGATAGACGATGGTTTTGCCACCATACGCGGGGATGCGTGGCCCGTTTTGATTGCATTGAGCCTGCGCTAACACATACTGCCCCCGTACCAAATGCGGTTCGATAGCAAACTGCTTACCGCTTGTCCTCTTCGCCGCCCACGTCAGCTTCGCGTCAACCTTTCCGTCAACACCCCCACTACTGTATAGTCCTATGTGGCCACCCCATCACCGATCCGCGTCATGCACCACGTTTCTCACCGTACCTTGCTACAGTTCCATGTGACGTCATGCTGATGTCAGCACAAAAAAGCAACAAAAACCCGCAAAAACACAAAATTTGCATTAAAACTTGCGAAAGCGATATTTTTTGTTTATTTTTTATGCAACCGATGGTGAAATCTCTTGCATGAAACTTATGTCCAACCCACCTTCGACGTTCCAGTCTGCCACCTAGGTGTATTCAACCTACAACCGGACCTCCTCGGCTCTGCCTGCAGCTCCTTTTCACCGCAAACTCTCAAAACAAACATGTATTTACCCAGGAGCGCCCTTGACACTGTTTTTTTATAAATTCTCTGCATAAGATCTCCAATACACCTAAATTCAATTTGAAGAGATTGGCACCCGCGGGCCTCTCCTCTCTGCCCCATTATATAACTTGATTTGTGACCAAAACCTCTTTACTCTGTGACCCTCTACAAAATTGCCATTGGAGCTCAAAATCCGGCTCTAGTCCGCCCACTAAACCACTAAAGACTATTTGCAAAAAGCCCTTTTATCTCCATCCCTTTCAAGCGTACTTGTTATAGAGCCATGCACGCTCTATTCCCGTTCAGCTCTACTCAGCAGGGCTACCTTCGCACAGAATCCAAAGCTGCAAATTCCCTGTTGAAAATCAATTATCAGAGCTTTGTTTTCTTGTTGAAATACACACCAAATCCAACCATAATCCAAGTAAAATCATGGAGGCCCCTGTAGCCTTAGATATTGCACCACTAAATGCTCCTCATAAACAGTTAGAGTGGATACCTCTGGCAGACAGAGATTATCAAATTGTTGATATGGAAGGAGACAAGCCTCATCTTCAGGCTTTTTGTGAGATAAGGAGTAAATTCAGAAACAAAGATGACCTATTGGGAATATGGGAATCCAACATGCCAATGTACTACCTGCCCTCAGTAAATGTCTTCCCTGACCTCATCCATCAGTGTTGTGCCAACTATGAGCCTACTCAAAGGGCAGTGATGGACCCTACTGGAAATGTCCTCTTTTACATTACTCCTCAGTCTATAAAAGAGATGCTGCAATTCAGGCCAACTCAGCCTTTGGTTCCCCTTTCCATGAAAAATTTGTTGGATCAAGCCTCAAAGTTTCCCTCTGTAAAAATTGACCGAGTTGCCAAGCTATTTATGCCACCAGACCGTTACTCCAGGTTCAAAATCCCCTATGTCTATGTTGCATTTACTGAGGAGGGAAAAATGATCATAGATATGATCTCCTATATCCTGGGATTCAGAACAAGTGAAATTGTAGATGAAACTGTTTTTGCCTTGATGTCTATCTTCACTCCAGGATAGCTCCCTGCTATCAAGTACGACTATGCCACCTTCATAGCCAACAAGATTCATGAGCAGTTCATGAACTTAGAGAGGGAAAGGGTATTCAAATACACCTCATATATCTATCATTTTCTGCTATACTATCAGTCTGAAAGTTTTCCGATCTTCCTCAAGAAATTGAATGCTAGGGGGGAGCGAAGGTTTGCGATATTCTGGTCATCAGTATTCCATCATGTTAATCTCTCTCCCTACACATACTGTGAATTCATTGACCTCTTTGTCTACCCAGCCACTTGTTTATTATCAGCAGATCCTCGTCGTAGGCTCACTACTGAAATGCAGAGAATCCTACATTTGTCAAAGGGATACAGCATTGGTGACTGGTACTACTACCAAGACCACACTGTAATAAGGATCTATGGCTATGAATTAGCCCCATGCAAGCTACCAAAATATGTTCCCATGAGACTCTCTGCCTTGGAATATTACAGGCAGTTCAATAGTGCAGACTTAAAGCACTTCTTTAGTGCCAGGAAAAAGGCACAGCTTAAAATAAGACATCAATTGGGCCCCTTTATCTTTAATAAAAGGGAAGAAGCATGGAAAGATGTTGATGAGATTCTAAGAGAGAAACTTAAGCTCAAACTAAGTTTCTATTGGTCACCATATGACCCTGAACACTTCATAAGCTTTAGAAGGGTCAAAAACAAGCTCATAGGGTATCCACATCACAGAATCCCTAAAATTGAACAATATGCCAACCAACAAGAATGGGTAGAGGGCACACTTGTGGAAGAACTTACTGAAGAAGAGATAACAGAAAAAGAAATAAAGAATCTTGAAAAATCATTTGACTTAGAATCTTTTGGATAGGTGTTTTTTATAGCTCCTCGACACCTTGGAGAAGGCACCTCATTTGCCACAGCTTCCCAACAACCTGCTTAAGTAAGCACTCCACTAGTAGGGAGAACTAAAGGAAAAGAGGTGCAGTATTCAAAACAACTAGTGCACAATTTGGAACAACAAGAAACAATGGCAGACCGACCTGCTTCTACAAATGAACAATGTCAAGGGAAAGACCCTTCTATTCAAGCAAAGGCAACTGAAGTTCCTGTATTACAGACTCCTCTTAATGAGGAAAGGGCAAAGAAAAGGGATAGACCAGAAGAGACACCTCCAGGGACATCTACCGATTAGCAAGGAGAAAAGAGACAGATATTAAATCCTTTTTCAGAAGAAGAAATACCAGAGGGGCCAACAAAACAGCAAGTTCCCCCAAGCATGGAGACATCAGCTAGCTCCTTTCAGCAGGAGCAAGAGAGACAACAAGGTGTGGAGGTTACATCTACCAGGCAACAGAGCAAACAGGGCTCTGACATTAAAAAAGCATTCACTGATATCAAAGCTAGAAATGAGCCAGTAAGGTACCATCTTTACAACCAATTTCTAAGGATGGCTCCCACTAATCAGCAAAGGCTAATGGCAACCTATGACATCCAAGAAGGCAAAATGACTCTCAGTCATTTTAGACCTATAATGCAGCAACCACAATCAGCTGCTGACTATATCAAAACCAATCTGAATTGCTCTCCAAAGACATCCATCCGATGGACCAGATTGAATTACACAAGCAGACCGAGGAAACGGTATATTCTACCTTGGCAGACAAAACATTGTTGGCCCATAGATTGCAAAACTCTCTGCACAATACTTCTGCCCAACTAGAATTGGATAAGGCTTCATCACAGACCAAGGACAATAGAATCAAGTCCTTAGAGGAGATCATTATAGAGCTGGGACATGATCCCACTGATCCTAAGGGCGTGCAAGCTTTGATAAAGAAGAAAGAGGAAGACATAGCAGCCCTCAAAAGACAACTCAAGCTGCCAGCTACACTACATCCCCAAGCCACAGAGATAGCACAACAAAAAGAAGAACAGGATGTGGTAACTTTGCTTATGAGCTTGCATAAAAGGTTGATAGAAACAGAAAGTGCCTTGTAGGCATCATTGCAAGGAAGACAGGGAGAGTTGGCCTCTCAGCCAATTCAAACAGCTCATATTTTCACAACTACTCCTCCTACTGCCACCATAATAGTCCCTCCCACTGGTCCAACATCAGAAGCAGGTACCTCAAGCTCAGCACCAGTTTCAACAACAACAACAGTAGCAGCAGAGCAAGAGACTAGCTTGAGTATGGACAATATGATGAAATAAATAAAGGACCTGGAAATGCAAATCGAAGAATTAAGAGAGGCCAAAGAAAAGCTGGCTAAAATTGAGGAAAGATATGACAAATCAAAATAGGATGTAGTTGAGAGGACAAGGGAAGTGCAAGCCTTGGAAAAAAGGATAAGGGAGCTGTAAAAAGAGCTTACACTTGATGAGACCCTAGCTGAGGTCAAGAAAATTTTGTGGGCCAAGGTCGGCCAATCCATTACTGACCAGTGGCAATCGATTGAGACCATACATGAGCAAATGGACTTGATCGGCTTAGCTCAATTTGAAAATCAAAAGGCTAGAGCATCATTAGGAAATATGCCTGAGCAAGCCAACAGGATGATTCAATTTCTTAATACTCATACTAAAGAGCAACTGGCAGCAATAGGTATCAGGAACAGGACTGATACCATATTACTAGTAAAAAGGGTGTTGACCCTAAAGAATTTTGTGCAAACTCTAGAAAGAAAATGCCAAGAAATGCAGGCAGAGGTGAATGAATTCAGAATAAAGTTTGCAGCATTACAGAGCAGGGGGCTACCAAGTTTAGTAACTAGCGCTGGAAGACTGCTATCACATGAGAATTATGCCAACAAGGTGAACAACTATGCCTCCAATCAAATCACAGCATCTTCAAGCACATCAGAAGAAACAGGGCCTCCATCTGGACAGAGTCTCTATGGCAAACTAGAGAACCTGTTTTACATTGAGCATGAGATAAACCATCTCTTTGAAGTCCAGCCAAACTTTTATAGATACACTAAAGCTGATGAAACACTGACAAAGATACAAAGACATCAGCTGCCTACATAGGATTGGTGGAAAGGAATGATGGAGACATTGCTCAGGTGATTTTATTTATTAATTCCTTTTTTGATCAGCTACAGGTCAGCACATACAGATGGCACGGTTCACCTGTCAAAGGGAAGAAAAAGCAGCGTAAGGTAGAAGTGGAATGGTCGCTACAGCTCATTAAATGCAAAGGAAACCAAGCACTGACAATAAAGGACAAGACAACGACAAATAACATAGTAGCATCAGGACAGGAAATGCAGAATGAATGCGTAGCAAGCAGCAGACTCACACAGCCCAGAAAAGTCAAAATCTCTCTGACTAATTGGACAGCTAGCACATCAATATTTATTACAGCATTTATTCCCTCATTTACTACTTCTTAAGAGTTGGTAAAGAAAGTCATGAGTTCAAAGACTTATCTTCATGATATTTTGTATCTCCCTTTTGTATAAATAACTCCCCATAATATGTATTTGGGGTTGGTGATTTTATTTCTAAGCTACGCTGTAATTTCTGAAGACTATCTAATATAAATGGCTCTTGAAGTTCATGGTCTTTGTGCTCTCTGGATGTGTGTTTGATTTTCTCGGACCTGCTACAGAATTCCTGTGTCACTCTATGGAACAATAAGTTATTCTAAACTCTATTTTACGTTTTCTGTGTTTTCAAATTTCATATATATTCAAAAATCTCAGTAACAGAGAAGAAGAATAGCCCAGGACTTGTTTAAATGCACCTTGTGCTCAATCTCTGCTACTAATTATGTTTTCTTCAGGATTAGTCATAAATATGAATTCTTAACTGTTCATGTTTACACTGATTCCTCCATTTTGAATACTGTTTAGGAATTCTTAACTACTCCTAAACAATACTCATACCCTTTACCTCTGTCAGCTTAATGAAAGATTCTTGATTGCCTTTCATTCCCTGACTTCATTCCATCATTTCCAGATTTGAAAATTGTTCCAGAACTACCTATCTTGCTTTGTAGTATTACCACTTACCCCAAGAAGCATTTTCAGCTGTACACCATCCTTGACTCCATGGCCCAATGGAACAGATTGTCTTAGACTTTCTCTTCAGCTCTGCTTGGAATCACCATCCAACAACTTAAAACAAAAACCTGTGCATCATAACTAGCCTAAAATACACCAAAACAAAGCTAAATTACAAAGGGAGAGCCCTCTCTGGTTGCAGGTAGGCTAGGACCTGTAGCTAAAATATTGGTTAGTGGTTACCTCAGTCGTATTCCCTATAGGAGGCAGGGAACAACCTGAGTGATAACATCATTGGCGACTCCACTAGGGAACTGAATGTTTGTTGATAACTTTTTTTCTAAAGCTATAGATGGAGCCTGAAGTTAGCTAGGTAGCCTTTGAAATTGTCTTTGATATGCATTGACAAGGGTAGATAAAAGCTGCTTCAGTCAATCTCCAGTATATCTCTAGGCTTTAGACAGTTGTTCAAAAGATTTGATCAGTCTCCCTGTTTCAACATATTCAAAGGAAAAGCTTAAAGCCTCCTATGTTTCAAAAGAACTTCATGTAAAATATTGTCAAAAACTGTAATCTTAAAACATTCCCAGAAAATACCAAAAACAGATTTAGAAGCTGGCTCCAAAGAAGAAAACTCGGTACACCAGGTCAAACCCTGACCCAGATCCTCTAGCTGTTTTTGAAAATCCCAATTTAATTGCTAAGACCCTTAGGAAACAAGAATCTCAAGAAAGTTCTGCTGATTTAGACCTTGAAACAGTTCAGCAGAGCTATATCCCAACTCCTGCTAAAGTCTCAGTCCGTCTTCACGCAACCGCTGCTTCTCCTAGTTCTTCATCTACCTCTCATAGCACCCTTCCTACACCTCCATCCACTACACATATTTCAACTCCAGTCCCTGTTGTTCCAACTATCCCATTTCTTCCTATTGCCCCATTTGTCCTTGTAAATATGGCAAACCGTTATGCTCCTCTGCAGTTGCTTGGGAATCCATGGGTTATGCCTCAGGATTATCAAAGTAAAATCATATATTTTGATGGTACTAGTTCCTATACAGCCCAGCAACACACCAAGAAAATGCAAGACTATTTTGAGAATTATGAAATAGATGATGATGATGTGAGAATGAATATTTTTGTCCAAAGTTTAATTGTTGATGTGAGGATTTGGTTTAGAGCACTTCCTGCAAATTCTAAAGCTGATTCAGAAGCTCTTTACCAATCCTTCTTAAATAGATGGGAAAAGAAGAAAGACCCCCTTCACATCTTAATAGAATATGATAATTTAAAAAAAGGCCCACAGGAAACTGTCCAA
The DNA here is from genome assembly GCA_031772625.1 of Pinus tabuliformis. Taxonomy (NCBI): domain Eukaryota; kingdom Viridiplantae; phylum Streptophyta; class Pinopsida; order Pinales; family Pinaceae; genus Pinus; species Pinus tabuliformis. Next base: position 881,959,093 of record CM062805.1, read on the forward strand.
GACTATTGTGCTAGGTTCAACATTTTTTATAACGATATTCCTCAAAACCTTATACCCCCACCTGATTTGGCTTTGATTAAATTTCTTGATGGATTTGACTCTGACATGGCATACCAATTGAGGGAAAGAGCCCCTCCAAGCTTAGAAGACATGCAGAACATAGCTGTTAGTGTGGAGGCAAACTTAATTGCTAAACGAAACTGAGCAAGAGCTAAAAGAAGAACAACTTTCAAAGAGGAACCTTCAGCATTTGAACAAAAGCTTGATGCAATCATCAAAGGTATGGATAGACTTGGGGAGAGTGTAGGAACTATTGAAAGAAAATCATCATGGGAAGGTCAACCAGGTAACAATACAAGAAGCCCAAACTTTAGAAAAAATCAAAATCCTAATGTTGGAAGGGCTAGCCCTGACCAAAACGTCAGACCTCCATTTCAAGAGAACTATGCCGAGGCCTCAAAATCTAGTGAACCAATTGAGGACACCCAAATCAAACTAATGGGATTGAACAGTGAGCAACAAATATTCTTGACCCAAGATGACCAAGAGGCTCACAATTTAAATCAATTCCAAACCAAATCCGGAGAGTCATTTGATTTTAGGGAAGGCTATGATGCAGCAGTCTATGAGGTTAATAAACAGTACAAGTTGAGAAGCAGAACCATAGATGTGCTTGAACCTACTAGATTGAAGGATACCAAACAGCCAAAGAAAGCAAAAGATAAAGTTGACCTGATATAACCCTCTACTAAAACGGACTCAAATCCAAAGGAAGTCACTGTGGAAGATATATCAGACTTACAACCTTCAAAGAATCAATCAGATACATCTCATTCTTCAAAAGAGAATCCAAACTGTTCTCCTGAAAATACTTTCAAATCAGCTGTGCCTCAAAACAGCACTCAAGATCAAGAGAAGATCATTGAAAATCCAGTTGACAAAGAAAAGTCTGCTGTCCATAATGCAAAAATACAAATAGAAAAACCTTTTAACTTAGAAACAGAAATAGGTAAGCTGAAAATAGCTATCCCTCTCTCTAAATTGGCTAAACATGAAGTATACAGACAACAAATCAATCGGTCACTCCAAATACCAGAGAATAAGGATGCAATCAATGTTCTAGATGATCAACCAGAATTGATTTTCGGTCCGAAAGTCAATGGTAAAACAGTAGATGGAGGAGTTCCTCCATTTTATGTAAGCTTGAACATTCATGACAAGGTGCTCCATAATGCAATGTTTGATTCAGGAGCTTCCCACAATCTAATGCCTAAATCTGTGATGGAAAGGCTGGACCTAGACATCACAAGACCCTACAAAGATTTGTTCTCATTCGACTCCAGCCAGGTCAGGTGTCTAGGCCTAATCAAAGACCTTTGTGTGTCCCTAGTCCAATATCCAGCTAAGACAATCTTGATGGATGTGGTGGTAGCTGATATTCCACCCAAGTATGGTATGCTTTTGTCAAGATCTTGGGGTGCAAAACTCCAAGGATCTTTGCAACTAGACATGTCCTATGCCACTATTTCAGTCTTTGGACAGCCAAAGAGATTATACCGAGAAACATTAATGAAATATGTGGTTAGCAGTCAAGAAAATCCCCAAAACTTCCCCATCTATGCAATGCATTCTGACATGGATTCATTCATCTTATACAATGCTGACATGTGTCCCAAAACTGATGCCAAACTCCTGATAACAACACAACCAGAGGGTATGAATGAACAATCTGCTACTCAAGATCAAAAAATTGTTGATGTGATTAATGCAATAAAGGGAAATGATATATCAAATGACATACAAGATCCAAATCTGCCCATTAAACAAACTTCTAAAACTCTTAAGACAAGTCATAACCAAGAAATCTTATGGTACTTAGAGTTTGATGGCTCAGTAAACAAGTTAGGAGCAGGGGCAGGGGTTTGGATCCACAACATGCAAAATGACCATGTTGAAGGTCATGCATATAGGTTAAATTTCATATGCACAAACAATATGGCCGAGTATGAAGCCCTTTTGTTAGGACTCAAACTGATCAAAGGTCTAGGGGCAACCAAGGTCTCAATTTTAGGGGATTCAGATCTGATCATACAGCAGATGAAGGGAAATTTTGTCACAAATGATCTTAGGTTGAGGGCTTACAGAGGGGCAGCCATTGAAATACTTAACACTTTCTCAGAATCTCAACTCACCAAAATTCCAAGAAAGCACAATTTACATGCACATAGCTTGGCAACCTTTGCTAGCACTTGCAAGCTTCCTTTTGAGCCCAATCACCACTTCACTGCTGAAATCAAACATAGACCTGTTGTCCCAGATAATGTCAAAAATTGGCAAGTCTTTGAGAATGATACACAAATAAATAACTTCCTGACTTTGAAAGAGGAATTCTCCAGCATAAACATTGATACAAGCACCATGGATGACCAACAACAGATAGACAAAATTGAACAAAATATATCAACTAAAACAACAAATCCGATTTTGCACCCAACAACTTTTGATGACAAAAATGTACAAGAGCTGAAGCAAACACATTGTGATGAAATAGCTGAGGTAGAAGCTGAAGTAATTGAACTAAAAGACAATTTTCTGCCCACAGGTTTAACTCCTTTAGAGGATTTATTTGATTCAAATGATATTTCAAGGAAGCCAAAAATGCAACCACTCAATGCAGAAATTGAGGACTGCAACATTGGAACCACAGAAAATCCCAAAATAGTAAAACTCTCCAAAGAATTGCAAGCTGATCAGAAATTCAAATATATTGACTTGTTTAAGGAGTTCCAAGATGTCTTTGCCTGGAGTTATGATGATCTCAAATCCTATGATACTTCAGTCATCCAACATACTATACCTTTGAAAGAGAATCAAAAACCTTTTAAACATAAGCTTAGAAGAGTGAATCTTGTCCTCCTTCCCTTAATTGAAAAAGAAGTTAAATGTATGTATGAAGTTGGAATCATTGCACCTATCAGGTTCTCAGAGTGGATTTCAAATCTAGTCCCTACTAGGAAGAAAACCGGAGAGATAAGACTGTGTGTTGACTTGAGAAATTTGAAAAAATTCTCTCTCAAAGACCATTACCCTTTACCAAAAATGGGTCATATCCTGCAACGGGTAGTAGGAGCCTCTAGGATCTCATTGTTGGATGGATTCTCAGGATTCAATCAGATTCTAGTCCACCCGGATGATGAAGACAAAACTGCCTTTACAACACCTTGGGGAACCTTCAAATATGTCAAAATTCCTTTTGGACTCAAAAATGCAGGGGCCACATTTCAAAGAGCAATGGATATAGCCTTTGCCAAAGAGATCCATGATTTCTTAGTCATATACCTTAATGACCTCACTGCTTTTTCAAAATCAGACCAAGAACATTTAGAACATCTCAGACAAGTGTTCATAATTTGCAGGAAGTATGGCATATCATTGAATCCAAAGAAATCACTGTTCGGCCTAGAAGAAGGCAAACTCCTAGGTTACATAATCTCAAAAGATGGCATTAGGATTGACTCAGATAGAATTCAAGCCATTCTCCACGTACCCCATCCAAGAAACATCAAAGAACTGCAAGCTTTTTTAGGAAAGATCAATTTCCTAAGGAGATTCATTCCCAATATGGCTGAACTAATCAGACTATTAAACAACATGCTCAAGAAAGATTCTAAAGTCAAATGGACCATGGAAGCTAAACAAGCCTTTCGGGACATCAAAAGAGCTTTGACAAATACACCAGTCCTCACAAGTCCCAGGTTTGATAGAGACTTCATCATTTTCTCCTTTGCATCTAAGCATACTATTACTGCTATCCTATTGCAAAAAGATGACCAAGGATGTGAGAAGCCCATTGCTTTCTTTAGTAAAGCCCTTAGAGACGCTCCCTTAAAATATCAGATCATGGAAAAACAAGCTTATGCCCTTGTAAAAGCCATCAAGGATTTCAGAGTTTACATCTTGTACTCACATGTGATAGCCTATGTTCCAAATGCTGTGGTTAAGGACATTTTAACTCAAGAAGGAATTGAAGGCAAGAGGGGCAAATGGATAGACAATATTTTAGAATATGACATTGAAATCAAGGCTAAAAAACTGATAAAAGGAAAAGGATTAGCCAAACTGATGGCTGAAACTAATCTTCAAGCCCTTGACACCAATGAACTGGACAACGAACAGGAGATGGCGACTCCACAGATCAATCAAGCCTTTTTACAATCCCCTTGGTATGCTGATATATGTTCTGTATTGTTAAACCTGCAAGCTCCTCCAGGGTTGTCCAGGACTAAAAAGAGATTCTTGAAAATGAAGGCATCAAAGTTTTGTATCATAGACAATGTCTTGTTTTGGAAAAATCATGAAGGTATTTTGCTTAATTGCCTAACATTGGATGAAACTAACAAAGTACTCAAGGAATTTCATGCAGGAGACAGTGGAGGACATTTGTATTGGAAATCAACAGTTGATAAAATCCTAAGGGCTGAGTTTTATTGGCCCTCCCTGTTTGCTGATGTGAAAAAATTTGTAATGTCATGCCATAAATGCCAGATCTTTGAAGGCAAGAGAAAGTTTTTACCTTTACCCCTCAAACCTATGTCAACTGAAAGACCATTCCAACAATGGGGTTTAGAATTCATTGGTGAAATTCACCCCTCCTCTTCTGGCCAACACAGGTGGATCCTGACTGCCACAGACTATTTTACCAAATGGATAGAAGCCATCCCTTGTAGGCAAGCCAATAACTCAATCATCATGCAATTCCTAGAATCCAACATCTTGTCCATATTTGGCTATCCAGAAAAAATTATTACAGACAATGTTGCTGCTTTCAAATCCAAAAGAATGATCAGTTTTTGCCACAAATACCACATTACCCTAGGCCATTCCACAACCTATTATCCTCAAGTTAATGGCTTAGCTGAGTCCTCCAATAAAAGCCTCATCAACATCATCAAAAAGGTCTTGGAGGAGAACAAAAAGAATTGGCATAAGAAGCTTGTGAATGCACTATGGGCAGACAGATTGACCACCAAAAGATCTATTGGTACAAGTCCATATGAATTGGTTTATGGAATGGAGGCAAGATTCCCTTCATCTTTGGGAATCCCTGTGATCAAGTTGCTACAAGAAATACAAGCAGAGCCTAATGATATTCAAAGAAGGATCAATCAAACAATTCACTTGCAGCAAACAAGAGAGGAAGTATATCAGAGAACCCAAGTTTTACAAGAAAAGCTAAAAAAAATCTTGGACAAAAGAACAAAAGCTGAGGATTTTTTCATAGGAAACAAAGTGCTGAGATGGGATTCTAGGAGGGAAGATAAAGGGAAACATGGAAAATTTGATTTTCTTTGGAAAGGACCATATGTTATTCATGTTGTACAAGGTAACAACACTTATTTTTTGAAGAGTTTGGATGGCACAGATACTGAGGAAGGCCCAGTCAATGGGAGAATGCTCAAGCACTATTTCGATTCCCTTTGATCAACATAACGCAACTGTATATTGTACATAAATATTTGTATTTCCAACAGTTTTCATTTACAGAAATTTGATAAGGAACAAAATGCAGCAGATTTTGAGGAAAAAGTCAGGGAAGTACATTACTCCTGGGGTATATTTTGAAATTACAACAAAGGAGCCAGGAGGAGACATGGGAACTACATAAATGATGACAAATACTCAGACAAACCAGCAAATACAGAGCTGTAATTTGGCACAGATAAGCTCATAAGGACTGCATACAGGCTACCAAGGTTTAGATCATTGGTTCCCAGGAAAAGGAAATTTTGAAATTACAACAGCAAGAGTTGAAAAATAAGGCAATCTGACCTGTTGTTCTTGGCCTTTCACAAGGAAAGGCCATCCCCAAGTGGAGCCACTGTTAGGTTCCTATACCAATAGGTTTCATTTTTCATGATTGACATTAGAAGTGCCAAATATGTTCATCCTTGCATGCTGCAATGGTTCCATATTTTGTATAACAAAAGAAGAAAATTAAAAAATGTAAAGAGGGTATGCCCTAAAAGAAAAATCAAAGGGCAAGAAAAATCAATTGGTCAGAAAAAATAATAGAAATGAACCCCAAAGAAAGACCAGGAAAGTGGCCAGTCAAAATGCCACTGCTAGCTTGTTTGCAAGTTCACAATGTGCAGATATTATTGTTCATCACACTTGATGGATGGCCCAACAGTTCAATCTGGACCATGCCATGTTTAAATTGCTTGTTCTAGACTAGAGAATGAATATCTGTCCAAACAGCTCAAGCTTGGCAGATGAGTAGATAGGTAGAGAAATTAAGGAGCCCAACTGCTTAATCTGGGCCCTTGGAAGAGATAAGGGTAGATTTAGATAGGAGGGCAGTCAAAAGAAAAGAGTAACTTCAGGGTTTGCTAGTCCAAATGTACCCAATCAAAAGGAATAAAATATGTTAGGTGTATTAGGCTGGGTAGGTGGTTTGAGGTTGCAGAAACAAGGTTGTGATCCTTTCTCTTGTCAAGAAGACTCATCTCATCAATAACATTGGTACCATGGCAGTTGTCTGGTTGTAGAACAATGGAAGCATGACTAATTCCCCTTCATTCCCCATAAATCGTTGACTAACATCCCCTCAGGGAGCTTGGGATCTGCCCAAGGGTCCTATTTCACTTCATTTTTTTAGAATTACTAAGTTAAACTCTGAGTTTACTTAGTGGAAAGAAGCCACATTTCTTGTGTAAAAAGCATCTTCCACACTCCTTTCATTTTCTTATGCCTAAGTCTTTACTTTATAAACTTATCATTTACTCATCCACTCTCACCTCATAAGATCATATTAACACCTAACTTTATTATTTATCTCCTTAAGTCATTTTCTGTAGGAATTTATAGGGTAAGTTCCTCAGACAGAACACCAAAGGACACCGCTCACAAACAGATCACAGATCAATACACCAGTACTTTTGACGTGGTTAAAACCCTCAAAGAGGGAAACAGTCCATGGCCTGAGCCAACGCGGCCACTTTAAGCAATTTATTATTAAAAGAATGAAAATTTACATATGCTTCTCTCATAGACAGATTACCCTACAAATGACCCTCTATGCTCTTTAAATAGAGATCATGGACCAATCGGGTGTTAAGCCACGGATCAAGTGTCGGTAATACCGAGGAGAGAATGAACCGTCAGATCACTACATATCGTGACCATCGGATTGTAAGTTACAAAAGGTACATAGTAAAGAAACACACTTTACCTAACTCTATACCTAACTCTATACTAGACCAAGTTGTACTTAACTATTTCCTATGTGTCGGAATATCCTAACATCCCCCCTTAAGAACAACTTGGGATAGGATTGAAGGATTTACAAATATGACACAATAGGAGAAGGAAGGAGGCACTAGAGCCTATCCCCCCTTAGTGACAACTTCCTGAACTCCAACCATAAATCGAAGTTTAGTGAACTTCGCCTCTATGAGAGCCTTTGTAAAGATGTCTGCAACTTGATCATCTGTTGAACAATATTGCACTTCAAGAACATGGTCGTGAATGAGCTTTCTGATGAAGTGCATGTGCAGTTCAATGTGTTTGCTGCATTGATGTTGGACTGGATCTTTGCATAGCTGAATGGCACTTTGATTATCACACCAAAGTGTAGTCGGATGCTGCTGCTAAAAGCCAAACTCTGACAGGATCTGACGAAGCCACAAGGCTTCCTTACTAGCTTCTACGGCACCACGATACTCTGCTTCTATTGAAGAAAGAGAAATGGCACATTGTTTCTTGCAAGCCCATGTAATAGGTCCTGAACCAAGAGTGAACACATAACCTGCAGTAGACTTCTGATCATCAGGGTCACCAGCCCAATCGGAATCAGTGAAACCAACCAATAGAGGAGCTGCTTCGGCACTGTAATGAATCCCAAACTGAACTGTACCTCGAACATAATGAAGTATTCTTTTAGCTGCTTTCCAATGACTTTCATGTGGGTTTTGCATAAACCGAACAACAAGGCCAACGGCAAAGGAAAGGTCAGGACGAGTATGGGTTAGATACAAAAGTTTTCCTACAAGTTGACGGTATAAGGTAGCATCAACTTCAGGAGAAGTACAAGTAACTGAAATTTTGACTCTAGACTGAAAGGGAGAAGGGGCTGGCTTACAGTCTTCCATGTGAAAATGGCGTAGAATGTCACAGGCATACTTGGATTGAGAAAGGGAAATACCTTCCTTGGATTGCAAGACTTGTAGACCGAGAAAATAATGTAAGTGTCTTAAGTCTATCATTTCAAACTTCCTTTTAAGGCTAGACTTCACATGGTTTATAAGGTTGAGATCACTACCAGTCAGGATAAGATCATCAACATAAAGAACAAGAATGATAAGAGACTTGCCCACTTTCTTGGTGTAGACAGTATTGTCAGAATCACACCTAGAGAAGCCAGATTCTAAAAGAAAGTTATCCATTTGGCATACCAAGCTCGAGGAGCTTGCTTGAGACCATAAAGGGATTTCTTAAGCCGACATACAAGGCTGGAGTCTGTTTGTATAAAGCCAATAGGTTGTTCCATATAGATTTCTTCATGCAAGTCCCCATGCAAGAAGGCGGATTTAACATCCATCTGATGGACTCCCCATTTGAAAGAAGCAGCAAGGGAAAGAACAAGGCGGATAGAGTTCATTTTGGCAACAGGGGAGAAGGTTTCAGTGTAGTCAATGCCTTCAACTTGTGAAAAACCCTTAGCAACAACACGAGCTTTATGTTTATCAACTTTCCCATCTGGTCAATACTTGGTTCTGTAAACCCATTTGCATCTAACAAGTTTTCGTCCCTTTGGTAGAGGAACAAGATCCCATGTATCATTTGCCAATAATGAATGATATTCTTCATTCATAGCTACTTCCCAATCTGGATGGCCTGATGCTTCTGCAGAGGTGTCAGGATCATAATTCAATGGAGCTTGAGCCAATAAAGAAGAGGCTCTATCAAACTGAGAACGTGTACGCCGCTGATCTGTAGGATCACCGGTAAGATCACCTGCTGCATCTCGAGTAGCATGGACCCATTTTGGAAGCTGAGGAGCTGAAGGAGGATCCTGAGAAGGTGGGGGAGGAGTTTCATCCTCACTTTCATCATCTGAAGAAGAAATATTTTCAAAAGTAGAAGAGATAGGGAGAGGTGGCACATACGCCGAACTAGGCTCGCAGGCCGATATATTTTCAGCAAACTTTACATCTCTTCTAATGATAACATTTTTGGACTTAAGTGGAATACATCTATATCCTTTGACATCTTCAGAATATCCAACAAAAATACATTTTTCACTCTGAGGTTCTAAAGCTTTATGTTTCTCATCTGGAATATGGGCCCATGCTTCACTTCCAAAAACACGAAAGTGACTTACATCTGGTTTAATTGAGCTCCATGCTTCTTCTGGAGTGATATTCTTTAAAACCTTAGTAGGAGTGCGATTTATTATGTAATTTTCACAATTAATTGCTTATGCCCAATAATTAAGACTAAGTCCTTTAGATTGAAGCATAATATTAGCCATTTCCTTTAAGGTGCGATTCTTCCTTTCAGCTACACCATTTTGTTGTGGAGTATATGGAACAGTATGTTGCATTTGAATTCCATTCTCAGTGCAAAAGTTGATGAATGTGTTTTTAACATATTCTCTGCCATTATCAGATCTTAGCTTAAGAATTTGATGTCAAAATTGTTTTTCAACAAAGGCCTTAAAGGCCAAGAACATGTTAAATACTTCACTCTTGAGTTTTAAGAAGTATACCCAAGTGCGTCTAGAGAAATCATCAATGAAAGTTAAGAAATACTTGTAGCCAGAGAATGAAGCAACTGGAAGTGGACCACATAAATCACTATGCACGAGCTGTAAAGGGGCTGAGGCGTGCCAAGAGGCACGTTTTTCAAAACTGTCCCGATGATGTTTTCCGAGTACACATCCGTAACAAACACCATCTCTGCAAGATACCATTGGAAGACCTATCACCATATTTTCTTTACATAGATTCTGAAGAGAGCGATAGTTTAAATGACCAAATCTCTCATGCCAAAGTTTGCTCACTTCATCATTATGAGCAACAAATACTGAGGGAAGATTTGATGACCCAAAGTTGTGAAACTTATACAACCTTGTAGAATCATCAGCAATGCCAGTAGCTAAAATCTATCTAGGATCTCTTAGGTCCTTATTTACAACATCGTGAGGTGAAAATTCAAAGATTTTATCTTCACCTGAATGGGTTATCTGATATACAGATAGAAAGTTGCAGGATAAGGTTGGAACACATAATACATCATTAAACTAACCATTGTCTAGATGAACAGTTCCAGTCCCTACAACACTAAGAGATCTATCATCACCAACATATATATATTTGGTGTTACAATCATTTAAAGAAGAAAACATGGCTTTGTTTTTGGCCATGTGATAAGAAGCTCCAGAATCAATGAGCCACTCATGAGAATGAGAAGAAGAAGATACATTTAGTGCATAGCCAGACCGAGATGCTTGACAACCACATGCAGAAAGTGTCATTCCTGAAGATGAAGTTGAAGTTGAAGAGTGCTCAAAATGGATGATATGCTTCTTCATTGCTGCTTCCAAGGCTTCCATCTTCTTAAAGCATTTGGATTCTAAGTGGCCATCTCGATTACAAAAGTTGCAATGTCTATCAGTCTTCTTCCCTTTGTTTTTATTTGTCTTATCATTTTGTTGAAATGATTTTTCATTTTGAGGCTGAAATTGCTTAGGACCCTTGTTTGGTTTAGGACCATTCTTTTTAGGATACAACTTCTTAGATTCTTTGGATTTGGTTGCTGCTTGGCAGCTAACGCTTTCTTAGAAGAGTTTCCAAGATGAAGAAGATCAAGGTGTAAGAGTTTTTCTTGTTCTCTTATTAAAGAATCACAAAAGGAATCAAAGGAAGGGGACTTGTAGGTTTTTCCTTGAGAAATGAAGGCTTCTCTTGTAGAATGGAAGGTGGAAACAAACACAGAATAGGCTGGTCCGAACTTAGTAAGAATGGAGTAGATAAGGCTACTATCTTCTTTCTTAACCTTAACACCTTCCAAGAGAAGTCTAAGGGTCTTGAACTTGGACAAAAAATCTTCAATGAAAGAAAAATTATTGGGGTCCAATGTAAGCAATTCATTTTCAAGTTTATGGGCTTTAAGTTCATTTTTAATTCCAAAGACTTTAGTAATATGTTTCATTGCTTCATCAGGAGTATCAAGTTCTGCAATATGGAATATAAGATCTGGAGAAATAGACATCCCTATCAACCCACGTGCTTGGTCTTGTCTATTTTCCCATTTAGCTGCCTTGCCTTCATCTTTCGGTTTGGTCTCTTGGCCTATGGCTATTCTGTAAAGACCTTTACTTCTAAGTAAATCCACAATGTAGGACCACCATTGGAAGTAGTTGGTGCTGTCAAGAATAACTTGGCATGGACTTTCCAATTTTTTTTAAAAACTGAAGCTATAGATGCTAAAAATAAGTCTTTCAATGGAAAGATCTCGAAAAATTAGGCTGTTTAAAAAAAAACGGTTCTGAAAACAGCTTCTGGATGAAGAAGTTATGGCTTTTTGAAGAAAATTTGATGAAGTCGCCGACGAAGTGCGGGAATGTGCGGAAATGAAAATTCCGCCCCCAAAAAATGGAGACTTGAACCCAAGAGAGAGAGAGAGAGAGAGAGAGAGAGAGAGAGAGAGGGGGTTGATGCTTTGGGTTGCGTGCTTGCTTTGAGAAAGCTCTTTTTCCCTACAAAACAAAAAACACAAAACCCAACACGGACATACAAAAAAAAACAAACTTTGCGGCTCGAAGTTAGCTTTAGCTGGAAACAAAATATTTTCAAAAACGAACCTTGTAGCTTGAAGTTAGCATTAGCTGAAAACTAAATATTTTCCTCAATGTTTCTAATTCTCCATGATCACACTAAGGCGCAACAGAAAAGAGCATACGCATAGAAAAATGAAAGGAGTCACAGGGCAAAGAGCATACGTAGAAATCTGGTAATTAAAAAATCTAAATAAACCGAAAACCGAAATAAATAGAGAGAAAATAACTATAAACTGCAAATAAACATTGTATACCTCCAGATCTTAAAAATGACACAGCTAGGGCTACCGGAAACCTTTTTGCGTGAAACGAAAGGGGTTCCTCACTGGAACAGATGCTCCCAACACAACAGAGCAGTCCTCTCAGCCTGAAAGCAGTCAGAAACAGTAGATATAGGAAACAATAGTCAGATGCAGTGCTATCAGCTTCAGATTTGGATCACCAACAGACGCGGCCCTCAAATAGCTCTGATACCATGTAGGAATTTACAGGGTAAGTTCCTCAGACAAAACACCAAAGGACACTGCTCACAAACAAATCGCAGATCAATACACCAGTACTTTTGACATGGTTAAAACCCTCAAAGAGGGAAAGAGTCCACGGCCTGAGCCAATGCGGCCACTTCAGGCAATTTATTAATAAAAGAATGAAAATTTTCATATGTTTCTCTCATAGATGGATTACCCTACAAATGACCCTCCATGCTCATTAAATAGAGATCATGGACCAATCGGGTGTTAAGCCACGGATCAAGTGTCGGTAATACCGAGGAGAGAATGAACTGTCGGATCACTACATATCGTGACCGTCGGATTGTAAGTTACAAAATGTACATAGTAAAGAAACACACTTTACCTAACTCTATACCTAACTCTATACTAGACCAAGTTGTACTTAACTATTTCCTATGAGTCGGAATATCCTAACATTTTCTCACCCCTATTTCTACAAAAAACTATATCAAAATCCCAAAAATTACTAAATACCCCTACCTCTTGGCATTATAGCCATATCATATAGTTTTGGGAAATATTAAGCCCATTTGGGACTTATGTTAACCCTTCTACATCCAAACCACACTTGGGAGTAATTTAACATTTGGTCAAATTACTAACCGCACCTAAACCCTCCATCTAAACCTTACCATATTACCCCCTGCGCATATATTTTTATTTTTGGATTTCATTTAATATTTGATTAAATGAATAACCATTACCCCAGCGCCCTACATACAAACCCATTAACCTAAAGTTTCCCCTGCCATATTTTATATAATATTAAAACATACGGGCAGGTCCTCGTGCCTTATCACGCCACCATGTAGGCATCCCATCAACCGTTGATTTGTGCCCGACAGATCAGACGGCCCTCACCAATATCGGAGTGACCTCGCTATACGAGGGTTAGCTCCCAATAGATAGTGGTTTTGTCGCCATACGCGGGGACGCATGGCCCGTTTTAATTGCATCGGGCCCGCGCTGACACATACCGCCCCCGTACCAAAGGCGGTCTGATAGCAAACTGCTTACTGCTTGTCATCTTCGCTGCCCACGTCAGCTCCGCGTCAACCTTTCCGTTAGCACCCCCGCTACTGTATAGTCCTTCGTGGCCGCCCCGTCACTAGTCCGCGTCATGCGCCACGTTGCCCGCCGTACCTTGCTACAGTGCCATGTGATGTCATGCTGACGTCAGCACAAAAAAGCAACAAAAACCACCAAAAACACAAAAGTTGTGTTAAAACTTTGCGAAAGCGATATTTTATGTTTATTTTTTATGCAACTGATGATGAAAGCTCTTGCATGAAACTTACGTCCAACCCGCCTTCGATGTTCCAGTCTACCACCCAGGTGTATTCAACCTGCAACCCGACCTCCTCGGCTCTGCCTGCAGCTCCTTTTCACCGCAAACTCTCGAAACAAATAGGTATTTACCCAGGAGAGCCCTTGACCCTGTTTTTCATAAATTCTCTGCATAAGATCACCAATACACCTAAATTCAATTTGAAGACATTGGCACCCGCGGGCCTCTCCTCTCTGCCCCACTATATAACCTGATTTGTGACCAAAACCTCTTTACTCTGTGACCCTCTGTAAAATTGCCATTGGAGGTCAAAATCCGGCTCCAGTCCACCCACTAAACCACTAAAGACTATTTGCAAAAAGCCCTTTTATCCCCATCCCTTTCAAACGTACTTTTTACAGAGCCCTACACGCTCTATTCCCGTTCAACTCTACTCAGCAGGGCTACCTTCGCACAGAATCCGAAGCTGCAAATTCCCTGTTGAAAATCCATTATCAGAGCTTTGTTTTCTTGTTGAAATACACACCAAATCCAACCATAATCCAAGTAAAATCATGGAGGCCCCTGTAGCCTTAAATATTGCACCACTAAATGCTCCTCATAAACAATTAGAGTGGATACCTCTGGCAAACAGAGATTATCAAATTGTTGATATGGAAGGAGACAAACCTCACCTTCAGGCTTTCTGTGAGATAAGGAGTAAATTCAGAAACAAAGATGGCCCGTTGGGAATATGGGAATCCAACATGCCAATGTACTACCTGCCCTCAGTAAATGTCTTCCCTAACCTCATCCATCAGTGTTGTGCCAAATATGAGCCTACTCAAAGGGCAGTGATGGACCCTGCTGGAAATGTCCTCTTTTACATTACTCCTCAGTCTATAAATGAGATGTTGCAATTCAGGCCAACTCAGCCTTTGGTTCCCCTTTCCATGAAAAATCTGCTGGATCAAGCCTCAAAGTTGCCCTCTGCAGAAATTGACCGAGTTGCCAAGCTATTTATGCCACCAGACTATTACTCCAGGTTCAAAATCCCCTATGTCTATGCTGCGTTTACTGAGGAGGGAAAAATGATCATAGATATGATCTCCTATATCCTGGGATTCATAACAAGTGAAATTGTAGATGAAACTGTTTTTGCCTTGATGTCTATCTTCACTCCAGGACAGCCCCCTACTATCAAGTACGACTATGCCACCTTCATAGCCAACAAGATTCATGAGCAGTTCATGAACTTAGAGAGGGAAAGGGTATTCAAATACACCTCATATATCTATCATTTGCTGCTATACTATTAGTCTGAAAGTTTTCCGGTCTTCCTCAAGAAATTGGATGTTGGGGGGGCGAAGGTCTGTGATATTCTGGTCATAATTATTCCATCATGTTAATCTCTCCCCCTACACATACTGTGAATTCATTGACCTCTTTGTCTACCCAGCCACTTGTTTATTATCAGCAGATCCTCCTCGTAGGCTCACTACTAAAATGTAGAGAATCCTACATTTGTCAAAGGGATACAACATTGGTGACTGGTACTACTACCAAGACCACACTATAATAAGGATCTATGGTTGTGAATTAGCCCCATGCAAGCTACCAAAATATGTTCCCATGAGACTCTTTGCCTTGGAATATTACAGGCAGTTCAACAGTGCAGACTTAAAGCACTTCTTTGGTGCCAGGAAAAAGGCACAACTTAAAATAAGACATCAATTGGGCCCCTTTATCTTTAATAAAAGGGAAGAAGCATGGAAAGATGCTGATGAGATTCTAAGAGAGAAACTTAAGCTCAAACTAAGTTTCTATTGGTCACCATATGACCCTGAACACTTCATAAGCTTTAGAAGGGTCAAAAACAAGCTCACAGGGTATCCCCATCACAGAATCCCTGAAATTGAACAATATGCCAACCAACAAGAATGGGTAGAGGGCACACTTGTGCAAGAACTTACTGAAGAAAAGATAACAGAAAAAGCAATAAAGAATCTTGAAAAATCAGTTGACTTAGAATCTTTTGGACAAGTGTTTTTCACAGTTCCTCGGCACCTTGGAGAAGGCACCTCATCTGCCACGGCTTCCCAACAACCTGCTCAAGTAAGCGCTCCACTAGCAGGGACAGCTAAAGGAAAAGAGGTGCAGTATTCAGAACAGCTAGTGCATAATTTGGAATAGCAAGAAACAATGGCAGACCGGCTTGCTTCTACAAATGAACAATGTCAAGGGAAAGACCTTCTATTCAAGCAAAGGCAACTGAAGTTCTTGTATTACAAACTCCTCTTAATGAGGAAAGGGCAAAGAAAAGGGATAGACCAGAAGAGACACCTCCAGGGACATCTACCGATTAGCAAGGAGAAAAGAGACAGAGATTAAATCCTTTTTCAGAAGAAGAAATACCAGAGGGGCCAACAAAACAGCAAGTTCCCCCAAGCATGGAGACATCAGCTAGCTCCTTTCAGCAGGAGCAAGAGAGACAACAAGGTGTGGAGGTTACATCCACCAGGCAACAGAGCAGACAGGGCTCTGACATTAAAAAAGCATTCACTGATATCAAAGCTAGAAATGAGCCAGTAAGGTACCAGCTTTACAACCAATTGCTAAGGATGGCTCCCACTAATTAGCAAAGGCTAATGGCAGCCTATGACATCGAAGAAGGAAAAATGACTCTCAGTCATGTTAGACCTATAATGCAGCAACCACAATCAGCTGCTGACTATATCAGAACCAATCTGGAAGTGCTCTCCAAAGACATCCATCCGATGGACCAGATTGAATTGCACAAGCAGACCGGGGAAATGGTATATTCTACCTTGGCAGACAAAACATTGTTGGCCCATAGATTGCAAAACTCTCTGCACAATACTTCTACCCAACTAGAATTGGAGAAGGCTTCATCACAGGCCAAGGACAATAGAATCAAGTCCTTGGAGGAGATCATTATAGAGCTGGGACATGATCCCACTGATCCCAAGGGCATGCAAGCTTTGATAAAGAAGAAAGAGGAAGACATAGTAGCCCTCAAAAGACAACTCAAGCTTCCAGCTACACTACATCCCCAAGCCATAGAGATAGCACAACAAAAAGAAGAATAGGATGTGGTAACTTTGCTTATGAGCCTGCATAAAAGGTTGATAGAAACAGAAAGTTCCTTGGGGGAATCATTGCAAGGAAGACAGGGAGAGTTGGCCTCTCAGCCAATTCAAACAGCTCAGATTTTCACAGCTGCTCCTCCTACTGCCACCATAACTGTCCCTCCCACTGGTCCAACATCAGAAGCAGGTACCTTAAGCTTAGCACCAGTTTCAACAACAAAAACAGCACCAACAGAGCAAGAGACCGGCTTGAGTATGGACAATATGATGAAAGAAATAAAGGCCCTGGAAATGCAAATGGCAGAATTAAGAGAGGCCAAAGAAAAGCTGGCTAAAATTGAGGAAAGATATGAGAAATCAAAACAGGATGTAGCTGAGAAGACAAGGGAAGTGAAAGCCCTGGAAAAAAGGATAAAGGAGCTAGAAAAAGAGCTTACACTTGATAAGACCCTAGCTGAGGTCAAGAAAATTTTGTGGGCTAAGATCGGCCAATCCATTACTGACCAGTGGCAATCGATTGAGAGCATACATGAGAAAATGGACTTGATCGGCTTAGCTCAATTTGAAAATCAAAAGGCTAGAGCATCATTAGGAAATATTCCTGAGCAAGCCAACAGGATGATTCAATTTCTTAATACTCATACTAAAGAGCAACTGGCAGCAATAGGTATCAGGAACAGGACTGATACCATCTTACTAGTAAAAAGGGTGCTGACCCTAAGGAATTTTGTGCAAACTCTAGAAAGAAAATGCCAAGAAATGCAGGTAGAGGTGAATGAATTCAGAATAAAGTTTGCAACATTACAGAGCAGGGGGTTACCAAGTTTAGTAACTAGCCCTGGAAGACTGCAATCACATGAGCATTATGCCAACAGGGTGAACAACTATTCCTCCAATCAAATCATAGCGTCTTCAAGCACATCAAAAGAAACAGGGCCTCCATCTGGACAGAGTCTCTATGACAAACTAGAAAACCTGTTTTACATTGAGCATGAGATAAACCATCTCTTTGAAGTCCAGCCAAACTTTTATAGATACACTGAAGCTGATGAAACACTGATAAAGATACAAAGACATCAGCTACCTACAGAGGATTGGTGGAAAGGAATGATGGAGACATTGCTCAGGTGATTTTATTTATTAATTCCTTTTTTGATCAGCTACAGGTTAGCACATACAGATGGCATGGTTCACCTGTCAAAGGAAATAAAAAGCAGCGCAAGGCAGAAGTGGAATGGTCGCTACAGCTCATTAAATGCAAAGGAAACCGAGCACTGATAATAAAGGAAAAGACAACGACAAATAACATAGCAGCATCAGGACAGGAAACGCAGAATGAATGCGCAGCAAGCAACCGACTCACACAGCCCAGAAAAGTCAAAATATCTCTGACTAATTGGACAGCTAGCACATTCATATTTATTACAACATTTATTCCCTCATTTACTACTTCTTAAGAGTTGGTAAAGAAAGTTATGAGTTCAAAGACTTATCTTCATGATATTTTGTATCTCCCTTTTGTATAAATACCTCCCCATAATATGTATTTGGGGTTGGTGATATTCTTTCTAAGCTACGCTGTAATTTCTGAAGACTATCTAATACAAATGGCTCTTGAAGTTCATGGTCTCTGCGCTCTCTGGATGTGTGTTTGATTTTCTGGGACCTACTACAGAATTCCTGTGTCACTCTATGGAACAATAAGTTATTCTAAACTCTGTTTTACATTTTTTGTGTTTGCAAATTTCATATGTATTCCAAAATCTCAGTAACAGAGAAGAAGAATAGCCCAGGACTTGTTTAAATGCACCCTGTGCTCAATCTCTGCTACTAATTATGTTTTCTTCAGGATTAGTCATAAATATGAATTCTTAACTGCTCATGTTTGCACTAATTCCTCCATTTTGAATACTGTTTAGGAATTCTTAACTGCTCCTAAACAATACTCATACCCTTTCCCTCTACCAGCTTAATGAAAGATTCTTGATTTCCTTTCATTCCCTGACTTCATTCCATCATTTCTAGATTTGAAAATTGTTCCAGAACTGCCTATCTCTCTCTGTAGTATTACCACTTACCCCAAGAATCATTTTCAGCTATACACCATCCTTGACTCCATGGCCCAATGGAACAGACTGTATTAGACTTTCTCCTCAGCTCTGCTTGGATTCACCATCCAACGACTTAAAACAAAAACTTGTGCATCATAACTAGCCTAAAATACACCAAAACAAAGCTAAATTACAAAGAGAGAGCCCTCTCTGGTTACAGGTAGGCTAGGACCTGCAGCTAAAAGATTAGTTAGTGGTTACCTCGGCCGTATTCCCTACAAGAGGCAGGGAACAACCTGAGTGATAACAAAGCCAATAAGGTATGGGCCTTTCAAGATACTTGAGAAATTTTTTGAGAATTCTTTTCGCCTTGATTTGCTAGCTTATATGCATATCTATTCAATCATTAATGCAGAGAACTTGAGACTATATGAACCTTCATTGGTTGAAGATCACGAAGAGCAAAGTCAGTTGCCTTCTATTGATGATATGTTGCCTGAATATCTCAATGAGTTGCAGGAGGATACAATTCTGGACCGAAAGGTGAGAACTACACGCAGAGGGGATGTTAAGTACCTCAGAATCGGACTCAAAGGTTCAAAACCAAGCAGTGCAAGATGGAAAGAGATTGGACAAGTGAGGAAGTTGTATCCTCAATTGATTGATGCTTAAAAACCAACTTTTGGTGGCCCAAAAGCTTTTTTAGTGGGAAGGCGTGATCCAAAATGGATCCAAAACACCCTCTAAGTCTTCAAACATTCAAAACTATCGCCTAAGAAGAACCTTTTAAAAAAAGGGCAGATAATAATATCGGGCCTTAAAAACATTGAAAAACAAAGCTATCAGGGGCTTAAAACTACTTTACATGAGAGCCGTCGGATCTGGCCGATCAACAATCTAGATCTAGTTGGCATATTGCAATCGGCGAAGGCAAGCAGAGGCTATCGAAGGCAATCATGTGAAAGTTGCGACAGCGATTAGCGCAGGTCAACGAGGACCATTGATCAAGAGTGCAAATCGATGGCCTAGGTTAACTCGTAATGTCGCGTCGACAAAATACAAAGAGCGCTTACTGAATGGCCCAGGGTCTATGCGATATGCGATTACGATCAATCACATTGCAATATTGCATCGGAGCAACACAAAGGAGTAGGGCCGATACATGTGACTACGATAGCCAAACTGGACAGGATTATAAATGAAAACACATATATTTTGAGTTCCGGAAAATAGGGTTTTCCTTTGTATTTCGTGTTTTCAATAAATAAAATAAATACAAAGAACAAAGTGTCGATGTGATGAAAATGGACCAGATAGGATTATGGATGATAGTTGATAATATTTCAAGTCTGGTAAAAGGGTTTTTTCAATGTAAATCACATTTTTATTAAATGAACAAAAAACAAAATAAATCCGAATAAAGCGATCAAACAGACCCGAAAGGGTTTATACATGTTGATATATATGTCTTGAGTTCCGTAACAAGTGGGATTTCGGGCAGGCCATAGGCAGTAAGTGGTTTTGGTCGGGCTCCGCTCGAGCCCATACACTGGCCACCATGTGGCCAGGCGCGAGAGAGAGAAAACCACCCTTTTCGGGCGGTTAACCCCTGTACACATGCGCCGCCCGAAATTAACCTCAGCCGTTGGATCAAGATCTCTTAGATCAACGGTGGATATGCGATGGCAATATAAAGGCGGACCTGATAGGAGTTATAAGTCAGAATTTATAATATTTCAAATCCGATAAACGACAGATTGGCGGATTTTCACAGTTTTAGTGTATTTCTCTGTGTAAACAGAGAATGCTATTTTTTGGGGATTTCAAAGGCCCGATGGTCCCTTCTGTTGTAGAATAGGTGGCCACCTTCCCTAAAGACATTATGCCATGATTTCTAATGCTCAAAAGGGGATTCGAGCAGACAGAGGTCGGGAGCCAGAGAGCCTGAGAAGGGGAAATGAGTAGACAGTTCCGATTAGATTTAAAGCCATAGACTGACAGAAGATAGAGACAGGTAGTGCTAAGACAAAACTAGAGAGGGAGAAAATGAGTCTGTGTACTCAAAGGGGCTTGAGGTATTCAAGAAAAAATCCTAATGTTTTGTATCTGTGTGTTGAGTCTCAAGTTGAGCTCATTTTTGTAAAACTCTTCTCTTGAAGACATAATAGAAAGGTCACCACTGAAGGCTGGACCAGGAGACGTAGCCCAAGAGTTTTGGGTGAACTCCATATTAGGCTTGTTTTGTTTATGTGTGTTTGTCTATTATGTTTCTTTAACTACTTCATTGCCTATATTATTCACAATCTTATCGATCTATTGCACTAAGTAATGTAGGTAAGTCCATGCACATGAGTTTGTAATACCTTAATAATTGTCTAAGATCTCATTTTTATATCAATAGTGCAGACTCCTACCATGCAAGAGAAAATAGCCAACAGAAGCAGAGAGGAAGAGTCCCCTTTAGGGAATGATATTTTGAGTGAAGGATTTAAGATCATGTACAGAAAGAAGGCCAAGCTTAGTTCCAGACTAAGCCTCACCAAAGATTCAGAGCAACAGACCATTATCACCACTAATGGGCCACTTGTTTCCTCATTAATGGGTGATCAGACCACATAGTCTCCCACCACCTCCACAACTTTACAAGAGTAGCAGCAAATTATGTAGACAGTCACATCTACTTAAGGGGAAACAAATAAGAGTATAATGGACATCTTAGAGGATATAAAAGTTAGGAATGAAGCATTGAATATTAACACCTACAACCAGTTTTGGAAGTAGACTTCTGGTGCTCAAAGTAGGTTGTTGTCAGCCTTTGATTTCGAAATAGGAAAAATGCAAATGGCATTCCCCCAAGCACAAGTTCCCCAGCCCAAGGTAGCATCAGACTACAAGAAGATAGCCTTTGAGTTCGATGCAAAGGATATACATCCCATTAACCAAATGGAGATGCATAAGCAGACTGAGGAAATGATGTTTTCAAATGTTACTAACTGTTGGGCATGGGATCCCCCAAGGAAAGTTTTGGGTCTTAAAGCCAAGATTTTGACCAAATCCAATGTAAAGACTTCGTGTTTTGTGGGGGTGGAGCACGAAGATTGTAAATGAATCATAGTGTTGTCCACCCTCGTTTTTTTAATGCAATGTTGGCTTTAAAGATCTACCCATGGTCCGCAGACCATGGGATTGTATAAATAGAGTGAGGCTCTAAGCTGTAAAGGAGAGAATGAATGGAGAAAATAAGAGAATTGAGTCTTATCTAAGTGTAGAGTCGAAGTCTTTGGGTCATAAAGTAGGAGAAGGCTATGCAACTGAGTGTGCAGACCCCTGTAGCTGAGTGCGTAGAGCAAGTCGAGTCTGTAACCTTTGGAGAAGTAATAAAGAGAAGTTTTACATCATTTCTGTGTATTTTTTTCCTGTTTTGTGTATTGAATATATCAAACATAAATTGCATTTCTAATGTTCATATGATGCGTGAACTTATATGATTGTGCGATTAAGTGAATATAAGATAAAGTATCCATTTACGCGAAGCTAACTAACAGTTATAAGGAGATAAGTAAGATCCGTGGTATAACTTGGGGAAGTAGCATAGATCACTGCTAGGGCAGCACAAAATCACCTCAGCCCCTGGTGAGGACTGCCAAGGTGATTATAACAGATCACAAAGGCCTCGCAGGTCAGGATAATTCGTAAAGAGACCTACGTGAAGGTATTCATAGTTGGACTAAACCGACCCCATAGACATCTCAAGGGTGTGGCAACTTGGTGCCAAAATCCGCCCATACTGCTTCAGGTGAGAACTCAGTCTGCGCTCTGCGGGCTATTGTTGAAAGGGCCAATAGTGTAGGGATTTGTTTGGTTAATTAACTCTAAACCTGGGTCAATCCCCCTCAAGCCAGCAAATGGTTCCGTTGCCGGGACCAAAATATGCATAGATATGTCTAATGTCGTATCATTAGAATCCAACTAAGAAGGAAATTAAAGGCTGGTTGGATAGAAGATCATGAGTTCACGACGCAGGAGAACAGAAATCTCGACTAACAAAAGAAGAGTGGTTAGACTGCTACCTGTACACATAGATCCATGAAATATTTTTCGCATCCTTCCTTACTGAGTTGTAAGAGTGGATCATGAAGCTAGAAGATAGCCAAGGAAGGTGGAAACTCAACAATCCTATTGTGTGGACCCCAGAGTTGGTGCACAGATTGGCAGCATCAAAGGATAAGATCGCACACGTTGTTGATCACTAGCTTGATCGGATTATAGGAGGATTCAATATTGAGTTCGCGGTAAATACTTCAGCGATCTATAGTGAAGCGGAGTGACACTTTCTCAAAGGACCAAAAGGTAAGTATGTAAAGTCTCTTAATACTTGGATTAAAATGCTATTGTGTAAAAAAAGGGTTATGCAATTACCTTGATGTCCGGAGCTACGCGAAGTGGAAAAACCTACAGAAGCGAAGGAAGTAAGGGACCAAAGAATATCCCTTTGATTTCACCTCCACGAGGGGATGAGGAAGAGCTCGTGAAGGTCTCGCTGCAAAGTGCGATCCATTTGATAAGGAAAAGGATTTTGCACATACCACCCCCACCCACATCGCCACCAGTTTCATCACCTTCACCTCCATCTTCACCCATACCACCTCCACCACCACCTCGATTTAGTATGGCAAGCACGATAAAATTGCTTGTGTTCAAGGGAGTAGGAAATGAAGATCCGGACTATTTTGGTTCGTGATAAGAGCCGTATGGGAAGTGCAGGGAGTTACATATGATAATATAAAGAAAGTGATGCTAGTCAGTCCTCTATAGGATCATGTGCTAACCTAGTATATCAAGCATTCTAATGACAATCCAAATATGGGAATCGTGGATATCCAAATTGCATTAAACAGAGAATTTAGGAGGCCGAAGTTAGAAGCGCAGTCGATCATTGGATTCAAAGAGATCAAAATGCTACCAGGTGAGACTCCTTGGAAGTTGGATCAAATACTGAAGTGTATGATTCATGAAGCTAATATGACTTTGATGGATGGACAACACTGTGAATGATTTGTACCATCGCTAACGCTGCATTTGAGGAACACGTTGTCGCAACAAAGGTTAACAACTTAGGCAGAGGCCTTGGAGATTGCAATAAGGCTGCATGAAACCTCAATGTGAGATCCTAACTTGGGATTTTAGCAGATCCACACATAGTTGAAAAACATATTCCTTGAGATGCGGAGTCTGAAACAAGATAGGACAGTCTAACCAGAAGTGCACGAAGAGGTGTGGTCCATAAAATGCAAGGGTCAGAGTAATGATAAGGACCACTTCCCTATGTTCATGAATTACCTCATGGGAGGAGGACCGATGCCATTAAGGCCAGAAGTGCAAGCAGGACCTAGTGTGGCACCTACTTTATGGTGCGCAATTTGTCAAATAGGAGGAAAGCATGCTACGAACAACTGCCATTTGTTACAGAAGTACACACAGAATTCACAACAGTTGTTCTGTAATTTTTGTAGATCTGTTGGACACAATGAGCGCACTTGTAGAAGCTATGAGCTAATGATGGATATAACTCCCACCTATAGATTTCAGGCTAAAACACGGCCCCTAGACCAGAATGCAAGAGTGGCGGGAATAGGATTTTAGGGGCGTGGACGAGGCCAGGGTGGAGGAGGACCTGGAAGAGGTCGCGGACAGTTGATATGCTACAATTGTGGAGGGCTAGGACATTATGCCCATGGTTGTATGAATCCAACATGGCCGTCATGTCTGTATTGTACCTTGTTTGACCATGAGATGAAGGATTGTCCTATGTTGATAACTAGGATACGTGACAAGGGAGCGCTACCACCTCCCCTGACTCAAAACCTACAGATGATGAGGTCCAAGCTGTGCAAGGAAGATCCAAATGTGAACATTGTGCTTTGAAGTGGAATCGCGATGGGAGATGATAAAGGAAAACAACCCAAAGATAGTACTTGGGTTCACAAGGCTTCAACAAAAGAAGCAGAGTTTGATTTGGAGCATGCTAAGGAAACCTTCATGGAAGCTAAGAAGAGCTTTGTTGATGCCTCCACTTCAGGAAGCAAAGGTACACTGGAGCCAGAAATGGACCCATCTATGCTTACGATGTTCCTGGAAACATGCAAGAAGCTATTGCATGACATTGAGGCTATAAAAGGATTGCAGGAACTCATTAACAGATGCGCTGGGACCACGCCAGGAGAACGGTGCGTAGTCCGAAAGATTGGAAAACACAAGGCTAGGACAGGGAGAGAAATGAGGCTAACCCCGCATATTGGAGAATATGAGATGGACCAAGTAATTTTGGACTTAGGATTAGATGTGAACATTCTGCCAAAGCAGATATGGGAGCGCATGGGGAGGCCTACACTGCAATGGTCTCCTATTCAGCTGCGAATGGTGAACTAGCAAAAGATAATACCTTTGGGGAGATTGCAGGGAACCATCGTGGATATTGAGGGAGTGAGCATGCTAGAAGAATTTGAAGTGATAGAGATTTTTTATGACAGCAACCCTTACCCCATGCTCTTAGGAATTGATTGGGCCACTGACATGAACGGGGTGATTAATCTAAAGAAGCACAAGATGATTTTTGAGAAGAAGTCTCTGCACATAGTTATACCCTTGGACCCTGCGGAAGGATTGCACTACACCAAGTTGGTGCACGACTATGAAAGCGATGACGATTTGGACTATAACTACAAGATGACCGCACGAGAGAAAGACTGGGTAAATTCCACCATGGACAGACAAATCTCATGGGAGCGGAAAGCTCCTGTACGTCGGATTCTGATGAGGAGATAGAGTGATGGTAGAACCGATTACACAAGGTAACCACGCTGAAATGTAATATGATGAAAAGATTGTTGCGCTACATATCGATAGAACTGAGGGATCTGCCTACTTACGATGGGTTAGTGAGGTAGATACTTTCCTAGATAAATTTGAAAGGGATGTGACGGAAAAGCAACGTTTCTAGGCCTTGAATTGGGTACTGCACGCTATGCCTGCGAGGTAGTGGGGTATGCACAAAGGGAGCTTTAAGGACTGGCACAAATGCAGGAGAATGATGTGCATGCAGTTTGGGGGCCTATTGGGTGCAGGATCTCCCAAGGCATGTTTTGGGGCTTCAAGCCTAGATTTTGACCAAATTCGATGTAAAGACTCTGCGTTTTGTGGGCACAGAGTGCAAATATTGTAAATGAATCATAGGGTTTTCCACCTCATTTTTGTAATGCAATGCCAGCTTTAAAGATCTACCCATTGTCTGCGAACCATGGGATTGTATAAATAGAGCGAGGCTGTAAGTTGTAAAGGAAAGAATGAATGGAGAAAATAGGAGAATTGAGTCTTATCTAAGTGTAGAGTCGAAGCCTTTGGGTCGTAAAGTAGGAGAGGGCTCTACAGTTGAGTGTGCAGAGGCCTAGTAGTCCACAACTGAGTGCGCAGGGTGAGTCGAGTCTGTAACCTTTGGACAAGTAATAAAGAGAAGTTTTACATCATTTCTGTGTATCTTTTTCCTGTTTTTTGTATTGAATGTATCGGATATAAATTGCATTTCTATTGTTCATATGATGCAGGAACTTATATGATTGTGCGATTAAGTGAATATAAGATCAAGTATCTGTTTATGCGAAGCTAACTAACAGTTATAAGGAGATAACTAAGATCCATGGTATAACTTGGGGAAGTAGCACATATCACTGCTAGGGCAGTGTGAAATCACTTCAACTCGTGGTGAGGGCTACGTGAAGGTGATTATAATAGATCACAAAAGCCTCGTAGGTCAGGATAATGTGTGAAGCGACCTGCACAAGGGTATTCACAGTTGGACTAAACCAACCTGTCAAACTTCTCAAGGGTGCAGAAACTTGGTTCCAACATCCCCCCATACTGCTTCGGGTGAGACCTCAGTCCGCACTCCGCGAGTTGTTGCCAAAAGTGCTAGTAGTGTAGGAATTTTTTTGGCTAATTAACTCTGAACCTGGGTCAAGCCCCCTCAAGACAAAAAATGGTTTCGTTGTTGGGACCAGAATTTGCATAGAGATGTCTAATGTCGTATCATTGGAATCCAACTAAGAAGGAAATTGGAGGGTGGTTGGAAAGAATAATTCATGAGTTCACGACGCAAGAGAACAAGAACCCACGACTAACAAAAGAAGAGTGGTTAGACTACTGCCTGTACATAGAGATCCATGAAATCTTTCTCACATCTTTCCCTATTGAGTTGTACGAGTGGATCGTGAAGCTAGCAGATAGCCAAGGAA
Source organism: Pinus tabuliformis (assembly GCA_031772625.1). Taxonomy (NCBI): domain Eukaryota; kingdom Viridiplantae; phylum Streptophyta; class Pinopsida; order Pinales; family Pinaceae; genus Pinus; species Pinus tabuliformis. The sequence goes on from CM062805.1 coordinate 881,986,163, forward strand.
GGTGGAAACTCAACAATCATATTGTGTGGACCCCAGAGTTGGTGCGCAAATTGGAAGAATCGGAGGATAATATCGCATGCGCTGTTGATCACTGGCTCGATCATATTATAGGAGGATTCATTACTAAGTTCGCGGTTGATACTTCAACCAGCTATAGTGAAGAGGAGGGACGCTTTCTCAAAGGACTGTGAGGTAAGTACATAAAGTCTCTTAATACTTGGATTAAAATGCTATTATGTGAAAAGAGGGTTATGCAATTACCTTGATGTCCGGAGCTACATGAAGTGAAAAAACATACAGAAACAAAGGAAGTAAGGGACCAAAGAATAGCCATTTTATTTCACCTCCATGAGGGGATGAGGAAGAGCTCGCAAAGGTCTCACTACGAAGTGAGATCTAGTTGATAAGGCAAAGGATTCCATACATACCACCCCCACCCACACCGCCACCAGTTTCACTACCTTCACCTCCATCTTCACCTGTACCACCTCCACTGCCACCGCGATTCAGTATGGCAAGTGCAATAAAGGTGCCTATGTTCAAGGGAGTAGGAAATGAAGATCCAGACCAGTTTTTGTTCAGGATAAGAGCCGTATGAGAAGCGCAGGGACTTATAGATGATAATATAAAGAAAGAGACGCTGGTCAATGCTCTGCAGGATCGCGCGCTAACTTGGTATATTAAGCATTCTAATGACAATTTGAATGTGGGAATCGTAGATATCCAAATTGCACTAAACATATAAATTAGCAGGCCGAAGTAAGAAGCACAGTTGATCATTGGATTCAAAGAGATCACAATGCTACCAGGTGGGACTCCTTGGGAGCTGAATCAAAGACTAAAGTGTACGTTTTCGCGAAGCTAATATGACTTTGACAGATGGACAGCATCGTGAATGGTTTGTAGCATCGCTAACACCACATTTGAGGAACACGTTGTCACAACAGAGGTTAACGACCTAGGCAGAGGCCTTGGAGACCACAATGAGGCTGCATGAAACTGCGATGTAGGATCCTAACTTGGGAGTTCAGCAGATCCACACATAGTTGAAAAACTTATGCCTTGAGATGCAGAGTCTGAAACGGATAGGACAGCCCAACCAAAAGTGCATGAAGAGGTGTGGTGCGTAAAATGCAAGGGTTAGGGTCATGAGAAGGACCATTGCCCCATGTTCACGAATTACCTCACTGGAGGAGGACCGATGTCGTTAAGGCTGAAAGCACAAGCAGGATCTAGCACGACACCTACTTTGTGGTGTGTTATCACAAAATCAAGCACTGAAGGGTTGCTGATCAGGTAGACTCTGTGTAACTGTTTCAGACCAATCTTTTGACTAAGGATTAGCCTCCCTAGCCTGAGAGGGCTCTCTCAAAAGGTTATTGATTTTGAATATTGATAAGATGGCTAACTCTTGTAAGGTGAATTTAACAAACATGCTGGCTGGACATACATTACAAAGACTTCCATTGGGCTTATGGAGTTAATCATCCTTCAGTAAACTATAACACTACTCATTCATAGAAGTCAGGGCATGTAATGTTTAAATACTCAAAACACATCTCATAGAAACCTCAACTTATAAATACACACAGGAAATCAGAGCAGCAAAGTGAATTCTGAGTGATTGTGTATCTATACAACTGTAAAAACATAAAGGATAAAACAAAACCACATATCTTGAGCATTTGAAACACTGTATGAATCCCGAGAAGAAAAGCAGTCACTTGTATTACTGAAAATAAGTTTGTACACAAGCCAAAATAAACTTTGTTTTCTCAAATATCCAACCCTTTGTACATCAGCTCTTCTGCTATATATAGAGCTATTTACACAACTTAGATTCCTCCTCCAACATGAGGGAAATTTGAATTCAACCTACTATGACACCTATTGATACTCAAAACTAACTATTAAATGCAAATGACACCTAACTAGCAGTCCTAGAGACCTAATACAACTAGGAGTGTAACTCCTTATCATGATTCAACAACCTTATCTAAGCATTTAAAACATTCTTTGACACCTAACACTCCATAAAGTCGAATTTGATGAAGCCTCCCACGTGGTCACCCAACTGCTGATGACAAACCCTAGACAAACCCTAGAAATTAGGGAACATGTTTCCCTGTTTTTAGGATTAGATCCTTGAAAATTGCAGAGCCTTTATCTCTTCATCCATGACACATTTTACGAAACAGAAGGAGGTTTTTGTAGCCCATGATTTCTAGAACAAAAACCTCTCCTAGTTTTTTAAAACATTTTTCCACCTGTTCAGAATCTGTCCTTGAAAAACACGTGTCAAACAGGAAACTGTCCCTTGCTCTGTTCTGGCTGAAAAATAGGTCTTGGGACAGAGGTCATAACTTCTCGTAAAAAATGTATTTGGAAAAACTGAAGGAGGTTTTTGTGAAAAAATCCATGCTAAACAAAAACCTCTTTTGGTTTTTTGAAACACTACTCCAGCTGCCTAGAATAAGTCTTTGAAAAACAGTTGTCAAACAGGAGATGAAAAATTGCACCTACAGCAGTTTTGTAGCGCAACTTTGGTCACCCTTTTCTCCCAGCTCATAATCAATTTGAAGAAAGTGGAAGAGTTTTTTGCACTTTAGTATCTTAGGAATGAAAAATGCTTTCACTTTTCAGATATAAGTTTTCAACTGCTCAGAAAAGCTTCTGGAAGTTACCTAGTAAAACAGTTTTTTCTACTGAAACAGGCTGCTACAGGGGTTTCGCAGCGCACTGCGAAAACACTGATTTCGTAGCGCAAAACAGGATTTTTACACTGTCTACGCTACGAAAACGTGGATTCGTAGCTAGTTTCAAAATTTTTCCGAAATTATGTGAGATATGTCTTCTAAACACATGGTGAGGCTTCTAGGACATGGAATGAGGCTATCAAACTTTATTTGAAGATGGACATGAGACTCTAACCCTATGACTTAGACTTTAAAACATAAAAATGACTTGACCATGACTGATACAAGAAGTGAGAAACCATGTAAGTTGTCCAAATTTTTTAAGGAAGTTTTACAGTGATAACAGTGGCTCCACTAGGGATAGTGTGCCCTTGTGGTACATTAAGAACCTGTAGCTCCAGTGCCGCTATCCATCCTCTAGAAGAAAACTTTGAACTTCTGCCCAATTTGCTTCTCAAGCCTTAAATGATTTTTTGTAAGAAGAATTCAAACTGTACCTACTGAAATAGATGCTCAGTCAACCTACCCTGAGCTTATTTGCACATTCCTACCTACCCTATCAGCTGCAAGCTCCACTTGTAGCTCAAGCAACATGATATTTCCAATAAAGCCAATCAATTGCCCTTTCTGATATGGGAGGCTCTTGACTGCATTCAACCTCAAAATAACCATGATAGTGAGATGACCAAATAAACTTATAATGTACCTGATCTTCATAATGCAAATGAAAATGAAATACTGGTGTGCAAAGCTTTGCCATGTATTCACTTATAGGGTCAAAGAAGACATGGTTATTTTGATGATCATAAGAACACTCTACACCTTTAGACAACTGATTCTCAACCACACAAAATTCCTTTGATGTGCTATCCAACTGCCTTTCTGCATGATTCTCATAAACAACGTAATTTTCCTCACTATTGTTATCATTCTTTGAAGTAAGCTGCTGCAAGGAATTACAAAATTGAACAACCTTTTCTTCTGCCTGAGGATTATAAGAAATTTCTTCCAGTATTTCTTCTTGGTGTTTGCAATCAATTTCATATTCTTTATGATCAAAAGACTGACAAATCTGCTGCATCTTTTCATTCATATCAAAGGATGAAACATGGTTTCCACAAATAAACCCCTGCTGATCTTCATGTTGCGTTTCATGAGATGTTATACTTTCTTCTTGGTGCTGAAATGCATTGTTATGAAGAGCCTCTAAAATTTCTTCATCCATAAATTCATCATCATCATAACAATCCTCCAAGTACTGAATAAGACTTAAAGAATGTCTGCAGCAATCTTTGAGCAACAATAAGGAAGGATGACATTCTTTATACATGTCATAGAACACATCATGGAAATCAGCAAGAGAATATAATGAACCATTTTCCAAACTTTTATACCAAGACCATGCTTTTCCTTCTAAAGTGGTCATAAACATCTTCATGAGACGATCCTCAGGAAAGTGAACCTTAAGACTGCGTACATGCATATGAAACCTAACCAAATGAAGAGCAGCATTGTCTTTCTTTTCATCTTTGAATATCGGAAGATCCTCTAACCAATCAACCTTTGGCATAGGATTTGGAAAACCAGGGATATGAGACCGATTCATAGGAGCATACCTGGCATTCATTCTTGCAGTGGAACTCATCTTGAAACTTCATCAAGCTACTGATCTTCTAGCAGTGGAGTCACCTTCCAATTTCTTATTTGATGTGTGGAGTCGCCAAGGTAGTTTTGCAGCCTCAAAAAGATGTTTGAGCTCCTGCTACCTTCAGAAGTTCAACCTCTTGATTTCGGGAATGAATAATCTTCAGGCTCCCGGCAGACGCACCAAAATGTTATCACAATATCAAGCACTGAAGGGCTGCTGATCAGGTAGACTCTGTGTAACTGTTTCAGACCAATCTTTTGACTAAGGATTAGCCTCCCTAGCCTGAGAGGTCTCTCTCAAAAGGTTATTGATTTTGAATATTGATAAGATGGCTAACTCTTGTAAGGTGAATTTAACAAACATGCTGGCTGGACATACATTACAAAGACTTCCATTGGGCTTATGGAGTTAATCATCCTTCAGTAAACTATAACACTACTCATTCATAGAAGTCAAGGCATGTAATGTTTAAATACTCAAAACACATCTCATAGAAACCTCAGCTTATAAATACACACAGGAAATCAGAGCAGCAAAGTGAATTCTGAGTGATTGTGTATCTATACAACTGTAAAAACATAAAGGATAAAACAAAACCACATATCTTGAGCATTTGAAACACTGTATGAATCCTGAGAAGAAAAGCAGTCACTTGTATTACTGAAAATAAGTTTGTACACAAGCCAAAATAAACTCTGTTTTCTCAAATATCCAACCCTTTGTACATCAGCTCTTCTGCTATATATAGAGCTATTTACACAAATTAGATTCCTCCTCCAACATGAGGGAAATTCGAATTCAACCTACTATGACACCTATTGATACTCAAAACTAACTATTAAATGCAAATGACACCTAACTAGCAGTCCTAGAGACCTAATACAACTAGGAGTGTAACTCCTTATCGTGATTCAACAACCTTATCTGAGCATTTAAAGCATTCTTTGACACCTAACACTCCATGAAGTCGAATTTGATGAAGCCTCCCACGTGGTCACCCAACTGCTGATGACAAACCCTAGACAAACCCTAGAAATTAGGGAACATGTTTCCCTATTTTTAGGATTAGATCCTTGAAAATTGCAGAGCCTTTATCTCTTCATCCATGACACATTTTATGAAACTGAAGGAGGTTTTTGTAGCCCATGATTTCTAGAACAAAAACCTCTCCTGGTTTTTTAAAACATTCCTCCAGCTGTTCAGAATCTGTCCTTGAAAAACACGTGTCAAATAGGAAACTGTCCCTTGCTCTGTTCTGGCTGAAAAATAGGTCTTGGGACAGAGGTCATAACTTCTCGTACAAAATGTATTTGGAAAAACTGAAGGAGGTTTTTGTGAAAAAATCCATGCTGAACAAAAACCTCTTTTGGTTTTTTGCAACACTACTCCAGCTGCCCAGAATAAGTCTTTGAAAAACAGTTGTCAAACAGGAGATGAAAAACTGCACCTACAGTAGTTTTGTAGTGCAGACAGTGTAAAAATCCTGTTTTGTGCTACGAAATCAGTGTTTTCGCAGCGCGCTGCGAAACCCCTGTAGCAGCCTATTTCAGCAGAAAAAACTGTTTTACTAGGTAACTTCCAGAAGCTTTTCTGAGCAGTTGAAAACTTATATCTGAAAAGTGAAAGAGGTTTTCATTCCCAAGATACTAAAGTGAAAAAACCTCTTCCACTTTCTTCAAATTTATTATGAGCTGGGAGAAAAGGGTGACCAAAGTTGCGCTACAAAACTGCTGTAGGTGCAGTTTTTCATCTCCTGTTTGACAACTTTTTTTCAAAGACTTATTCTGGGCAGCGGGAGTAGTGTTTCAAAAAACCAAAAGAGGTTTTTGTTCAGTATGGATTTTTTCACAAAAACCTCCTTCAGTTTTTCCAAATAAATTTTTTACGAGAAGTTATGACCTCTGTCCCAAGACCTATTTTTCAGCCAGAACAGAGCAAGGGACAGTTTCCTGTTTGACACGTGTTTTTCAAGGACAGATTCTGAACAGGAGGAGGAATGTTTTAAAAAACCAGGAGAGGTTTTTGTTCTAGAAATCATGGGCTACAAAAACCTCCTTCAGTTTCGTAAAATGTGTCATGGATGAAGAGATAAAGGCTCTGCAATTTTCAAGGATCTAATCCTAAAAACAGGGAAACATGTTCCCTAATTTCTAGGGTTTGTCATCAGCAGTTGGGTGACCACGTGGGAGGCTTCATCAAATTCGACTTCATGGAGTGTTAGGTGTCAAAGAATGCTTTAAATGCTTAGATAAGGTTGTTGAATCATGATAAGGAGTTACACTCCTAGTTGTATTAGGTCTCTAGGACTGCTAGTTAGGTGTCATTTGCATTTAATAGTTAGTTTTGAGTATCAATAGGTGTCATAGTAGGTTGAATTCGAATTTCCCTCATGTTGGAGGAGGAATCTAAGTTGTGTAAAGAGCTCTATATATAGCAGAAGAGCTGATGTACAAAGGGTTGGATATTTGAGAAAACAGAGTTTATTTTGGCTTGTGTACAAACTTATTTTCAGTAATACAAGTGACTGCTTTTCTTCTCAGGATTCATATAGTGTTTCAAATGCTCAAGATATGTGGTTTTGTTTTATCCTTTATGTTTTTACAGTTGTATAGATACACAATCACTCAGAATTCACTTTGCTGCTCTGATTTCCTGTGTGTATTTATAAGCTGAGGTTTCTATGAGATGTGTTTTGAGTATTTAAACATTACATGCCCTGACTTCTATGAATGAGTAGTGTTATAGTTTACTGAAGGATGATTAACTCCATAAGCCCAATGGAAGTCTTTGTAATGTATGTCTAGCCAGCATGTTTGTTAAATTCACCTTACAAGAGTTAGCCATCTTATCAATATTCAAAATCAATAACCTTTTGAGAGAGCCCTCTCAGGCTAGGGAGGCTAATCCTTAGTCAAAAGATTGGTCTGAAACAGTTGCACAGAGTCTACCTGATCAGTAGCCCTTCAGTGCTTGATTTTGTGATAACATGGTGCACGATTTTTTAAATAGGAGGAAAGCATGCTACAGACAACTGCCATTTGTTATAGAAGTACACACAGAATTCACAACAGTTGTTCTGTAATTTTTGTAGATCAGTTGGACACGATGAGCGCACTTGTAGAAGCTATGAGCTAATGACAGATAGAACTCCCACCTATAGATTTCAGGCCAAAACACAACCCTTAGACGAGAACGCAGGAGTGGTGTGAACCAGATTTCAAGGGCGCAGACGAGGCTGAGGTGGAGGAGGACTTGGAAGAGGTCACAGACAGCTAATATGCTACAATTGTGGAGGGCCAGGACATTATGTCTGTGATTGTACGAATCCAACATGGTCATCATGTCTATATTGTACCTTGTTTGACCATGAGACAGAGGATTGTCCTACACTGATAGCTAGGATATGCGACAAGGGAGTGCTACCACCTCCCCAACTTAGAACATGCAGATGATGAGTTCTGAGCCGCGTGAGGAAGATCCAAATGTGAACATTATGCTCCGAAGTGGAATTGTGATGGGAGATGATAAATGCAAACAGCCCAAAGATAGTACTTGGGTTTGTAAGGCTCTAACGAAAGAAGTAGAGTTTGATTTGGAGCACGCTAAGGAAACCTTCATGGAAGCTAAGAAGAGCTTCGCTGATGCCTCCACTTCAGGAAGCAAAGATAGACTAGAGCCAAAAATGGACACATCTATTCTTACGATGTTCTTAGAAACATGCATGAATCTACTATGCGACAGTAAGGCTGTAAAAGGATTGCAGGAACTCATTAACAAATGCGTTGGGACTACGCCAGGAGAACTGCGTGTAGTCCGGAAGATTGGAAAACACAAGACTAGGATAGGGAGATAAATGAGGCTAATCGTACAGATTGGAGAATATGAGATGGACCAAGTAATTTTGGACTTAGGATCAAATGCAAATGTTCTACCGAAGCAGACATGGGAGTGCATGGGGAGGCCTATGCTGCAATGGTCTCCTATTTAGCTGCGAATGCTGAACCAGTAGAAGATAATACGTATGGGGAGATTGCAGGGAATCACCTTGGATATTGAGGGAGCGAGCATGCTAGCAGACTTTGAAGTGATAGAGATTGTTAATGACAGAAACCCCTACCCCACGCTCTTAGTAATTGATTCGGCCACTGACATGAATGGGGTGATTAATCTAAAGAAGAACAAGATGATTTTTGAGAAGAACTCTCTACGCGTAGTTATACCCTTGGACCCTGCAGAAGGATCGCGCTACACCGAACTGGTGCACGACTATGAAAGTGACAATGATTTGGACTGCATCTACAAGATAGCCATGCGAGAGAAAGACTGGGTAAATGCCACCGTGGACGGACGGATCTCATGGGAGCATGAAAACTCCTGTACATCAGATTCTGATGAGAAGATAAAGTGATGGCAGAACCAGTTACACGAGGTAACCATGCTAAACTGTAATATGACGACAAGCTCGCTGCACTGCGTATCGACAGAAGTGAGTGATCTACCTACTTATGATGGGTTAAGTGAGGTAGATACTTTCCTAGATACTTATGATGGGTTACTAACGGTTGGGCGTGGGATCCCCCAAGGCAAGTTTTGGGGCTTAAAGCCCAGATTTTGACAAAATCCAATGTAAAGACTCCGCATTTTATGGATGCAGAGCACGAAGATTGTAAATGAATCATAGGGTTTTCCACCCTCATTTTCGTAATGCAATGTCGACTTTAAAGATCTACCAATGATCCGTGGACCATGGATTTGTATAAATAGAGCGAGGCTCTAAGTTTTAAAGGAGAGAATGAATGGAGAAAATAGGAGAATTGATTCTTATCTAAGTGTAGAGTCGAATTCTTTGGGTCGTAGAGTAGGAGAAGGCTCTACAACTGAGTGTGTAGAGGCCTAGTAGTCTGCATCTGAGCACGCAGATCCCTGCAGCTGAGTGTGTAGAGTGAGTCGAGTTTGTAACCTTTGGAGAAGTAATAAAGAGAAGTTCTACATCATTTCTATGTATCTTTTCCCTGTTTTTTGTATTGAATGTATCAGATATAAATTGCATTTCTATTGTTCATATGATGTGTGAACTTATATGATTGTGTGATTAAGTGAATATAAGATAAAGTATCTGTTTACGTGAAGCTAACTAACAATTATAAGGAGATAAGTAAGATCCATGGTATAACTTGGGGAAGTAGCACAGATCACTACTAGGGTAGCACAAAATCACCTCAGCCCCTGGTGAGGGCTACACGAAGGTGATTATAACAGATCACGAAGGCCTCACAGGTTAGGATAGTGCGTGAAGTGCCCTGCGTGAAAGTATTCACAGTTGGACTAAACCGACCCCTTAGACATCTCAAGGGTGCGACAACTTGGTTCCAGCATCCCCCCATACTGCTTCGGGTGAGACCTCATTCCACGCTCCGCAAGCTATTGCTGAAAGGGCCAATAGTGTAGGGATTTGTTTGTCTAATTAACTTTGAACCTGATTCAAGCCCCCTCAAGCCAACACTAACACTGCCATGACTTTATCAAAACTACAGGTTACCTTAGCAAATATCCAATCACAAGTGAAGATGGAGAAGGTCTCTGCACTTGCAAAAGACACCAGGATTAAAACCCTGGAGGACATGGTAATCAAACTAGGTTATGACCATTCAAACATCAATGTTGTAGAGGAGCTTGTGAAGGAAAATAATTTAGACATAGCAGCATTAAGGAAACAGTTAAAACTGCTAGCTTCAAAAGATCCTCTAACCAAGGATATTGAAGAGACAAAGACTCAAAAGGCATATATGATGAAGTTCATCATAGAGCAGAGTGCACAACTGAAGAAAATGGAGACAGAGATGGAGAAATTGATTAAAGAAAAGGAGAAAGCTGCTAAAAAGATTTTTGTCCATTTAGAAGCACTTCCTATCACAGTCATTCCTATAGCCATATCTTCTACAACAAGTACAGGAGATGATGCAGTTCAATTGGCCAATGTTGTACAAAAAATGTCTCTCCGGACTTAAGAGATCAAAAAGCTGCAGGACCAAGTGAAACTTCTAGAGGATCATCGCTAGAAATCTGATATTTTTCATGCATCATAGCTTCAGAGAGCTCAAAATTAGATGGAGACATGGAAGAAGTCAGCAGCTAAGTCTTCTATTGGCTCTACACTGGGTCATGTTAAAGAAATCATATGGAATAATATTATTTAAGAGATAGATGAAATATAGCCATGTATCTAGATTACTTTTTAGCAGAAGGAACTCATGGAGAAAGCAAAGTAGACCATTGCCACTATCAATGCTCAACTAGGAGAAATGCCTACTATAGCCAACAACATCATAAAGTTCCTCAATTCTAAAAATAGATATGAGCTAGATGATATAGGAGTGGATGACAGAACAGAAACCATCCTGGAGGTGAAGAAAGTTCTAACCAAGAAGAACTTATTGTACAACTGACAGAGAAGTGTCACACTTTAGAGGTAGCAATCAACAGGTTTTTCATAAGGATTGATGCATTGAACCAAAAGAGTCTGCCTTTACTATTTGTAATCAATGATAAATTAATGACCAGGGAAGACTACATGAAGAAGCTTCAGGGCATTGCCAGGGTGTTGAAGCCCCAAAAATCGGGTCGACAACAAGGGGGATACCCACCCGGTCCGGACCTTGGTTGGCAGCTCCTTATCCGTTTGGTATAGCAGGTCCGATTGGGGATAATGGGACTAGTTTCCCAATCTAAGGGGTGTGTGTGTGTGTAGAATTGGATGATGCTGATCTAGGAGTATTTTAAGCTAATTTAATTCAAACTTCTAAACTAACTCTATGCTACTGTAATCTAATAAGAAACAACACATCTAATCTACGCTAACCCGGGGTGTATTTCTTCCATTATGCGATCTAAAGAGATTTCGGACAATAACTGGTAATAAAGATCATTCAGCTATCATAAGAATAGAAATCAATTAAGATAAACCACTCTGCATAAAAAGTTAAGCAAAACAGTTGTGAACAGCATATCGCATAATAAGTTATTCATATGTCAAGCACAAATAAATGACTCCACCGTACAGAAGTGCCAAATGGTAACCCACACATTCATGCATTAACATATAAACAACTGAAAACTGCATATTACTTTAAGAATATAAGCAGAAATTGGTCAAGAGATAAAAGTACCATTTATGACTGGTTCCACTCATAAGCTTCAAATAACGATTTATCTCTACTTGTTCTAACATCTACTAAGAGTACAAAAGTGCAACATCAGTAGCAGACATTAAATGCAAACATTGATAAATCTCGATCCATCCATTCATCAAAAACCCCCTCTGAGGGTGCAAAAGTGCATGTTCTGAGGACAAGTTTTTTGACAAATTTCCGGACCCTTCTCCAAATGCTTGAGAAGGGTTTAAATACTACTCACTAATTAATCTTAATTACATAAATTTAGGACATGGTTTTAAATGACCGCCCTTCTACTAAAGCAAATTTATTTCTAAAAATTGAATCTAATTTCTAACCGTTTCTGTATTTTCTCCTTAGTGCTGTAAGCAATGCAACATTCGCCTGGGAAGAGTCGGCTGGTTGTCTTCTCCTTTCGTTTGAGCTATGAAAATATAAATAACAAGAGCTGGCACCACTTTCTGACAAACTAGAAGATATTTTCGAAAATCTTCCTCTGGCTTGGTGTATTCACTGTGTGTATACTTGGTATAACCCAAATTTCTTTCAAACTGATTGTGTTGTTGCTATTTCGGTTTCTGGCCATGCGAATGACTGAATAAGTTAGGGACTTTGCTCTCTGAACAATTTTCTGTATTGAAAACTGCTTCCGTTCTTTGTTCCAGGATTTTCTGGAGAGCTTTCCCTCTTTAGCGTTTTTCTTTTTGCTTTACCCAGTCTAAGCTTCAGGATCTTTTGTAAACATGCTGCTTTTGTGTGCCTTTGACTCTGAGTCTTGGATAGTCTATTTCCATCAGTATCTATTGAGTGATACTCTGGAATCCGCGGTCCTGCTGCATGTGGCATCCGTTTGTGAAGGAATCTCTTCTCTGTTCTCCGAGTATTGACGCTTTCCCCTTTTCCTTAGATGTTTCCTGCACATTGATTTATATTAGTTGCTGTCTTACAGTTTACGAAAAGGAAAAGAGTGATGACGAAAAGATTGACATGAAAGCTTTAAGCTCTAATGAATGCATAATCATGACACTCATAATGAACTGACTCTTCAAAAAACACAACACAATCCTTCTTGGATACTTTGGCGTACGATCATTAATTTCTTTTAAGGCGCGTGCCCAATTTGGTCTAAAAACAGAATTCCTTGAAAAATGTATCGAGGAAAATTTGCGATGGGTGATTTCTGCGACTTGCATCGCAGTATCGAGGATTGTGATGTCAAGATGTGTCATCGCAGGAATTGATGGTCGCATTCATCGTAGATCGCAAGATCGCAGATCGCAAATCGCAAATCGCGCTTAGTCATCCAATCATTGCGTGCTGCTTATGCGATGTTGCAATATGCGACGTCGCATATCAGCCGTCGACGATTCCTTAATTTTTCATTTAAGAGCGCTTCACAATATATGCGATGCGATAAATTTCGCGTCGCTTCTTCGCAGCTTATTATGCGCATAGGAAAACGCTTGACTCTCTTCTCGCGATGCGATACAACTTTAGGGAGTTAAAATACAAAAATTTTGATAAAATGTTTTTTGGATTTTTTGTTAAGGGTCCCCATTTGCTTGGTGTTATTGCTAATACCAAACAAAGAGGGGGGTTGTTGGTGACCACAACACAGGGATATAGCTAAGTCCTCCAATATCAAAGGTTCTATGACAGGAAGAGAATTTTACAAAGCCATCAACAAGATAAGTTTTATTCAACATGAGATAAAACATATTTTCACAGTTAAACCCACTTTTGCTCAGTATAATGAGGTAGATGAAATCTACTGCAAGGTAACCTAGATAGTTGTTCCATATGAAGAAAGGTGGGAAAATTTGTGTGAATTTCAGGATTAAAGGACATGTCAACTTCACCAGCAGAGCACCCGAATAGTGGCCACTCAGAAATTGATCTCCTTCATAACAGGGACAGATGTTTACATTCATTCCTTTTGATGGAATTATTTTTGTTTTTGTTAGTTATGAGTAATAGTAGAATGTCGTGTCACTCAGGAATTTATTGTAATATTTTTGTAATTTTTGTAAAATACTTCATTATGTCAAAGTATTCAATGTTGAACCCTTGAACCAGTTATCACACAGATTTGTACTAAGATGGAACATTTTTTAGATAATAAAAGATTTTGAATTTGCCTCATATGGTCTGTCTCTCAGTGAGTTGGTTTCATCTAGTTTTTCATTATGTCTTCTTCATATAATTAAATCTTTTATAGTTATATCAGTTTCATTTTGAATCCGTTGTGAAGTTGCATTTGAATAAGAGATTAATTTGCAGAACTATCTGTTATTGTAAATTCCTCTTTGATCTTAAATTGCACTAGATTTCTGTAATAGTTTAATTATATTATGTTGATCAAGGAAACAATGTTTTCTTGATTTCTGCTTATAAATGACTAAATACTTAGTTTGAAGATTAAATTAGTTATACATCTACACATTCTCTTATCCATCCATTTAAAATAAAAATAACCATGTGTATGTAAAGAACAACCTTTTTTTTATTAAGAATATTTCTAAGTTTAAAGCACCTGTTTATAAATAGTTCACTAGTCATCCAAATCATTAAAATCAGCGAAACAATATAAATGCTTTGACATAACCAATTGACCTTTGGTTATCTCAAAGGAAAACATGTTGCATCCTTAATTGGACTATATTGTTATTGTGTTCATTGATGAGATATTGGTATATTCTAAGAATGAGGAAGAGCATGTTGAGCATTTTGCAGAAGTGTTGATGTTGTTGAGAGAGTAACAGTTGAATGCTAAGTTTAGCAAGTGCAGTTTCTTTCGGACTGAGGTACATTACCTGGGACATGTTACCTCCAAGGAGGGAATAGTAATGGATCTATAAAAGGTAAGATCTATCATGGAGTGGGTAACTCCTAGAAATGTAGATGAGGTGAGATCCTTCATGGGATTAACAAGTTATTACAGCAGGTTCATCAAGAACTTCTTACAGATTCCTTATCCTATTACATCATTGCAGAGGAAAGGTAAGAAGTTTGAATACATGGAGGAGTGTGAGGCCAATTTTGAGCAACTTAAGTAGTTGTTGACACATGCACCATTGTTAAATAATGCAGATCCGGACAAAGAGTTTGTAGTATGTACAGATGCTTGCAAGAGAGGACTTAGTGGAATCCTTATGCAGGATGGACAGGTGGTATGCTATGAGTCATAGAAACTAAATGAACACAAGCAGAACTATCTGAAACATGATTTTGAGTTGGAAGCAATCATACATGCATTGAATATGTGGAGGCACTATCTTCTGGGTAGGAGGTTTGTATTGATGAGTGATCACAGTGGGTTGAGATACTTATTTAAACATCTGAATCTGAATGCCAGGAAAGCTAGATGGTTAGTCGCGATCAATGATTTTGAATTCGAGATCAAGTACATCAAAGGAAAGGAGAATAAGGTAATAGATTCTCATAGCAGATGGATATAGGTAAATCACATAGCAATTATGAACTCATATGGGACAAATTTATAGGATAGGATCTTGTAGGCAAGTCAGTAGGATGTCAGGTATATGAAGATTATGCACAGGTTGCAGAAGAGTACAAGAACTAGTACAAGTGGTGGTATAGGTATAGGTACAGGTAGTGGTACAGGTGCAGGTGCATAGGATGTGAACTATTGTCTTACGGCAGATGGATTGGTTAGATTTAGGGACAGGATATATGTGTCAGACAGCAGTAAGCTCAAGAAGGTGATCTTGAAGGAGTTTCATGTGAAACCATATTCAAGTCACCTAGGTTATCAGAAGATGCCAACAGTAGTGAATAAATTATATTATTGGCTGAATCTAAAGAAGGATGTAGTAGAGTTTGTGCCTAGGTGTTTGGATTGTTAGGAGGTGAAGGCAGAATGTAAGCACCCACGTGGACTGCTATAGTTAATTGTGATTCCATAATGGAAATGGGAGTTCGTTTCTATGGACTTTATAATAGTATTGTCGAGGAAAATGAGACATCATCATTCCATCATAGTTATTCTAGACATGTTGAAAAAAGTTGCGCACTTCATTCCAGTGAAGTCTACATTCTTGGCTAGTGGTGTAGCACAGGTATTCATCAGATTGCATGGTGTTCCAAAGAATATTGGGTCATACAAGGATGTAAAGTTCACTTCCAAGTTTTGGAAGGAGTTGTTTGGATGTTTAGGCACAAATTTGGCCTTTGATACAGCTTATCATCTGCAGATAGATAGACAGATTGAGAGGGTTAACAATATATTGGACGACATCTTGAGGATGTATGTGATGCATCAGCAGTGGAAGTGGGAACAGTACCTTCCACTAGTAGAGTTCGCTTATAACAATAGGTACCAGGAGTCACTTAGGATGAGCTTGTTTGAGGCATCATATGGGAAGAGTTTTAATACTCCAGTTGGAGTGATCCAGTTAACAAGGTGTTGATTCAACTGAAAATGTTGGCAGACATGGAGCAGGAAATGCAGGTAATCAAAAAGAATTTGAAAGCATCACAGGATAGACAAAAGAGCTATGAAAATCAAAATAGATTGTTCAAGGAATTCCAAGTTGTGGAATAGGTTTACTTGTGCATCAAACTGAAGAAGATATCCTTGCATATTGGATCATGTGCCAAGCTGTAACCATGGTTTTGTGGACCTTTTAGGATTCTAGAGAGGATCAGACTAGTAGCCTATCAACTTGCACGACATTCGATAGTGAAATTCCATGATGTTTTCCATGTGTCATTGCTTAAGAAGTATGATAAGGATGTTGTTAGGTCCCTAAAATACTAGTGTATCTCCTCATTGTTATTGCTAGTATATCCCCCTTATTGTTATTGGTGTGCCCATGTAGTCCCCATATTGTTATTATTGTACCCCATAAAATCTCATTATTGTTATTGTTGTGCCCTTGCATTGTTATTTTTATGTCAGCTCTGATTATATTGTGATCCCTTAGAATCCTATATATAGAGAGGATGTTTTTTCATTTGAATCATCCAAGAATTATTTATTTATGTAATGTAAAGTAAGATTCTCCCTTGAAGAGCATAATTTTTAAGTCATTGATCTATCTATTTGTGAGTTGGTTGCATAACATTTGGAATCAAAGCTTTGGATTCTAGGGTTTCGCTACTTCAAATAGGTCGTCATGGAATTTATGGTATAAAAAAATTATTCAAAACATCAAAAGATCAAATTAAAACCACGTGGATCCAGAATCTTGGTGAACTTTGTGTCCAAATTTCATATCTTGTCTCGCTATATTTTCGGAGATATGATCCGATGAAGTTAGGGTTTTTGCAGGCTCCAGAATTCTGTCTCAAACTGGTGACCTAGGGAATTTGTCATAACTTTCATTTGAGGCATCAAATTTTAATTCTATAAAACATGGCTGAAATTACATGGACATTAGTTAGTCTTGTAGCATTTTTAGGGCCAAAGGTTGAAACAGTTACACGTGGCATCCTATACAACTTCGTTGTGCTGAACCAGTCCATAATCAGGTCATCATGGGACATTTGACATAACTCTTCCTTGGAGAATCCAATATCAATTAGACTCATGGGGTTGGAAATAGGACTCAGAGGGATACCAAAGGACAAAATTTCAGACCTTGGAGATCCGAAATTACAAAGATACAACATATTCAATATCAAGCCCCTACAAAGCAAGAAAAATGTGTGTATTTTTTAAAATTTACACAAGTCTTGTTTGAAAATTTAGTTGGAAGTGATTCAAAGGGAATGGTGAAGAATAAATATCATTAATTCATGACCTAGAGAAATAAAATGGAAACACCTAGTAAGTAACCCAAAATCTCTACTATGATGCATTAAGAAGAGGAAGAAATGCAACATGATATATCAAAATTATGAGACCAAGTGCAAAAAAATTTGCTCTCACAATAAGTAACAGAAGCTAAGATGGATGATTTGAAGAATGGAATGGAAGGTATAAAAAGGTATGTGGGAGTTTTGAATAATAGTTGAAAATAATACATGGAATAAATGATGAATGTCAAGATAGAGGGGTTGAAGGAAGGTTTGGAAAAGTTCTTAGAAGAAATGTGTCCCAGTGTTGACAAGGCAATCCATAAAAAACATGATGAAGATAAAAGGAATATCAGTTATGATTTTATACACTCCAATGTGGAGTTTAAGAACCACCACATTCCAAATATAGATATGAGGAAGTTTGATTTCAAGGATTCGGGAACTTGGATACTACAAATGGAGCAATATTTTGATCTACATGATGTGCAACCCTCACAAAAGGTACGTGCATATTTATATTTAGAACCCAATCAATTTGTATGGTATAGATGGATTTTTCTCATAAACCACTTGCCATCTGGTCAATTTTTATGGAGGAAATGATAGCACATTATGAAGATACAAAGAGAAACACCTTCTTTAGCCAATTGATAAATCTCAAACAAAAGGGTTCAATGGAGGATCACATTGAAGACTTCCAAAAATTGAATATTAGGGTAACCAATATTCTAGAGGGGCATAGGATTGATGTTTTCCTAAGGAATTTAAAAGATAACATCCAACATGAGGTTCACCTTTCGGAACCTGATTCATTGGAGAAGGCATTTAGGGTGGAAAGAAAAGTTGAAAGAAAAATTATGGCAAGAAGGAAGTCTACCACTGACAATTATAAAGATGGAAGTGTTGTTGCTCCTAGTCTTCCACAACCTACAAGGTTGAAACCACAAAAATTGGAGGAAAAAACAGCAAAGGGGATTTTTTACAGTTGTGATAGAAAATACACTAAAGGTCATATGTGTGCTGAGCAGAAATTATTCTACATAGATTGTGAAGAGGAGGAAGAAAAGGAACAAGAAACATCAAAAGAGGAGGATACACACCAGGAAACAACCCCAGAGAAAGAAGAAATGAATCCTACCATATCTTGTAATGCATTGGCAGGAATTAGTACTCCTCAAACTCTCAAGATAGAAGGTATATCAAGAAGAAAAATGTAATAGTGTTGATTTATGTAGGTAGTACCCATAATTTTATTCATTGTAATATAGCCAAGGAATTGAATTGCTTCCTATATCCAACACGAGAGTGTCAAGTGATCGTTGCAAATGGAGGAACTATAAATGTCTTTATAAATTGCCATAATATCAAGCTAACCATGGGGTAATATGCGTTGAATAGTCCAATGATTTCCATTCCAATGGGTGGTGTTGATGTTGTACAAAAATTCCAATGGTTACAATCTTTAGTGACAATAGATTTCAATTTTCAAGAACTTTTCTTCAAAAAATTTTGGGAAGGAAAGGAAATTGAATTAAGGGGTATCACAGGGAAACCAGGAAAGATAATCAACTCTAATGGCATGACAAAGCTTCTGAATAAATAAAAATAGGGCGTAATTGCACAATTATGCTCTCTAGGGGTTCAAACATCAAAATAATATATTTCTCCAAATGTCCAAAAAGCCTTGGAAAATCATTCCAGGGTGTTTGAGACTCCCAAAGGCCTCCCACCTATTCGTGATCATGATCATGTGATTCACTTGATTCCAGGAAGTGTTCCTCCAAACAACAGACCTTACATATATCCTTATGCCCAAAAGAGTGAAATTGAATGTATGGTTGCAAAAATGTTAGAGGATGGTATAATTCAACCTAGTCAAAGTTCTTTATCTACTCTAGTAGTATTGGTGCATAAGAAGGATGGATCATGGTGCATGTGTCTAGATTATAGGGAGCTCAACAAGCTCATTATTAAAGATAAATTTCCCATTCCTGTCATTGATGAATTATTGGATGAATTACATGGAGCAACTTACTTCACCAAGTTGGATCTTCTTTCAGGATATCATCAAATAAGAATGAAGACTGGAGACATTCTAAAAACAACATTTAGAAATCATGAGGGTCATTATGAATTTTTGGTCATGCCTTTTGTCCTTACCAATGCACCTTCTACATGTCAAGGTTTGATGAGTTCCATTTTCAAACCCTCCTTTGGAAAATTTGTGTTAGTATTTTTTGATGATATACTAATCTACAACAAGTCTTGGAAGGATCATGTTCAACATGTGAACAGGTTTATCAAACTATTGGAGGAGAAACATTTATATGCAAAAAACTCCAAATGTTTCTTTGGAGTACAAGATGTGGAATATCTAAGTCATATTGTATCTCATGAGGGTGTTAATATAGACCCTAAAAATATTAAAGCCATTAAGGAATGGAAAATCCCCACATCCATGAAGCATCTACGAGGATTTCTCGAGTTGAGAGGGTATTATCGCAAGTTTGTTAATACTTATGGGAGAATAGCAGAACCTCTAACAACATTACTAAATAAAGATGCGTTTTCTTGGACTCCAGAAGCAACTAAGACCTTTGAACATCTTACAGAGCAAATGTGCCAAGCATCGGTCTTAGCAATGCCAGACTTCACCAAAACTTTTATTGTGGAATGTGATGCCTCAGGAAATGGAATTGGTGTTTTTTTAATGCAAGAAGGAAGACCCATTGCTTTTGAAAGTTGTCCAATCAAAGGAAATTATTTACACAAAGCTATTTATGAGAAGGAAATGTTGGAAATTCTACATGCACTTAATAAATGGTGACCTTATCTAATGGGACGACACTTCAAGGTAAAAACGGATCATGATAGTCTTAAATACATTTCAGAACAAATATTACCTTCAAAAGAGTAGCAAAAAATGGGTCACAAAGATGTTGGGTTATGACTTTGAAATCATCTACAAAAAAGGGAAGAAAAATGTTTTGGCAGATGCACTCTCAAGAAAGGATGAGGATGTGAAAGAATTGCTTTGTGCCATTTCTATTATCCAACTAGATTGGATAACTGAAGCAAATGATGAATGGAAGAATGACGAAGAATTTTGGGTACTCATTCAAAAGTTGCAGAAAGATCCCAGTGCATCTAATAGATTTAGCTAGAAAAATTATTCATTATGGTACAAAGATCACTTATACCTTTGTAAGAATTCCAAAACACAAAAAAAAATTCTTCTGGAATCACACACCTCTCCCTTAGGAGGGCACACAAGATTTTTAAAAACTTACCACAAAGGTTAAGAAGGAATTTTTTTTGAAGACCTTAAATCTGATATTCAAAAGTTTGTGACAAAATATTTGGTTTTCCAACAAAATAAAATTGAGACAATTAATACCCCGGGTCCGTTACAACCTTTATCCATTACAAGTCAATGATGGGAGGAGGTTTTCATGTATTTTATCACAGTTTTACCCAAGTCTGAAGGAAAGAGTGTCATCATAGTGGTATTTGATAGACTTACCAAGTATGCACACTTTTGTGCATTATATCATCCATTTAAAGCCAATACAATTGCTACTGCATTTATGTAAATAATTCAAAAGCTACATGGAAATCCAAAGATTATTGTAAGCGACAAAGATCCCATTTTCACTAGAAATTTGCGGACGGAATTATTTTCTTGTCTGGATACTAAATTAGCTCATAGTTGATCTTATCATTCTCAATCTGATGGGAAAACTAAGATAGTGAACAAATTTTTGGAAGGATAGCTTCATTTCTTTGTATCTGATAAACCAAAACAATGGGTCAAGTGGTTACCTCTGGCTGAATGGTGGTATAACACTTCCTTCCATATTGTAGCAAAAATGACCCAATTTATGACTCTTTATGGATATCATCCACCGCCCATCACATCATCTTTAAGAGAAAATTCTAAGGTTCAATCTGTGGAAGATCACATCAAGCATCAACAAGTTCTCCAACTCTTAAAGGATAACCTCACTTTGGAACAAAGTAGAATAAAAAAATAGGAAGATCAACGTCATAGCAAAAGAAGTTTTAATGTAGGTGACTGGGTATTTTTACGGCTATAACCATAAAAAAAATATGCCCCTCAAGCAAGATAGGCAAGATAATAAATTATCACCAAATTAGTATGGTCCTTACAAGGTGTTTCAAATGATATGTATTATGGCATACAATTTGGAGCTTCCTGCATCTTCCCGAGTGCACCCAGTTTTCCATGTTTCATACTTAAAGAAGGTTATAGGTGACAAGCTCCCAGTTCAAATAATATTGCCAGAACTTGATGAAGAAGGAAATATTATATTGGAACTTGAAGCAGTCACTGAAGCAAGAAGTCGAAAACTACGAAATCAATCAATTTCAGAGTATCTCATCATGTGGAATAACTTACCCGCTGAAGATTCTACATGGGAGGATGATAATTTTATACACAAGCATCCAGAACTACTCAAGCATTGAGGACAACACTTTTTTGAAGGAGAGGGGCATGTTAGTTCCCAATAATACTAGTGTATTCCCTCATTTTTATTGTTATTATAGCCCCCTTATTGTTATTGTTCTACCCATGTATTCCCCATATTGTTATTATTATGCTCCATAGAATCACACTTTTGTTATTGTTGTGTCCTTACATTATTATTTTTATGTCGGCTCTGATTATATTATAACCCCATAGACTCCTATATATAGAAAGGATATTTTTTCATTTGAATCATCCAATAATTTTTCAATTATGTTATTTAAATGAGGATTCCACCTCGAAGAGGATAATTTTTAAGTCATTGATCTTTCTATTTGTGAGTTGGCTACATAACAGATGTTGATCATGTGATTGGCTGGCTCATATTACAGGTGGATCCAGCTGGAGAATTCCACCTAGAACCTTAGTGTATATTGCAGAGAAAGGTTCTCATGCTCCGGAACCAAGAAATCGAGCAGGTTAAAGTGTAGTGGAATCACTTTGGGCTCGATGAAGCTACATGGGATATGGAGGATCAGATGCGGGCTATGTATCCTTCCTTATTCGTTGGTTGAGCAGATGTTTTGGTATAATATATTTGGTATATGCTTTTGGTACATTTTTTGGTTATGTTTGATATATGTACATTTGTATATTGATGTAAATACCACCATGAGCTATGTTATAAAGCTCCATGTGCATTATGTTTCCTTTTCGACGGTTTTGCCAAGGTCTAGGTGTGGTTGAACACTAAGGATGGTGTCCCCCAAGGGGGAGGGTTATGTAACAACCCTGGTGAAAATTCCATGTAATAAAAGTTAATAAAGGAAAATAATAACCACGATTGATGGGACACTTATTCAAAGTTGAATGGTTGGAAAGTCATCCTAGTGTGGGTGTTCATTTGGTTTATTATGGGTAAGGAAATTGGTAAAGTCTTTGGAAAGGAAAAATGGCATTTTTGGCACATCTATTTATGAAAATAATGGAAATTAAGAGAAATGGAAGGTAAAAGGTCACAAATTGCATGTGAGGAGGAAAATGAAGGAAAATAATGGAAAATTAATAAAAGAGAGGCCTAATTGATAAAAAGGATTCAGAGGATCAGTTGGTACCTTTTGTCAATTTAGTTTTAGAGCTCTTTCATTATTCTCTCTCTCACTCTTGGACACTTAGATTTTTCTTGGAGCACTTTCGCATTGGATCAAGAAAGGAAATGAGGGAAAGAGGAAGGAAGGATCAAGCAAGGAGGATCGGGATCAAGAAACTACAACATGATTCTTTGTATTTATTGATTTGAATGTGTGTTTTCCTTGCTATATTTCACATGCATGGTATTGCATGTGGTTCTTCATTGTTATGGCATGGGTTTTGTCAGGTGTGATAGTTTGTTTTAGCTTAGCCTTGCCATTTCTGAATAGCCATGGTGACGGGGTTCTCATGTTTTGGTGGAGCTGGATTTCCGAATGGATTCAAAGTTGAGTGAGGTGGATCTCTGAATAATAGAATGCATGGCCTAGTAACCCCTGAACTGGACTGTGGGTTGTGATAAAGCCAAATTTTTTGTTGCCTCAATGGCCCTAGGAATCCTCGACCGGTTAATGGTAGGATGTACAGTAAATCCTAGAGGTGGTTGCCCTTGATTAGGCCTAGGAATCCTTGTTGGTGAATGGCAGGATATGCAGTAAAGCCTAGAGAGTGGAGTCTCGTTTTAGGGCCTAGTGATCCTTGGATCGGACTATGGATTGCAGTAAAGCCTGAGAGACTAGGAGACAGGAAAATTCCTCACGGTGTAGGTGGATAAATGTGGTGGAATCCATGCTTTTCTTTGCCTATTGATCTGGTGGGGATAATGGGAAATCCTATCATTACATGCTTATTGTGTTGGCCTAGTGATCCAGTGTGGATTGTAGTAAAGTTTCTATTGATGAGGGTGAGGTGGTGTAGCCTCAAGATTCCCTGGTTGTTTGTTTTGTTTTGAGCCCCTCATGCAAGCTTGGAATATGGTACGGGGGTGAATGGCTAAAGAGAGAATTGGCTCAGCCATTCTATGGTTGGGTGGAATGTGGTAGTCCCATCCTAGTTTGGCTTTTGCATCATTAATATGAGTTTATTTCTCCTTATTAATTCATGAGTATTATACTGGTTTATATGTGGATTCTATGGCTGATGTATCCTTGATATTTTCATGGTTATGGCTCTCCTCATGTTTTGATTTGTAAATGAATGAAAAATTTATCTATGGCATAATAGATGATAATGCAGCTAATGATATAAGGGAACAATGCTTCCTAGATATTCTCAAATAAGTATGAAACCCCTATGTTAATATTTGTTTTTTAAACTTGTAGATTACATATTTGTAACATGTTTAACAAAATGCCTGCCATGGCTAGTAGGGAACTAGTCTAGGCCTTGTCATTATTTTTGCAAATGCATCATTGTTATGTTGTGTAAATTCATTTCTGAATGTGTCATTGAGTTCTCGGCAGTGGGGCTCTGGGCCTAAAAAATTTGGCTCAAATCCCGAAGACGCAGGCACGTCAATGGGAAGAAAAGTCTATAGCCACATACATACCCATGTTGTGGGTGTGTCTGGAGCCTCCTGGACGCATGTGTGTCCATATCAAGGAAGTGTTTAGGGGTTTAATGCTATAAAAATTTAGTTGGTCTCAAGGACTGGTTACCTGAGTGGTTGGGTTGGCTCTTGGGATTTTTGTTGCTAATGTCGAAGGTCTGTGTGATGTGTTTCTGTCGATTCCACTTCCTTAAGGTCACCTAGGATTTTGGATCCCATTATAGTGGCCTCTTGTCGCATGTTTACCCCGGTTGGCCGGTTACTTGGGTAGATGTGGGATGATGGTGTTATAGAGTCAAACAATGGTGGTTTTGGGCACGTGGTTTAGAGTTCCCTTGAATTTCATGTAATGGGGCCTTTAAAATGTTGGGAGGAACTCTATTGTAATGGGTAAGGAGATGTGATCAGTAAAGGATCACTTGGTCGACTTAAATAGGGATTTGGACAAGGATTTAATGGAAGGTGTTTTATTTTCATGTTTGGGCTTCGTATTTGTGTTAATGTTTCTCTCGTTAAATAATTTATTTCTTCAGTAAAATTCCTACAGGGAAGTATACATAGAATTTAGTTTCTGATTTAGGCATACATTAGTTGCATAAGTAAAGCATGATAAATAGGAGGCATAAAGTTTGATCAATTTTGGGTGCTAGACAGGTATTATCAACCAACAAGAAGAATTCAAGCATATTCAAGCATTTATTGAGTAAAGAAGAATGTTACTCCAAGAAATCTCTCAAATATTAGCAATAGTTGGAAACAATTCTGCAACTTAGGAGGAGAAAATATTAATAGCATTTAGGAGCATATTTTCACTCCAAGGAGCAACAAAAGATTAAAAATTATACAATAAACATAAAGAAGAAGACCTAGAAGAAAGAAAATAGCCATGGAAAACATCCGATGGAGAGAAAACATTAGAATTTGTATTATGTCTATCATCATATCCTTTATGAATTCAAGAGATCGACCACCTAGAGGTCGAAGATCCACATGGCATGAAAAAGGAGGATAGACAAAGTTCTTTTAATGAGCAAGTGAACCAAGGGCATCACAACTTTATTAAACTTTGGTTCCAGACAATCATTAGGTTGGAGAATCACCCTCTTCTTCAACAATTCTTGATACCGCAAACTAGTTAGTTCCTCATATTTTGGTATGGCTACCAAATCATATTTTCAAACTTGAATATGAGAATAGTTGTTATCTCTTTATGCACATGGCTCCACTGGAAATATTCCTACAATTGAAAGAGTCATCTCTTTTCAAGTAGAGTAGGATAAAATAAAGAAATAAATAAAATAGTAAAGAGAAAAATAAGTCCTATTGTGAAAACTAGTTTATCGATGCATTTGGACACAATATTTTCTTGAAAACCAAGTAACTGGCTAGAAAAGTTCACAATAGTTTATATAATTTGATGTTGGTTAGAATATTATATTATGGTTCTCAAAAATCTTTTTTGTTCTATGCTCGGGTTGGCTAATGTGGGATTTCTTAAGGCCCACCTTCCAGCATATATTTTTCCATCGACTTCAACACTTTATCTAGGACCAAGATTAGAGATTATTTTGGGTGCCTTAGATCATCCATACATCGATGGAAGATTTCCTTGCTTGTAGGTTTTAACCCTGTACAAAAATTACCTGCAAAAAAATTCCTAAAAAATAGAAAATATACACTGGTGAGAAACATAAAACAAATACATAGAGATTTTCCCCTGGATCCCAAAACTAGAACTACCAGATTGATTTTTCATTATGTTCCTTTCAATGTTACAATACATATATATACATGTTGAAGCATTCATAAATCGTAATCCATTAACCCTGGATTAGAACATAATCGTAGTTCCCATGACTAGATCTACAAGATACCATGGGAAGAAAACCCTAATGCCCAAAACCGTGTGCAAAACCCATTGACAAAAACATAGGCAGGTCCACCCACCTAATATAGGGTCCAAAAAAAAAAAAACTCAGGGTGTTGCCCTAGACCCTATCGTGGAAAGAATATTACACACCCAACATTGCTGAAAATAAGGGAATTCCTCAATGTCTGTTGATTTCCATTTCTTGTAGGTAACTTTAATTTGAACACATTTATCCATACTTGTCAAAATTCATGCTTATACCTTGACACTCATTTACATTATCGGTGCTACAGCCCCTGTACCAGTTTCATATCCTCCAGTCGATGACCTTGAACCAGCACTACCAGTAGCACCCTCGCCGGCTTGCCCAACATCTCTTACTACAGTTCGTATAGCAGCATCAGTGGAGATTTGATCTTTCATAATGACATAGATAATATCTAGAATTACAAGCAGTTTGTGTATGATTTCCTGTATCATTCAGCCGATGCCAATGCTCATCCAATACGGGACCTAACGTAACCCCTTCCAATACGGACCTAACTGAATGTCCATCCATAAAGCTCTCTAACTCGTACCGTTCCGCCAATAAGGCTCCTACAAGGTGGCGTGAAGTTTGTCTCGCATTGGTTAATGATTTCCATCAGTGGTCGGTAACAAATGAATTTTTTATGTGTTCGAATTCAAGTAAATCCATTCACATAAATTCAATTGTCATTTAGGGGTTAAGTGTGAATATTAGATGGTTCATGGTATCAATAATATCTTGCAACATTCCATTTCTTGTAACAGTATGTTCATATTTTGTTCCAATAAAGATTGTCATTCAACAACAACATGATGGCAACCACCGCAACTCCTCTTCATTCATTTTCTTTTCTAACAATTCAAAAAACTTAGATTAGTTCTCACATTCAAAAATGGATTTTGATCACCGATTCATACATAAATAAGTATAAATTCATATTTCTATATGGTTACAAGAATTCCAAGACTAGATCATGACTTGGAGATGGCTTCAAATCATGAATATATGGTCGTCCACCTATTAGCCAAGATTGTAAGTCCACTATGAGCAAGGTCAAGTGTTTGTCAATACATAATGCAATGGTAGAGTATCTAAGTTGAATCAACACCAAATCATGATCTATATGAACCTTGCTTATTCTCAACATTTGTAGATCATATTCTTGCTCATGCTTCAGCACACACTCCCAATTTAAGACTTCATGAAGACTACAACAAATTCAAAGTGGGCATTTGAGGAAACTAGCCGAAGTATAATTTAAAAGCACAATTTATGTAGCTATTATCAATCTATTGTAACTACTGAAAATTCGTATAGTAACTTAGTTGCAGGGGAAACTTTCAGCATCATTTGCAAAACGAAGGGATTGAATTGGAAAAATTTGAGATGTGGGTTTTTTTCAAAATATAACAATTTAACTTATTTTCTTCAACGAAATGAAACTTTGAAGGCATGCTATGGTAATATAGATAAAAATACATGGTATTCCTTTTGAATCACTCAATTTGGACTTAAAATTTTTTCATGGTGTATATTTTTTTGCAACATTGGATAACGTGGAAGATGAAATAGAGTAGGAATTGATTTGACCATATCTTGAAAACCATGCATCCACGAGTCTAAAATTTTGGAGGATAAATGTATCATGGTATGGTAAATAAATACAACAAATTTCAATAAATTCCAGTCAATATTTTTCAAGAAATTGATCGCCATCACCTACATCCATTTCTCATTTTTCTCAAGATTCGTGCATCCATTGATTGTTATATTTTGTGAGAAGATGCATAAAAGTGATGGAAACGGCCTCACCAAATTTCATGAGAAACCAATTTGTACTTTGATAGATATTGGTTAAACGCTTTTTCTACAATAAGTGGTTACGCGGATGTCTATCAAAAGAAAACTTATTTCAACCATCCATCAACAAGTCATCATTTGCAGAATTGGTTTTAGCATTCTCAAATTTACATGGATATCATGAACTAAGATTATCAAGCTTTATAGTATGAATTCTCTTCAATTAGCTTCCAGAAAATTCCATTCCATATCAAGCAGCCAAAGTTCAGTACTTGTCTCTCAGAGCATCATACAAAGAGGTAAAGTTAAGAAAGCAATTTCTCTTTCCAAATAGTCATCTAACATGGATTTCATGCACATAAAGCTTTGAAATTTTCCATTCCTTCACAATTCCACTTCCTTGCTTTTCATATCCAAATGTCCATCCATCATCATCCATTACACTATTACCTTGATAAAATTTCCTATATCCTTCTCACATAAGGATGTTTCCTTCCTTCTTCACTATTCAAATATCCTATATGCAAAGGATGATTAATCCATCAGGTAACTAGAGTCCAAAATTATAATTTGAAATTTTTCATTATCTCAGCTATACATGATGTCATAATGAGACAACATTTTTTAGTTATACAAAGACAATACAAATTTTTCATCTCATAACAAATACTTGTTTAAGTTTTTTGTTAGGGCCCTATAATACTAATGTAGACCCCTTATTGATATTGTTAGTGTATCCCCTTATTGTTATTGTTGTGCCCATATAGCCCCCATATATTTATTATTGTGTCCCATATAAGCCCACTATTTTTATTGTTGTCCCCTTACATTATTATTGTTATGTAGGCTTTGATTATATTGTGATCTCTTAGACTCCTATATATACAAAGGAGGTATTGTCATTTATATCATACAAGAAGTGCTCATTTATGTAATGTAAATGAGGTTTCCCCTTTGAAGAGGATAATTTTTAAGTCATTTATCTATATTTTCTTCTATTTTGTGAGTTGTTTGCATAACATTTCATTTTAGAGCTTTGGATTCTAGGGTTTCGCTGCTTCAAACAGGCCATCGTGTAATTTTTGTTATAATTTTTTTTATGTGAATCTTACAAAGCTGAAATTTCAACCACATGGAGATGAAATCTTGATGACCTTCATGCTGGAATTTAAAATATTGTTTCACTATATTTTTTGAGATATGCTTCGAAGAAGTTAGGGTTGTTTCATGCTCCAGAATTCAGTCGCAAACAAGCGACTGGGGGAAATCATCATAGCTTTATCTTCAAGCATCATATTGGAATTTCATAAAAATTTACAAAATCATAATGGACTATAGTTTCTTTTGTATCAATTTTAGGGCAGAAGGCTGAAACAATGACACATGGAATTACGTACAAGTTCGTTATATTGAACCAGTCCAAAATTAGTTCATTGTGGGAGATTTGACATAACATTACCTTGAAGAATCCAATTTTGGTATGACTTATGGCAATGGAAAGAAGACTCAAAGTAATACCATAGGAAGGAATTTTAGACCTTGGATATATGAAATTCTACAATTACAATTATTTAAATATCAAGCTCCTACAAGTAAGAAAAAGGTGTGTAACTTTTTAAAATTCGCATAACGTTTGCTTGAAAATTCAATTTGAAGTGATTCCAAGGGCATATTGAAGCATATATATCAATATAAGGTTCTAAAATTCCTCCCAAACAAAATAATTTTACACCCATTAAGCCCTTAGAAAGATTTACTATGACACATGAAGAGGAAGAATTAAAGCATGATATATCAAAATTATGGGACAAAGTGCAACAAGTTTCGCTCTCACAAAGAGCAATGAAAGATGAACAAAAAGGGGACATGGAGGGCATAAAATTATACATGGATGGTTTAAAATAATAAATAATAGGTGGCATGGATGGTATAAAATGAAACATGGAGGTTTTAAAGTAGACATGGATGTGATGAATGTCAAGTTGGAAGGGTTGACAAAGTTGTTGCAAGAAAGGCTTCCTGGTGGTGACAAGGTAATCCATCAAAATCATGATGAGGAAAAAAGGAATATGAATTATGATTTTAGAGAATCAAGTGTGGAGTTTAATACCACCTTCCAAATATATATATGAGGAAGTTTGATGGCAAGGATTCGATAACATGGATACTACATATGGAGCAATATTTATATCTACGGGATATGCAACCCTCACAAAAGGTACATATTGCATCATTATATTTAGAACCCAATCATTTTTTATGGCATAGATGGCTTTGTTCTCATAAAAAACTTTTCACCTGGTCAATTTTTACAAAGGAAATGATAGCACATTATGAAGATACAAAGAGAAACACATTCTTTAGCCAATTGATAAATATCAAACAAAAGGTTTCAATGGCAGAGCACATTGAAGACTTCCAAAAATTGAATATTAGGGTAACTAATATTCTAGATGATCATAGGATTTATGTCTTCATAGGGACTTTAAAATATAGAATCCAACATTAGGTTCACCTTTCGAAACCTTATTCATTGGAGAAGGCATTCAGGGTGGTAAGAAAAGTTGAAAGCAAAATTATGGCAACAAGGAAGTCTACCACTCACAACTATAAAGATGGAAGTGTTGTTGCTCCTAATCTTCCACAACGTACAAGGTTTACACCACAACAATTTTAGGAAAAAAGAGCAAAAGGACTTTGTTACAGTTGTGATAGAAAGTATGCTAAAGGTCATAAGTGTAATGAGAAGAAATTATTCTACATCGATTGTGAAGAGGAGGAAGAAAAGGAACAAGAAACATCAAAAGTGGAGGATATACACCAAGAACCAACCCCAAATAAAGAATAAATGAATCCAACCCAATATTTTAATGCATTGGCAAGAATAAGCACTCCTCAAAATCTCAATATAGAAGGATATATCAAGAAGAAAAATGTAATAGTGATGATTGATTTGGGTAGTACCCATAATTTTATTCATTTGTAAGATAGTCAAGGAATTGAATTGCTTCCTATGTCCAACACCAAAGTGTCAAGTGATGGTTGAAAATGGAGGAAATATAAATTGGTCAGGAAACTTTCATAATATCAAGCTAACCATGGGGGAATATGTATTTAATAGTTCAATGATTTCCATTCCAATGGGTGGTTCTGATGTTGTACTATGAGTCCAATAGTTACAATCTTTGGGGACAATAACTTTCAATTTTCAAGAACGTTTCTTGAACTTTTTTGGGGAAGGAAAGGAAGTTGAATTAAGGGGTATCACAGGGAAACCACGAAACATAATTAGCTCTAATGGCATGAAAAATATTTTGAAGAAATAACAACAGGCGCAATTACACAATTATGCTCACTAGAGGTTCAAACATCGAAATCATATATTTCTCCAGATCTCCAAAAAGTATTGGAAAATCATTCGAAGGTGTTTGAGACTCTCAAAGGCCTCCCACCTATTCATTATCATGATAATTAATTCATTTGATTCCAGGAAGTGTTCCTCCAAACATTAGGGCTTACATATATCCTTATGCCCAAAAGAGTGAAATTGAATGTATGGTTGCAGAAATGTTAGACTGGTATAATTCAATCTAGTCAAGGTTATTTCTTTACTCCAGTTGTATTGGTGCACAAGAAGGATGGATCATGGCATATGTTTTTGTATTATAGGGAGCTCAAAAAGCTCACTATTAAAGATAAATTTCCCATTCCTGTCATTTATGAATTGTTGGATGAATTACATGGAGAATTTTACTTCACCAAGATGAATCTCCATTTAGGATATCATCAAATTAGAATCAAGAATAAAGACATTCTAAAAACAACATTCAGAACTCATGAGGGTCATTATGATTTTTTTCTCATGTCTTTTTTCCTTACTAATGCACTTTCCACATTTCAAGGTTTGATTAATTCCATTTTCAAACCCTTCCTTAGAAAAAAAATTTAGTATTTTTTTATGATATACTAATCTGCAGAAATCCTTGGAAGGATCATGTTCAACATGTTGACAGGGTGCTCAAACTATTGGAGGAGAAACAATTATATGAAAAAATCTCCAAATGTTTCTTTGGAGTACAGGAGGTGGAATATTTGGGTCATATTGTATCTCATGAGGGTGTTAAGGTACACCCTAACAAAATTAAATCCATTCAAGAATGGAAAATCCCCACAACCATAAAGAATCTTTGAGGATTTCAAGGGTTAACAGGTTATTATCACAAGTTTATTAAGAATTATGGGAGAATAGTGGAACCTCTAACATCATTACTGAAGAAAGATGCATATTCTTGGACTCTGGAAGAAACTAAGGCCTTTGAACTTATTAAAGAGGCAATGTGCCAAGCACCAGTCTTAGCTATGCTAGACTTCACGAAAACTTTTATTGTGGAATGTGATGCCTTAGGAAATCGAATTGATATTGTTTTAATGCAAGAAGGAAGACCCATTAGTTTCGAAATTTTTCCAATCAAAGGAAAGTATTTACACAAACATATTTATGTGAAGGAAATGTTTCCAATACTCCATGCCCTAAATCAATGGCAACCTTACCTAATGGGAAGACACATCAAGGTAAAAAAAAGATCATGATAGTCTTAAATAATTTTTGGAACAAATATTATCTTAAGAAGAGAAGAAAAATGGGTGACAAATATGTTGGGTTATGACTTTGAAATCATCTACAAAAAAGGTAAGAAAAATGTTGTTACAGATTAAATCTCAAGAAAGGATGAGGATGTTGAAGCATTTCTTTGTGTCTCTTATCCAACCTAAGTGGATAACCAAAGCAAGGGATGAATGGAATAATGATGAAGAGGTGTGGACACCCATTCAAAAGTTTCATAAAGAGCCCAATATATATGATACATTTAGCTAGAAAAATGATTCATTATGGTACAAAGATCGCATATATATTTGTAATAATTCCCAACTCAAACAAAATATTCTTTTGGAATTACACACCTCTCCCTTAAGAGGACACTCAGGAATTTTAAAAACTTACCATAGGGTCAAGAAGGAAGTTTTCTGGGAAGGCCTTAAATTTGATATTCAGAAGTTTGTGGTAGAATGTTTGATTTTCCAACAAAACAAAGTTAATACAATTAAGACCCTGGGTTTATTACAGCCTTTCTCCATTCCAAGTTAGTGTTGGGAGGAGGTCTCAATGGATTTTATCACAAGTTTACCAAAGTCGAAAGGAAAGAGTGTTATCATGGTGGTAATTGATATAATTACCAAGTATGCACACTTTTGTGCATTATCTCATCCTCTTAAATTCAGTACAGCTGCTACTCCATTTATGGAAACAAGTCAAAAGCTTCATGGAAACCAAAAGATTATAGTAAGTCACAAAGATCCCATCTTCACTAGAAATTTTTGGATGGAATTATTTTCTTGTCTTGGTACTCAATTAGCTCATAGTTCATCTTATCATCCTTAATCTGATGGGAAACCTAAGATAGTGGACAAATGTTTGGAAGAATATCTTCATTGCTTTGTATCTGATAAAAAAACAAAATGGGTCAAGTGGTTACCTATAGTTGAATTGTGGTATACCATTTCCTTCCATACTGTAGAAAAACTGACCCCATTTATTGATATCATCCACCATCTATCACATCGTGTTTAAAAGAAAATTCTAAGGTTCCATGGAGAGTGTTGGACCCTCCAACATTTAGGGAATCTCTCTGATATTAAATCCCAACTAGACCTCACAATGTTTGGAGTATGAGTGCCAGTAGTGGGTGGTAATCTAATGCCTTAATCACAGAAATGTGTAAAAGAAAGTATGATAATATTGGGTGAAAGCAAGTGTGTGACCCTGCAAAGAGTCAAGTGTGATGCATGAAGGTTCTAACACATGGAGGCTAGGAAAAGGAAGTGTGCCCCATGGAAGCATGTAATAGTTCACAGCTTGAAAGGAACACACGAGCGAAATGACATCACAAGCTAAAATGTAGAATAGTCCACAAGTTAAAGTGATGAGTTAGTCCAACAACATGCATTCAACAACAATCGTACAAATGCAAACAAAGTAGTTCATAAGCATATGCATAAGTTAAATAACATACATTTCTAATACAACAAGAATAGTCCTACTATATTAACAACATATGCATGAAAGCGTGTTGCCTCTGATTTTATTATTATAAGTGAAATTTCCATCCATACATACACCATTGATGACCACTAGCCCCAATAATGGAACATTACAGTCAAGAACACCTGCTCCTCCAAAGAAGTATACTCACTCTACACTATGGAGAAGCCAAGACTCTTCACAATACTCCCAAGCTCTTTCTAAGCCTAAGCCTAGCCAAAATATTCACTCCCAAAAGCTTGTTACATGAGTTATGAGGTTCTATTTATAATAAGAAGGGGTGACTCTTCAACTCCCCTTTGTGACCTTTGGACTACCCTCATGACTCTTCAACTTCTTCACAAAATAACACATTACATTACATGATGACTTTTCATATTCCAATATTGACACTTGGAATTTCACTTACAACATAATTACAAATAATATTACATTTTCCACATGTACCCATATAAGACAAAATAGGGTAGAGACAACCTAACAAGACACAACACTATGATTCTGGAGTTTGGGGGAAGTCCATCTCAACAACCTCCACTTGCTGCTTCTTGGTCACATATTGGTGCCAAGATTGATATTGTGTGATGGTGTCCCCAAAATGCTTAAATGTGTCATTCTGGAAGCGAAATCTAGCCTCAATGGAATCCGGGTATATGGTCTTGGAACCTGTGTCCAACTCATTTTTAAGCATGAGAAATGTTGTCTTAATATTGACAGGACCACCGATGTACTTTTGCATGTTGTGAGTGTTCATATCCAAGTCTCCCCTAGTAGTTTTTTGTCTTAGCTGCTCCAATACTCATTGATCTCTAACCAGACTTGGTTCTTAGGTTAGCATCGGTGAGGGAACTGATTGATTGGATCTAGTGTATTCTCACCAAGACATCCAAACTACTATAAAATCACACATATGAGGCATGTGTGTTGCCTATGATTTAGGTAAGATTCTCATTATTCTGAATCAACATTTGAACCTTTTCTTTCTCCAGCTTTGTTTATGGCTTCTTCTTCTTCACTAAGTCAAGTGGGGCCCCTTTGTCCTACATTATCCACTCTTGTACATGGGAAATGGTAGCATGTATGTTTTTTAGAGTTTGAAAAAAATCTTTGTTCTATTGTTGTAAGCCATCCAAACGAACAACTTCTTTATGCGCAATGACAAATCCATCATAGAGCTTCTGCAAGGTATCTCCAAGTGTTGATACTTCGTCAAGTATCATTTTCCTCATCTCCCACAATGCGAAAATTGCATTATGTGTTGTTGCTCAGAGTTGTTATACCTATTTCCTGGTAGCCTGCAAGTTCTTTGTCAAATTTTTGTTCTTGGTCATTAGATACTGAGCATTTGAGCTTGTTTCTCATGCGTAGGCCAAGTTGGCTTTGGCAATGGTAGTTGGATGCTTCTTGGTGTTCGAAACTATACCATTTCCTTGATGAAATCAAGTGATGCATGATCATCTGGAAAGTGCTTCCTCCATGCCTATACAACCTCTTTCAGATCTCATCGAATGATATATTTTACACATCCATGACTGGATCATGATCAAGGAGAATAACATCTCCTTGCTTTCTCAGGGCTGGTTCTGATACTGGAGGTGGTGAAGACTAAGGGATGACCTGTGGTGCTTTCAGCATCAGGTAAGTGTCTTCATGTTGTGACTCTTGTTCCAACTCCATGTCTGTTACTTTAATTAATTTCTTAATATCTTGAGAAAGCTCCCAATCCTGCACACGTTCACCTTCTTCCTCAGTTGTTGGTTGTTCCAGCTTATCAACATGTATTGGCACTGTTCACTCTATCATCGTGCCTTACCTTTGTTCTTCTACCTTCTTTTTCTTCTCTTCTCGTTCTCTCCTCCTCAACTTCTGTTCTTTCTTTATCTTCTTCTTTATTTCCTCTAGCTTTAATTATGCTTCCTACAACCTCTACTTTTCTCTCTTCTTTCACTCTGCTCTCTTCATCCTTTGCTCCCTCTATGCTTCCACTACAAAAGCTTCCTTTACGATAATAGGATTTTCCATCATTGTGAAGATTTTCTCTCCCTTTGGATCATCAACAATCTTCCTCTCCCCTTTGTCCTGCACTGGATTGTTGCCTTTTGTCATTGTCGTTGTTGCTTCTGGAGCGGTTGTTGTCCATGGAGGAGCCTTCTAAGTCCTTGCTACACCGACTGTCTCATTGAGTCTGGAGGCATTGTAATAGTACCTCCAAGGATGCTCCTCTAGCCAATGAAATGTCATGTTGATCCATGGAAAGTAAACTCTCATGCAATGGTCCTTGCAAATACCATGGGGATCATATGGATTAAAGTCTTTGGTGTTGAACTCAAATTTCACTATATCCTTAGCTTCAACATCTTCATCTTTCAAGCTCTCAATCTCGTATAATATGATCCGCAAAGGAAGAGCAAGCCAAGGTGATTTATTCTTTCTATTCACTCCTACTAACAACCTTGTAGTGAGGTGGTATAAAACTTCTTGCATGATCAATTTGTCAGTGGCATACCTTGGTAAGAAATGTGAAGGCTTCTCTCCACGAAATACTCTAAAGAAGGTGCCACTTGGTGAGGCATACCAATCTACAATGTCTATTATCGCCTCCATTACTTCTTGGGACATGCAAGGTGGATCTTGCTCAAATATAAACTTGTATAACATGATGATAAAGTGGTATGTTAGCCTTTCCATTACTCCTCAATAGTTTCAGTCATAAAGTAACTTGAAATATATGTTCATGGCAGTTTCTTGAGGTGTTTGTGTCCATCTCATGCCAGGGAACTGTTGTTCTGCACAATTTGCATCCAATAAGTATGCGGATGTGTAAAAATTTTCTTGCTCATTCTTGGGTGGATTTTGAGCCTTATCTACATGGGAATTAAACTATTGAGCCTGTTAGTGTCTACCAATCTTGTCAATCACCAGTGATCAAATGTACTCTTTCAAAGTTGTCGATAGGTTTATTAGGTCAAATTTTTATATTTTCAAATAAAATTTGATCATTGGTCAGTTCTAGGTTATTAATACTCCCTAAATTTCATGATCAAGTTGCCATCTTGGTCATGTCATCACTTATTGTGATAAGTCATAAAAATGGTCAAAAAGAGTCATGACATCACTTATGGTCAATCATCATGGGAGTAGTAATTTAGGGAAAAAAATGTTCAAGGAGATTTCAGTTTGTTTCAAAATCCTTATTTCTACTTCATATACCTCCCTCAACCCTCCCTCATAAATCCCCTCATTTCATCTAAAACCCCTTTTTCCCAGAGAAAATCCTTAAATCCTAACTCAAAACCCATTTTTCCTTGGAAAAACTCATATTTAACTCTATCCATATTGAAATTCCCAAATTTTGGCCTTATCCCAAAGTCCCATCCCTCAAACCGCATTTCCATTGTTATACATTGAAACTCTAGTCGAAATCCCTTTAATATTCTGACTCTAGCAGAAATTCCATTTGATATTAACTCTAGTTGCATTCCATTTAACACTTAAAAAACCATTGTTGAAGTCCCTTTTAAAGGGTTGGGACCTACAGGTTGCATGTCATCATATCGCTATAGGCCTTTCCCTTTTGCGATACAATAGCCACCCATTTCCCTTTCCTTTTTGCAATCGCGATATCACGCATCGCAAAACCCTTCTTGCCTATTGATTGCTATAAAAATCCTACCTGCCGATTGCGATAAACTTCCCTCCTGTCAATTGTGATAAGTCCTCCCCCTACCAATTGCAATATCGCAATCGAGGATTGCACCAATCTTAAGTCCCTCCCCCACAAGGTCCTTCTCCCAGTTGCAATTGCGATGTGGTAAGACCCTTTCAGACATGATATTTTTTATGTTGCAATTTGTTATAGCTTTGGGTCCGATCTATCAGCAAAGTACTATGGAACATGGTAAAGGTCCCTCTCCTTGATGTGATTGTGATCAAGTGAAAGCCCCAGTAGATGCGATAATTTATATAATGGATTTGAAAGGATTTCGAGTCCGGGTTTATAGTTCCACTCCCATGTACCCTCTTTGATTGCAATGCGAGAAATACCGATGGATGCGATAAGTTATAGATTTGTATTTAAAGAGGTTATCGGGTTCACCTAATGTAAAGTCCCATTTAAACTACATACATCTCCCCACTCCCGATCGCATCACCTTTTTCATCAAATGGCTCCCAGGCCTTTTCACCCCCCCCCCGCGCCATGTTTCCATTTATCGGCATGGGTGGGATCTGAAAAAGTGGTTTCCCCACCGGCCCCACAACTACGTGTCCCCCTTATATGATTTCGCACCCCCCCCCCTCACTTACCACTTACAGCTCATACCCCCCTCCAAAAACCACTCCCTCTTACCGCTCCATTCTCCCGGCCTCCATTCACCCAGCCATGGATGTCTACTATCCTGAAAGTCTGTATGTTTCCCCAATCCCCAGCTGCCACATGGCCTTTTCATGTGCATTGATTCATGATTATAAGAAAAATCATCCCCTGGTTTTCTCAATGCAATAGATATGCACGCTTCGAAAGAATCGGTCCCCCTAGCTTCCGTGGATTAAAGATAACAATGCAACAAGATTCCTGTAAAATTGGTTGCCCCTTTGTTGTTGGTATTATATTATTAAAAATCATTCCATGGTAATGATAATTCCTAAATTTCCCAATCTTCTATAAATGGAATTAAATTAATGTAAAAAAAGGAAAATGATGAAACTAAAACAACAACAAACAAAAGGACAATGAGGATGCTTTCAGCGCGTTTTTAGCGAAAAAGGAAGCATCAAAAGAACAGAGGACAACATTGCACATTCATCACAATAGTCATCAAAAGAGGATGTAGTAAAAAGTGGAAAAGTAATTCAATTCATCATCTAGTAGGATTAACAAAAATTTCTATTCGAGGCCTCAGTTACCACCAAAATGCCTAGAACAACACCAAAAACACGGTCGACAGATATTATTAGCAGTTTGAAACTATTTTCATAATTTTTGTAACAAATCTTGAATTCTGTTTCAAGATGTTTATTTTTGTAAATAATTGTATAAATACTTCATATTTCGAAGTATTGTAGGTTGGATGCTTGTGAATCATAGCTTGGTGCTGGTGTACATTCTGCAATAATATAACACGCAGTTGTAGTTATTATCTCAGGATTCTTGTGGTGTATGTATGTGACAATGTTTTATCTGATATTTCTTTTCCTACCATCTCTATGCTTTTCTTGTGATCATCTCATGAGTTTTAAACAGAATTCATAGGTTATATGCTCTGTTTTGTTGATATTTTCATGCAAGTGTTCTTTCTTCTTGATGAATGAATTCATGGTTACATGCTCATTCTGATATTCTATCTTTTCATCTTTGCACCACCTAGACAACCTATTTATGTCATTGATCATGCCTACCTTGTCCCATTATATCTCTGGAATTGACCATTAGAAACCTTATCCTAGTTCCTAGATCTATGAGCTTCATCCAACAAACTATAAAACCAAAACACCATTGGGCTTAATATCTAGCCTAACATCTGAATTCCCTCTCTAGTCATTTCATTGGCTGTGAGATTTTTGAGAGAGACTTCTCTGATTTTGTAGAGCTAGCTGCCAAGTCTAAATATTGGTTTGAGGTTACCTACTTGGCTTCCTTTCACAGACTTGGGACATTGAAGAGTGCTAATATTTTTTGCAACCATACTGAGGAGAGCGAACAATTTCATATTCCTTGGGAGAGATTATCAAAGTTTAGATCTGATTTGTTGATGGTGGATAGTATTCAAACACATATAAAGTCTAAATCATTCACCTGGTGACTCCAATCAACTTCCAACTTGATTTGAAGACTCCACTGGAGGATGAAACTTATCAACATAAACATGAAAGGAAAATATGGGAAAATCAATTATTCAACTTGGAATTTCATCCAAGACATCATGTTATTTGTCATAAATTATTTCTTCTCTTTTCCTGAGAACTTCAAGAAGGTTTTCTAAAGTATATTATATTTGAGAAAAGATCCACGACCTGCATTTGATTCATTTCCTTTGAATATTGTGAATACAAATTCCCCTTACACTTTTGACATTGGTCAAGACCCTTCTTCTGAAACTTATGTTAATCATGTTCAACCTAATGAGCCACAGAAGATCAAGACTAATCTCATAGCTTCTGTACATACTCCTATACCTTCTAAAATTCCAGATAGGTACAAGCCTCTCATCTTACCTCCTATACTCCATGATTTACCTCAATATTATTAAAAATATCTTCCAAAGTTTGATGATAAATATGGTAACATCATTTCTAAAAAACACATTCAGAATTTTCAAAATTTTCTCAACCTTTTTATGGTTGAAGAAGATGATGTCAGCATCAGGATTTTTGCTCTATATTTGCAAGGTGAAGCCAGAAATGGTTCAAAAACTTACCATCTATAAGCATTATCGATTTCCATCAGTTTGTGAAAGTCTTCCTTGATAAATGGGTGATAAAGTGGAATCCTTTTTTGATTTTAGAAGAATATAATCATTTTGAAAAGACGGCCAAGAGAAACAGTGCAACACTTATTAGCTAGGTTCAATCAAGTATACCATTCAATCCCTGTTGATATCAAACCACCTCCTGGTTTATCTCTCTTTCACTACTTGGATGCCTTTGATTGAGAAATGGAATTTCAATTTAGAGAAAGGGACCCTACCACACTTGAATAAATGCAGGACAATGCAATAGCAGTGGAAGCTAATCTGCTGGTCAAAAGGTCAAAGTTGAAGGAAACAAAGAGGGAGAATATAGAGAAGGAGCACCTGACATCTTCAGAAGTGAAGCTCAACATTTTGGTAACACAATGGAAGAAATGATGTGAAGGACCACCATGAGAGATGAACTTGTATTTCAAAAACACCATGTCCCACTTATTGTAGAAGAATAAGAGGTTATTGGTCCTAACCATTTTGCTGCTAAACCTAGTTACTGTAGATCAGAAAATGATTGTTTTTTGTATTCATTTATGGAAAATCATGAAAATGGATTTGTAGATCAATCTATGGAGAAGAAATCTTCTAATCTAATGTGCATGCTTGATGTCATTCCTTATATTGATGAGTTACCCAAGTACAATTGGTATGATGGTGACTATGTTGTCAAAATTGAGGCTGACTCTTCAAAGAAATCAGAAGCATGTTTTTGGGAGGAGGAAGTTCAGCTACAAAAACTCGAATATAGTACTTAGCCTATGCATATCAATCAGGACAACAATGAATAAAATGCAGAATTTTTCAAAGTGAAAGGTATTTTCCCTTATGTTTCACTTCATTTCAATTTCTGAGAGAAAACTTTCCCAAGATCAGAAATCAACAATCTTTCAATTTTTATGTTGAGCATGAAGAAGACAATGAACTTCCTGATCGAGACTCTTGACCCTTGTGTTTCTCCTCATTTGAAAAAATAAGAGAAAACTATAATGTTTCCAAGGAAGCAAATAAGCAAGTTGACAGTAGTTGGCAATCTTCTCCTGAAATTGTTGAGAATGTTGTTTGTAATATAGAACCTTTTTTTAGTCCGCAATCATAGTTACCAAGTAACATTCAATTTGAAAATGTAGCTGAAAATGTGGAATATGAAGAGCTTATACAAGATCTTGCAGTTTCATCAAAACTGATCAACAACAGGTTACAATAGCATCCTCATATCTACAGTGATCTAGTAGGTAATTATTTGGGATCCTTATGATCCTTTGGATTCTTGTGGTGTGTTTCTGTGACATTTTTTTCTCTGATATTTCTTTTCCTACCATCTCTATTATTTTCTTGTGATCATATCATGAGTTTTAAATAGAATTCATAGGTTATATGCTCTGTTTTGTTGAGATTTTCATGCAAGTGTTCTCTTCTTGATGAATGAATTCATGGTTACATGCTCATTCTGATATTCTATATTTTCATCTCTACACCACCCAAACAACATATTTTTGTCATTGATCATGCCTACCTTGCCCCATTATATCTTTGCAATTGATCATTAGAAACCTTAGCCTAGTTCCTAGGTCTATTCACTTCATCCAGCAAACTCTAAAACCAAAACACCATTGAGCTTAATATCTTTCCTAACATCTGAATTCCCTCTCTAGTCATTTCATTAGCTGTGATATTTTTCAGAGATCTCTCTCTAATTTGGTAGGGCTAGCTACCAATTCTAAATACTGGTTTGAGGTTACCTCCTTTTCTTCCTTTCTCAACCTTAGGACACTGAGGAGTGCTAACAAAGCCAATAGATCCAAACAGGTTAATGGCCTCCCATCACTTACCAGTTGGTCCAGTAAGACTGCCCAACCTTCAAGGAAGGTCTCTATGCTTTCTTGACCATATATTCTACATGAAAAGATGATCAAGAACTAGTAAGCCTTCCTCAGGGACTTTGTCTTGTAAACATGGGTGGGATTCTATCTAAATTTCGACGTCTCTTTCATCCAGCGCTTGAAAAAATCTTTTGCATTCACAAAGATATCGGTGACATTGAAGAGTAAGTCTGTGTGCTTCACTGGATCGAGCAAGTGATACATCTGCTGAGAGTCTTTTGCCTTGAAGGAGGCAAGCATCTTCTCATTGGCACTGCTAAACTTCATAATTTGTTCATCTGTATGTGAGGCAATCTAGTTGATGATGTCCACACACGGGAAGGTGGGGTACCTACATGCAACCTTGTATAACTCTGAATACTAGATGCTAAGATAGACCTGTCGATCCTCCAAATCTTCTCCAAAGTCTTCTGCAAAAGTATCTTTGATAGGTTTCCATGTTAGTGTTGTTCACTTCTCAATAAACAACTGACTATCTGCATACACTGGTACATCAACCAATACCTTCTCAACAACTTCCCCAATACTACTCTCGTCGGTTTCCTTTGATGCAGCTCTCTTGGATGTTGTAACACCCCCTTCTCCCAGGTCCACCCAAGCAATTGTCTAGCCAGGGTAAAAATGCAATGAGAGAGGCTACTATAATGGATTAAAACTCCTTAGTGACCTTAAGGAAATGGAATCGATGGAACATCTTAAACAAACCCATCCCCATCTAGAAAAACACCCTTAGAAGACATGTCAGCCACTCAGACATCATATCCTTGAGTCCCACTGATGTTTTAAGCCTTTTAACCCCTGGTCGCTCTCATTCTATAGGAAAAATAGTGTCTAGAAGCCAAATTCACTCTCATATGCCTATGTGCTAGCATCCCTGGACATTTTTTTAGCAGACCTGTGCCAGCATCCCTGAGATTTCGGCCACTGTTCTAGCCTAAAATATTAGCCTCTACCCAGAACTTGTTATAACCTTCAAAATCCATCAAAGACATGATGACAATATAAAAAAATTAAAAATTAACCTCGGGACTAGGCCTAAGCATCCCCAACTGGGACTGGCAATCTGTCAAATACTTGGCATCAATGCAACCTACAGATCTAGGATACAAGGCTCACCATAAATGACAAAGCATAAATTACTGAAAGAACTTATGAAACATAACCAGAAGAATCACCACCTTCTTCATTGAGCCATTATATCAGTAATTAGGTATTACATCCATTTATTTAATAATCACAAGTAAATACATGAAATAACCATGACATGAACCAGTCATTTAACCATGCTTACAACCAACATAAATCCATATAAATATCAAAGATATGAAAACCATTAAATCCACATATAAGAAAGTGAAAAAGTAAGAGAACTTAGCTTTTAATTAATCATAGGAAAATCTGACCATGTTTAGGACTTCCACGTACCACCTGACCATAGACATGGTTGAACCAAATCTCTCTTTCATCTAGTCACCCCTGTGCCATATTCCAAACATGAATGTGGGATCTCATAGAACAAGCAATCCAAGAACAATCAAGGGAATCCAGAGGCTAAAACACCTCCACCCTCATTAAAATGTGATCACACCAAAACCAATGCTGCGATCACAACTGAACCAAACTTGAATCCATCATGATCTTTGAGGAATTTTCCATCTCCTTGTCTCTTAGGCTTTACCACAATCCAATCTCGGATCACTAGGCCCTAACCAAGACCAATCTCTTAGGTTTTACCACAATCCAAACCCGGATC
The DNA here is from genome assembly GCA_031772625.1 of Pinus tabuliformis. Lineage (NCBI taxonomy): Eukaryota > Viridiplantae > Streptophyta > Pinopsida > Pinales > Pinaceae > Pinus > Pinus tabuliformis. The sequence continues at coordinate 882,030,401 of CM062805.1, forward strand.
ACTAGGCCCTAAACCGAGGCTTATCCCTTAGGCTTTACCATCTATCCCCACCAAAAGCTGTCAATGGATTCCTAGGCCTTTGGGAATGAAACTTGAGACCACCTCCGCTATGGATTCTGAAATCCATCTAGAAAACCAAAGCTCAAAATTGAGATAAACTTCCCATCATACCATGGCATCTAGAAAAAGGCAAGGCTAGGCTGAAAACCACTGTCATAACCTGGAAAAATCATGCCACCGATAGCAAGAGAACTATACACCAACATGCAAAGCCATGCATGTCCAAACCAACTAGGAAATCACACATGCAAAAGGTTACCTGCAAGTATTCTTGCTGAAGCTACTTGATCCTACTTTTCCTTCCTTTCCCTTTACTTGCTTTTCCTTCCTTGATCCAGAGCTAGAGTGCTCCAAGAAAACCAAGAGTGAGAGAAAGAATAATGAGAGACTCCAAACTTGAATAGACCAAGAACTTACACTGACCAAGCTTGAGCTAGGAGCTTGAAAATAGATCCTCATAAGCCTTTTTAGTAGTGAGACCTCTATTTTCTTCATTTTCAATTATTTTCCTTCATTTTCCTCCTCACATGAAACCTATGACCTTTCACCTTCCTTTTCTCCTATTTTCCTTTATTTTCATAAATAATTTTGCCAAAAATGCCTTTTTTGCCTTTTCATGCCTTTGCCTTAACCTTTGCTAATTTTCATTAGCCAAAACGGACATCCAATGATGCCCACTAGGATATCTTTGCCCAACATTTAGCTTGGAATACGTGTCCCTTATCCATGGTCTTATTTTTGCCTTTATTTACATTATTACATAGAATTTTCATAAGGGTTGTTACAAAACCCTCCCCCTCGGGGAACACCATCTTGAGTGTTAAACCACACCAAGACCTCAGAAAAACCGTTGAAAACAAACATACTTCCCATGGAGCTTTATAACTTAGGTCATTGTAGTATTTACAATGAAATACCTACTCAAAAGAAAAACATCATGATAACATGACTAGATAACAACCATACCGCATATTAGAGCTTTATAACGCAGCTCATTACAGTAATATAATAACCACATATACACATATGCACATTTGTTAAACCAGAAAATAAAATGATATGATGCCCGTATCAATCAACAAGGGAATCAAGAGGATCACACCTCCACCCTCAAAGTAATACTAGGATTCACCTCCTTCCCGGGAAGTCCAGAATCCACTATCACAATGATATTTGCATCCAATGTCTAGCACTATAATCCTGCGCCACTTGTCTCATTAGCGAACATTTACTGGCTCATTTTTCTAGGATGCACTCCCAATTTGCATTTGATTCCATCTGGCAACACTAATGACCCAAACAAATACATCTGTGACCTTCCCTTCTCTACTACACAGTCCCTCGGGAAATTCAGTCACCCTCTTCCATGTAGTCACTCACCTTCCAAGTTCCCTAGAATCCGCTATCCCGGATGATTCATCCCTTGGAAAGGCTTCCTCGCATCAAAAGATCAAAAACCAAGGCATTTACCTATCTCAAAACCATCATACCGGTCATATCATGCTCATGGAAATCAATGGACACTATCGAGTACCAGTGTCCCATAATGGCCCTGCTCCATAAGTACTTTACTAGCATATTGTTGCATGTTCCAATTTCTTTGGATGTTGTTGCCAATTCTTACAGTCTATTTCAACCAGCCAATTGGGTATGTTCATGCATTCCTGTTCCAAGCACATAATTTCCATTAGATTCAAATAAATCAAAATAACCTCAAATCATACCTCATTGGTAGTTCGTCAATTAAGTACACTTGAAATCCTATTCTCTTCCTATCACAACAAGTCAAACTAATTTTTTTATCAAAACATCATGTATAAACATATCACACTTGGTTAGCTCAAAACACAACCATCATAAATCACATGTAACCATCATAAACCAAAAGCATAGATCACTTATAATCATCATATACCATAGTCATAAATCATATGCATAATAAAACTGAAATAAAATGTTGATACTTATCCTTTCATCAACCCTTAGCTTCTACCTTTGTCTTTATTTTGCACACACTCTGTATCGGTTGCCACACCAGAAAAAAACCCAGTTCTTTCTCCTCAACCATGTGCACATACACATAGTGTGCATCACACACATACATCTACACACGTCATAAAACACCATGAAATACATGCATCTACACCATTACCATATGTACCACATGTAAAAAGTACCACCTGTACACTACATCCACCTGCACAATGTGTGCACAGCATCACATGTACACAGCACCACATCCACAACATGTACACAATGCCACATGTACACTACACCAGTGTACAATGTGTAAACAATACCACATGTACACAATACCACACGCACGACATGTACGCAACACCATATGTACACAATGTCACATGCATGACATGTACATAGCACCACCTACACACAACGCCACTTGTACAACATGTACACAACACCACTTGTACAATCATGCCCACAATGCCATATGTACATAGTTCCACATGTACAACATGCATGCAACACCACCTTTACATAGCACTGCATGTCCAACATGTAGATAGCATCATTTGTACCCAACACCATATATCCAACATGCACAGAGCACCATATGCACACAACATTGCATATATAGATCATGCGCACAGTACAATATTTACATAGCACCACATATCCAACATCTACATGCACATAACATCACATGCACAATGGTAGTACCACACATCCAAAACCACATTGTCTCTACCAAGCAACCTTGTTTCCAGTGTCTTATCCGTGCTTGTCTAAGCATGTCGCAGACCACACTTCTTTCACTTTTTTGTTGTATCCCTTGGTATACCCTATCAATAACATAAACATAATATAATCACATAATATCAGCTCATAACCATATGATACTTACCTTGTATATTTTTCATGACTACTCTTCTCAATTGATTCCTCGTAAGACCAGGAACCTCTTCATATCATTCGCCTATGTAAGCAATCATTCCTCCATAAGGATGATCCTTGATGACCATTTCAGACAATGACATGGATACATGGACACATACATACATATATATAAACATTATTATAAAACAATCATGGTCATTTTAGACAACGACATATGCACACACCTATATATACATATAAATGTTAGAGTTAATAATCATTATCCATGACGACCGTATCAAACATGACATAGATACACACCTACATGTATATATATATATAAACATCAGCATAATCATAATCATAACATAATTACCAAATATCAAGGTTAAGGTTAAGAGAAATTCCTTTATTCATGCACAACATGCATGACATTGAAAAAACGGTTACCAACATAGCCAAGGCATCCAACACCTCAGATCCATTTACTTTACCTTTTATGGTTACCTTTCTCATCTCTGTGTTGCCACCGTCCATTTATCATAATGGGCCCAACCAGTCCAACCGACTATCATAGTCTTACCTTCCACTGCGCTTACTCATGCACAAAGCTTCATCTGAGTCTTACATTACATGTTGGGTACCACACAACTATCTCCAAGCTCCATTAAATTTCCTATTTCCCAAACAATTCCCAAGACTCAAAACACAAAAGGCAATACCAAGAAACAACAAGGAAAAAAACCATGAAAACTAATAACAACACAACACCACAATAAAGTGGCATAGTTATGCACTAGACACACACAAAATCGCAAATCAGGTGCAACAATTGTAAAAGACCAAAAGCACAAGACCAACCAAAGACTCCATGACTCAATCCCCATGGTTCCCAAGGAAATCTCAACCAGAGCCTTCTTCAAAATTTCATGGAAATTTCTTTGCCATGCAATCCCCTACATCATACCGCCATAAACGCATAACTATCAATGCATAAATCAATATAACAATACACCAAATGCATTATCTTGTTGTTCCAAGCATGTTTCCTTGTAGTTAAATGCATCCACTCCATCTCTCAAGGGACTCCAATCTCCTTGACAGATCCACCCGTAACTAGAGACTAGCTAATACACCTGTCAAGTACATGTTCATGAATCTAGCACACATCCACACAATTTTAAAGAATACCAATGTTAAGAAGACTTCCTATATGAAAATCACTCATTATTTTGGAATTAGGGTTTCCAAACATAGCCAAATGAATTATTACCCAATTCCTTCCTTTTACCTTTTTACCTGGTTGCAATTGAGGCTTACTATGTACTATCACATCACGCAACTATTAGTTTTAAAACACATCAAGTGTTACCTTGTCACGCTAGTACCTAGCATGTGAGCCTGCAACTTCTCACACATGTTAATCACATGTTGTAACTATCAAGGAAATCATATCTATCAATTTGAAATAAACTTTTACAAACAATCATTTCATAATCCATAGTCAACTTATAGTCATTATACATAATGCTACAACTGTCGACTACATTCAAGTACATATCAATTGTCTCAACACATATGTGTTAGTACAATCATCTTGAAACAAGATCATTGGAATGCATACTCATATTATAGAATTCATCAAACATTCAACCAACTTATAAACATACCATGTTAAATCAATCGACTAGACATCAAACACTTAAACACCAAATAGATGTCATAATCAAACAGTTAAGCATAAGGTAGATGACATAAACAAGTTCATACCTTAATGTATCTAAGGGGAGGCAACCTTGTATGCACAATCAATCCATATTAGTGTTATCACTGAAAATATTTCAAAGGAAAAGGAGAGCAAAAATCTTCATCAAATTCAAGCAAGGCAGCTCCTCAATTAAGCAAGGTATTTTCTTCCAAGTTGTTTTGTCTAAAGAAATTTCAAAGGAGAAAATGTCAAAAGAAAGGAAAATATCATCATCAGTACAACCATCACCAATGTACAAGAATGACAGAAACAAGGCAGCCAGCAGTCAAGAAGAAAGACAGAGATTTGAGGAGGATAAGGAGAAATTTTGAAACTAGCTACGAATCCATGTTTTCGTAGCACAGACAGTGTAAAAATCCTGTTTTGCGCTACGAAATCAGTGTTTTCGCAGCGCGCTGCGAAACCCCTGTAGTTGCCTGTTTCAGCTGAAGAAACTCTGTTTTCTGCTTTTACTAGTCAATTTCTAAAAGCTTTCCTGAGCAGCTTAGAACTTAATTTTGCAAACTGAAAGAGGCTTTTCTTCCTAACATGCTGCACTACAAAAACCTCTTTCCGTTTCTTCAAATTCGTTCTGCGGTGGGAGTAATTTATGGTTAAACGTGCGCTACGAAACTGCAGAAAGTCAAGCTTTGTCTACTGGTTTTAGTAGTGTTTTTCAAAATCAGTTTCTGGTCACATGAAAGGCTATCTTGGAATTCTGAAGGAGGTTTCTATTCATAACATGTCCAGCTACAATAACCTATCTCACTTTATTCTTATGTGTTTTCAGTTTGGAGATAAGAAGCTTTCATTGAGACCCTAATTTCAGAAAACGGATTTTTCCCTGTTTGCCACGTGTTTTTCAAGGACAGGTTCTGGACAGCTGGAGAAATATTTTAAAAAATCAGGAGAGGTTTTTGTTCTAGACATCATGGGCTACAAAAACCTCCTTCAGTTTCGTAAAATGTGTCATGGATGAAGAGATAAAGGCTCTAAAATTTTCAAGGATCTAACCCTAAAAACAGGGAAACATGTTCCCTAAATTCTAGGGTTTCTCATCAGCAGTTGGGTGACCACGTGGGAGGCTTCATCAAATTCGACCTCATGGAGTATTAGGTGTCAAATAATGCTTTAAATGTTTAGATAAGTTTGTTGTAATCATAATAAGGAGTTACACTCCTAGTTGTATTAGGTCTCTAGGACTACTAGTTAGGTGTCAAATACATTTAATGGTTTGTTTTATGGTTAGAATAGGTGTCACTGATGGCAAATTCGAATTCTCTTGAGGAGGGATGATGGAATCCTAATTTTAAATGCTTTATATAGAGCAAGAGGTCGAATTAGCAAAGGGTTGGAGACTTTTTGGCTCAACTGCTGCTCTATGTGCAGACTGTGTATATTTTTAACCTAATGCAGAATTTCTACTTAGACAACTCAAGATTCATGAAGAGTTCTTGTATGTTCTTGTTTTGATGGCATCTTCCAATACTTACATTGCAGTGAGGTTTACTTATGATACTCAGAATTCATCAATGATGCTCTGACTTCCTTCATAGATAAACTAACTGTGTTTCACTGTTTTATATTTGCATTTCTGCACTTGAACTCTATAATGCCTTGACTTCCATGCTAGGTAGAATGTTTTGGCTTCACTACTCAGGATTCAAAGAGGGTTTTTAATGTCCTATTGTCTCATGGATTTCCTCTTTCACTTACTTGCAGTGGTATGAATACATGTTACTTAGAATTCATCAATGATGCTCTAACTTCCTTCATGTATTTATAAACTGTGTTTCCTTGCATTGTATCTTTGTTTTGTTGATGTATAAAAACTCTCTATGCCCTGACTTCATGTTAAGCTGATCTTGCTGTGGTACTGAACATACTTTGACTCCATAGCCCAATGGTAGCCAACCTTCATCTTTCAACCTATAAACATATACAACCACAAACCATAGAGTTAGCCATCTATCTTATTCTTTAATCAAAATCTTTAACCCTTTGAGAGAGCCCTCTCAGGCTGAGGAGGCTAAGCCTCAGCCAAAAGTTTGGTTTGAAATAGTTACTCAAAGTCTTCCTGATCAGTAGCCTATCAGGGGCATGATTTTGTGATAACAATTAGCATGATATATATTCACAATATATTAACCCAAACATAAATAAGATCATGATACCCAAAATAGTCACTAGCTAACATGTTTACATCATAACTCATACACAATTATCATTTATGCATAGCAATCACATATGTACGATTGGTCTAGATTAGTACAACACAATGTAACATGATAAGTCGACTCATACCTGAATGTCGTAACCCTAACCATTTGCATTGGCCAATCTAATTTAGCATGATACATATAACATCAAGACCTTAATGTAATAATCATAATCATCAAGCTAACTATCATTTAACAACAAGTTAACCTATAAGATACTGCATCAACAACATACAACATAATCATTAAGTTATCTAATATAAAACAACAATAGAAATGCATACAACTACAAGTTACTATCATTCTTGACTATTTGACACATGTGCATATAACTACAATAATCAACTAACATCTATCATGAATGTAATCAAAATACATGTACATAAACCTAATGCATATAATAATCCTTAACTTACATACCTTCATGCCAACATACAATACATGTATGATGATCTTCTCTTACTCCAAATTCTAATGGTGCAACCTCATTATGATGATCTGCATCTCATGTTCTATCTCAGCCAACGCATTAACATCATAAGATACCAATATCACCTTGATCACCTAAATTGCATACCATGACTTCACAAGGCATGTTTGACCTACTATTCAGGAATAACTATAACCAAGACCATAAATGCAAGACAACTGCATATAAACATATAACACATGAATACTAAATCATATTCACATATTTCTAGCTAGAGTCCATTCATCAATGCATGGAGACTTCATGTTTGTAATCAGCTTGTTGTATTTGGTTTGCTTTTATTAATATTGAAGCCTACTGGGCCGCCTGTCTGAGGACAGTTTCGCCATCCCAAAGTACCTTAAGTTGTAAGGCAGTGGATTCGTGAAGACCTGTAAGGCACTGTGAAGACCTATAAGGCACTTGAGTTGTGAAGACATAAGGAGAGAGGTCGTGTGTTTGCGCATGGCTCGCGCATGGTCCCCCTGTTTCAGATCTGTTGTCTAGAAAGCTTCGACTTTAATTAAAAGTAAGTCTTGATACTCCAAAGCTTCATCTTATTATCTGAATGTCTTGTATGAATTGTCTCTGTTGATCAGTCACTGTTGATCGATCACCCCCAATTTGGTAAGATTAATCCATGGTACACATTGACATATGAAACCATCAACATGCATAAGCAATGGCTAATCAACTACACATACACATGAACACATGTATTCAAACATATCTGACCAATTCTTGTAACCAACCTACAAGATTAATACATGTAATCAAACCTACAAGAATTCACCTGATATACAAGGATGTAGCCAAGTGACATATAATCAACATGTAAGTGACATATAACCATATGCAACTAGTCATATACTCATGATGATGCATTCCACAAAATCGACATCAAGTTCCTCGTGACAACCATGAAACAATCATTATGACCATGATGGAATGCAAAAAACACATGGAATGAAAGTGTAAGAGACACACATGCAATTGAAATGCATGCATGACCAAGTAGCTTCACAAAAGGAGAGCGCAACCATGCTTTGATACCACTCTATGGTATTAGATATGACCTAAAGAGAGTGAAACCCACTCTGATACCAATTTGTAGCACCCCCTCCTGCCAGGTCCACTCAAGAAACTGGTCAACTAGGGTAAACATGCGATGAGAGAGGCTACTGTAAGGGATTCAACCTCCATGGTGACCTTAAGGAAATGGAATCGATGGAACACCTTAAACAAACCCATCCCCATTAGCAACAACACCCTCAGAAGACATGTCAGCCACTCAAACATCATGTCCCTGAGTCACACTGATGTTTTAATACTTTTAACCCGTATTCGCTCTCATGATATAGGGAAGACAATGTCCAGAATCCAAATTCACTCTCACGGGCCTATGTGCTAGCGTCCCTTGACTTTTTTCAGTAGACCTGTGCCAGAGTCTCCAAGATTTGAGCCAATTTTATAGCCTAGAATCTTGACCTCTACCCATAACTTGTTATAATCTTTAGAATCCATCAAAGACATGATGACAATATAAACAAATAAAAAATCAACCTCAGGTCTGGGCCTGAGCATCCCCAGCTGGGATTGACATTCTATCAAGCACTTGGCATCAATGTAACCTACAGGTCTAGGATACAAGACAGAGCATAAATCACTAAAATAATTTATGAAACATAACCAAAATAATCATCACCTTATCCATTGAACTATTATATCATCAATTAGGTATTTCATCCATCCATTTAATAATTACAATTAAATTCATGAAATAACCATGACATGAACCAGTAATTTAACTGTGCTTAAAACCAGCATAAAAACATATAAATCTCAGAGATATGACAGTCGTTAAATCCACATATAAACAAGTGAAAATTTAAGAGAACTTAGCATTTATTAATCATAGGAAAATCTGACCAGGTTCAGGACTTCAACATACCACCCGACCATAGACATGGCTAAACCAAATCTCTCTTTCATCTAGTCACCCCCATGCCATATTCCAAGCATGAATGTAGGATCTCATAGAACAACCAATCCAAGAAAAATCAAGGGAATCCATAGGTTAAACCACCTCCACCCTCATCAAACCATGATCACACAAAAACTGATGCTCTGATCATACCAAGCCGAACTTGGAATGCCATTCGCAATCCATCACTATCCTTGAGGAATTTTTCGTCTCCTTGTCTCTTAGGATTTAACTCAATCCAATCTCGGATCACTAGGCCCTAAACCAAGACCAATCTCTTAAGATTTACTGCAATTCAAACAGGATCACTAGTCCTTAAACTAAGATGTCTCCCTCAGGCTTTATCATGTATCCCGCCAAAATTGGTCAAGGGATTCCTAGGCCTTTGGGAATGAAATGTGAGACCACCTTCGCCCCGAATTTCAAAATAGATCCAGAAAACCAAAGCTCAAACCTGAGATAAACATCCCAACATACCATGGCATCCGAAAAAAGGAAAGGCTAAGCTAAAAACCACTGTCATAACCCGAAAAAACCATGCCACCGATAGCAAGAGAACCATACACCAACATGAAAAGGCATGCATGTCCAAACCAATTAGGAAATCACACATGCAAAAGGTTACCTGCAATTATTCCTGTTGAATCTAGTTGTTCCTACTTTTCCTACCTTTCCCTTTGCTTGCTTTTCCTTCCTTGATCCAAAGCTAGATTTCTCCAAGAAAACTCTAAATGACCAAGAGTGAGAGAGAGAGAATAATGAGAGAGCTCCAAATGAGAATAGACCAAGATCTTACACTGACCAAGCTTGAGCCAAGAGCTTGCAAACTAATCCTCATAAGCCTTTTTATTAATGAGGCCTCTAATTTCTTCATTTTCTATTATTTTCCTTCATTTTCCTCCTCACATGCAACATGTAAGCTTTCACCTTACTTTTCTCCTATTTTCCTTTCTTTTCATAAATAATTGTGCCAAAAATACCTTTTTTCCTTTTTATTCCTTTGCCTTAGCCTTTTCCAATTTCCCTTAGCCAAAACACACTTCTAGTTGTGCCCACTAGGATATCTTTGCCAAACATTCAACTTGGAATACGTGTCCCTTACTCGTGGTCTTATTTTTGCCTTTATTTACATTATTACATATCATTTTCACCACAGTTATTCTAGATGCCACGCTAACTGTGACAACTAGAGAGATTCTCTAGAACTGTTGTACCTAGGGGACAAAGAGGGCACACATGGCAAGAAAATGTCAGTTAAAAACCAAAACAACTTCAAGGCAAGTTCAAGCAGCAATTCAGGCACTTGATGTGAGGGATTGCGAATTTTTTCTTGACAGGGGTTACTGACTAACTACAGGAACTATGCACTAGACAGTCTTAGCAGTCAAGGTGGAAGCCTGATGGCTGGAATTGTGTAATGTGCAGTTTAGCCAAGGCCAAGGCTTGGGAGGGACTACACCTTGCACAGTCTTAGTGGCCAAGATGGGATTCAATCTCCTGGAACTACGCAATGCGCAATTAGATCTAGCTCAGGATTTGCTTTGCATAATTCTATAGGCTTGAGTCTCCATATTGTGCAATGCAAGTTGTGCAAAGTGAGATCTGGGCAAGGGAACCTAGATCTGCCCAAGGGGAGTCTAAAAAACAAGAAAATCTGAAAGATAGTGCGAAAAACAAGAAAATATGAAAGATAGTGTGAATATGAGTGCAGATATGAATAAGTGTTGATGCATTCACATGAAACAAGTGTAGTAATCGATTAAACTGAAGGAAATTGAAGCATGTGAGGAGAGTCGTCGCAATGACAACCATTGATGCAAAAATAGGAAACTCATGTGACACTTGGGAAAGGCAATCTATGAATTGAAACGACACTTATACAAGCTAAAACAAGTTAAAATGCTAGCAATCATGCAAAGAAACAAGTGAAACAACACTCACACAAGCCAAACAACAAAAAGCGATAGAAAAAGTGGAAAAAGACGACAAAATAAAAACTCACCCTGAAAAGCAATGATGATCACATCGAAGGTTCCTTGATCTCCTCGGGAATGCTAGAGCTCCAAGATCAAGTGTGAAAATGAGCCCTAGCAATGTCGATTAAATAGATTTGTGAAAATTAGGGTTTATGATGCGCATGGCTAAAATTAAGAAAAAGTGACACTTGGCATAAGTTTCAAAAAATAATGCAAGTGCCTCCTTCGGGATAGTAAAAGTAGATCCCTATGTTCTTAGGGATTCTTTTTGCTTTTTTCTTTTTTCTTTTTCTGAGGAAAATTTCCATTCACACTATCGGGAAAGACACTGCAATTCTGGGAATTGGGTAACTTTCCAACTTAGTGAGGGTTGTGAAATTTCTAGGCTTAGTGTTGGGTAGACCCCTCATGACTGCACATTTTCTGAGCTCAAGGTTCACTAGTAGTTAGGACTGAAAAATTCCCAATAGAAAAGCTAGTTTCCCTCAAGAATTGTGCAGTTTTCTGGGGCAATCTCAGAACTACTACGGGACCAATTCAAGACATCATCTTGTGAGTTAGAAAATAAACTAAGTAAGGAAACAAAAGCCAAAATGAAAAGGATGAGTCTCAGTCAAAGCATGGATACATGGATCAGTGCAAGATGAGTTGTTGTGGTTTAGAAATAAGGCTCCAAAATCAAAGCATAAGAAAAATTTTGGAGGGTGGTTGTAGCTGCTACAACATTGGTGACACATTGGAGGAACTCAGCTCTCTGTATAGACCTTGTCTCATGAAAAGCATGTCCAACTCTTCCATAAGTATTTTTCATCTCTTTGATTATCATAGCTTCTTCACTCAGCTTAAGTTAAATATGTAGTCCCTACCATTCTATTTATCGACAACACACATACCAATCCAAGTCATACTGAGTTGTTTCAACTAAGGATGAGGGGTATATAGATGCACAAGTAAAATAGACTATAATAGTTTTATTTTCAGCGTTGTGTATTTCTCCTCCGTCAGCATGCCTTGACAGTACCTCGACAGAGTCACTTCAGGAACACAAGCATTGCTCTACTTCCAGTGAGCCTAGAAAGTACCCTAGCAGGGTTACTTGATTCACCTCTCTATGTAGGAAGTCTTTCTCTTCGTTCTCCCTTTATTTCATTTTTTTTTCATTTTTTTCATTTTTCAAAGAACTGTGCATAGGCACTTATTTATTTCATGAGGTGGAATAGGGATCCTGACTTATTGAGAGCAGAAGAGGTTGTCCCTTCAAAGAAAGATATTTATATATTGTTACACAGTATTTTGTTACACATCTTGTTCAATTCCTGTTCCATATCCGGAAGTGCCAAAACATTGACAATTGTGTAGCATATCCATCATGATATACAGACCAAAACCTCCCTGAAGAATCAAAGGAAAACTTCCCTCAGTCAATTCTGAAGAAGGTTAACTAAAAACCTAATTTTTAGGGCCAGCACATTTTTCTACACTACATACCCGTGTTAATGGAAGGTTGCACTGTTCTACCCTAGCACTACCAGTGTGTGTTTTGATATGAAAACCTGTGTTGAACCTCTTCTAGCAGGTTTTCCCAAACTATAGGAGAAGCTTCTTGCACTAGAACCTTCGAGAACAATGAACTGGATATTGGTTGTTGTTGATATTTTCTAACTCTCCCATTTGTACCTATTGATCTTATCATCATGGGCTTTCCCCTTGATATTTGTACCTTCCTCCCTCTTTTGTGGATCCCTAACTCCCTCTCCCTTCCTATAAATTAACTCCCTTTCATCCCCAAATGGTTGGTCATTGATTGTTGCATTCCTATGCTGCGATTATGCTTACATGCTACCCATTCTAACTTGGAGAAGGATTGCTTGAAGAGTCTTTGCTTGGACTTGGACATCCATTAAAAGGAGGTCTCCAACATCAAGGCATAGGTTGTACGCTTCCCCTTTTAGAATATTAATATATACATTTGAAGTTCACTTTCCATAATTGTGTAAATTTTTATAATTTTATATTAATACCCCTTGATCTATTAAGTAGTTTATGTTTTATGTATGCCATATATGCTCTTGTATCTAGCATAATTCTTTGATCTTAGGCTTCCAAGTACTTGGACATGAAGAACAAGTAAGAATTGAGGCCTAGAATGAAAGGGTCAAATTCATCTCCAAAAGGATTGAGCGAATAGAATCAGAGTGAGGTAGGCCACTCTCTCTCTCTACATTTGTTAAACATAAGCTAGGAAAGTGTATGTTAGTTTGTTTAATCTGTTGCTAGACCCACTCATTGGGCTAGATGGATTTCCTCTATCCACAGAGGGGATTTACCTTCACAAAAATATACCTTTAACATACTTGTTAAGGTTTTCTCGCTCTCCTTACTCTACTTGACTGAGTTGACAAGGGTTGACCGAAAATAAAAAACCAATTAGAGTAAGTGGTACTAGTTAAGAGTGAAAGCATCATGATTTCAATGTGACTCTCTCTAAAAGGAATGTAGTTACCATCAAGGTATCATCAACTAGAAGAAATGAAATATTCACATAAAGAGAGGGAATAGATAGATAACCAAGTGTTGATAGTTGTACAAGTTCCTCTTAAACTTCACCTTGCTTGTCTAAGAGACCAAACATGATTTCATGAAAAAACTAACATACAGCTGCAAATAAAACAAACAAAGGAAAGAAGCAAAGAAAATTAAAGCAAATCAAGAAACAAACAAGAAAAAAAAAACTACTCCTACTCCTAACCTAGGCAAAATAGAGGCCAACTCACATAAAGTGATACTTACAATACATCCATCGATGCATTGGCTGGCCCATGTAGGAGAGAGAATGTATGTTAAGAAATATATACAATAAAAGCATCAAAAAAGAAAGATAGAACAATACAAACCAAAACTTTTGAAGCCTAAATGCATCTGCAGAAAAGAAAAAATAAAAAGCACATGAAAGACACTTTGTGGATGTACCGTGGTGTCCTAACACATTGTGAGTTGAAGAAACGCATGTACACACTTTCAAACTTGAGAAATGAGTAAACATGAATAAATAAGAAAAATTCCATTTTGGAACAATGCTTTCTACATACAACTCCTCAAATGCTTAAATAATGGGATCATGTGATACCAATGGAGGATGTGAAAATTGCAAGATAGATTGATTTTCGATGTGAACAAGAGAGTGATGAGGAGCCTAGAAAGATTCAAAATATTTTTGATCCAATGTGCAACCGACTTCAAGGCTACGAGGACCTTACATAACCATCATCTGAGGCTAAAGTGCCTTGACAACTTGAGGAGGTTCCAAGTCATCAGAAGATGGATCATCAAAGACTGGTGGCTTAGAAAGATCAGCAGTGGATAAATCATAATCGTGATTGAATGAATGAATGAAAATATCACAATAGCCACGATTATAAATTTCAAGATCACGAATAGGGGCATCCTCATGATTTGAGGAATCGTAAAGAGGCGATGATGAAAAAAGAGAAATTTTAGCCTCTATGTTTCCGGAAAGGTAAGATGAGATATTGGGAGGATCAAGGAAGAGATATTTGTCCTCTCCACATTCAAATGAAAAATTGGCATTCCACGTGTTCTACGAATGATCAAAAGTAGAAACACCTAGAAATGAATTTGGACAAGATTTAAAAGGAATGACAAAATCGTGGAAGATGTCAAGATAATGCAGAAGAGGTGTGGATGGAAGGAGGTGATCCTTCACTGCAAGTTCTTGTTTAGATTCCCACACATACTCATCAAAAATGACATTACAGGATGGTTGTTCAACACCAACTCCATCCATAACGTGATCCTCGTGAACATCATAAGAAGGATTTGAGATATATGAACACAACAACAAAAAAATATGCAGGATCAAAGAGACTGAAGGATGGACGATGAATAGATAGAACTTCATGGGAACCATTGGAGTTATAGTCCAAATATATGCAAAAATTCTGAGCAGGTGCAGTAGGAGGAGATGGTGACAAATCAACAAATGGACTCCCAACTTCTCCCACCTCGACCTACAGAGCTAGAGTTGTTTGATGAGAAGGGGACAAAGGATCACTTGAGATAGAAACCTTGTCCATCTCAGATTTAGAAGCTCTAACATCGAGGTATGTTAGGAGAGGTTCTAAATATTCTAACTCATGTGGATTTTTAGAAACGTGAACAAGATATTGAAATCATTCCTCGAAGAATTCCCAATCGACTTCATCTTCAGGAAAATCAAAATAGTTATGAACAAAACAATAATGAAAATCTTAAAGATATTTGTTAGGTTATTTTCGCAGTTTAAAATTTTTATATTAAGGGATTTACGGTCATAAAGAATGAAAGCATGGCATGATTCACCAACAAACTACTTGAAAAAGTTTATGGAGGCTGTGGGAAATGTGTGACACCTTTGATTTGTGCACCCTTCAAACGTGAGCGCAAACAACCCACAGGAAACATCCTCAAATAGGATGCCATGCCTATCATAGAAACCAAGAAAAGCAACTGCATGCCTGAGCAAGGTTATTCTACCCTTTCCATTGAACTTAATTTTGGACGAGTCATTTAAAATTCTCATTGACACTTCAAAATTTGCAGAGTAAAAAAACATGTTAGGGTTATGATTACGGAAGAAGTCATGAAATGCGTGCATAAATTCAAAATAGACTTCAAGGGCTCAGCTTTTCATCTGGCCCTCCTTCTAGTGCCAGAAATGTTGACAATGTTGGACCTGCCAACATCCAGGGGATCTCCCTTATATGAAGTCCCAACTAGACCTCGCACTGTTCGAAGTAGGAATCGTAGCAGTGGGTGGTAATGTAATGCCTTGACCGTGGAAATGCACTAAACAATGTATGATAACTTTGGGTGAGAGAAAGTGTGTGCCCCTATGGAGAGTCAAGTGTGATGCATGAAGGTTCTAATGCACAAAAGGGAAAAATGAACTGCGCCCCTTGGATGCATGTAATAGTATGTAGCTTGAAAGGAACACATGAGAAAAATGACATCACAAGATAAAATGCATAATAGTCCACAAGTTAAAGTGATGAGTTAATCCAACAACACGCATTCAATAGCATTCATAAAAATGCAAAAAGAGTAGTTCATAAGCATATGCGTAAGTTAAATAACATACATTGCCAATACAACCAAAATAGCCCTACTATATTACCAACATATGCATGAAAGCGTGTTGCCTCTGATTTTATTATTATAAGTGAAAGTTCCATCCATACATACACCATTGGCGACCACTAGCCCCAATAGTGGAACATTACAGTCAAGAACACGTGTTCTTCCAAATAAGTATACTCACTAATCAAAATACTCCCAAGCTCTTTCTAAGCCTAATCCTAGCCAAACTCTTGGCTCCGAAAATCATGTTACATGAGTTATGAGGTTCTATTTATAACAAGAGGGGGTGACTTTTCAACTCCCCTTTGTGACCTTTGGACTACCCTCAAGACTCTTCAAATTCTTCAAAAAATAACACATTACATTACATGATGACTTTTCATATTCCAATATTGACACTTGGAATTTCACTTACAACATAATTACAAATAATATTACATTTTCCACATATACCCATATAAGACAAAATAGGGTAAAGACAGCCTAATAAGGCACATCACTATGATTCTAGAGTTTGGGGGAAGTCTAGCTCAACAACCTCCACTTGCTACTTCTCGGTCACTTATCGGTGCCAAGCTTTGTACTGTTTGATGGTATCCCTAAAATTCTTAACGGTGTCTTCTTGGAAGCGGAATCTAGCCTCCATGGCATCTAGGTATACAGTCTTGGAATCTGTGTCCAAATTTTTCTTAGGCATGAGAAACATATTCTTGATCTTGACAAGACCACCGATGTATTTATGCATGTTGTGTGTGTTCAACTCCAAGTCTCCCCTAGTGGCTTCTCATATTAGGTGCTCCAAGTACTCATCGATCTCCAACCAAAAATGGTTCTTGGGTTTAGCATCGGTGAGGGAACTAGTTGATGGGATCTAGTGTTTTCTCAACAGGACATCAAAACTACTATACAAGTGCACATATTAGGCCTATGTGATATCGATGAATGAGGTGAGTTGCTCATTGTTCTGAATGAATATTCAAACCTTTTCTTTATCCAACTCTTCCTATGGCTTCATCTTCTTCACTAAGTCAAGCAAGGCCCCTTTGTACTGCATTGTCCACTCTTGTACATGGGCAATGGAAACAGGTATGTTATTTAGAGTTTGAACAAACTCTTTGCTCCGCTGCTATAAGCCATGCGAACAGAAAACCGCTTTATGCATGGTGACAAATTCATCATATAGCTTCTACATGGTATCTCCAAGTGTTGATATTTTGACAAGTATAGTTGTCCTCATATCCCCCAATGGAGAAACTGCATTTTGTGTTGTTTCTTAGAGTTGTTTTCTCTCTTGCTTAGAATCCTGCAAGTTCTTTTCCAGTTTTTCATTCTCAGCCATCAGATACTAAACATTTGAGCTTGTTTCTCCTACATATGCCATGCTAGCTTTGGCAATGGAATTTGGATGCTTCCTGATGTCTAACACTATCACCCTTTCCTTAATGAATGCAGGTGATGCATGATCATCTGGAAAGTGCTTCCTCCATGCCTGTATGATCCTCTTTCAGAACTCATCAAATGATAGATTGTAAACATCCATGACTGAATTGTCATCAAGGAGAACAACATCTCCTTTCTCACTCGAGGTTGGTTCTTATATTATAGGTGGTGGAGAATAAGGGATGACTTGTGGTTCTTTCAGCATTAGGTTAGTGTCTTCACGCTGTGACTCCTAATCCAACTCCATGTTTATCACTTGAATTAATTACTCAATCTGGTAAGAAATCTCCTGATCCTACATCTATTCACATTCTTCCTAAGTTGTTGGCTGTTCTAGCTCATCAAATTGTATCAGCATTGTTTCCTTTGTCATCACTCCTTGCCTTTGTTCTTCTTCCTGCTTCTTCTTATCTTCTCATTCTCTCCTCCTCAACTCATGTTCTTCCTTCAACTTCTTCCTAGTTTCTTGCAGCTTCAGTTTTGCTTCCTGCAACATATTATTTTCTCTCTTCCTTCACTCTACTCTCTTCATCCTTTTCTCCCTCTTTTCTTCCACTGCCAAAGCTACCTTAGCAATAATAAGATCTTCCATCATTTTGAAACTTTTCTCTCCCTCTAGATCATCAATAATCTTCCTCTTTCCTTTGTCCTACACTAGATTGATGCCTTACACTACTATTGTTGTTGCTTCCAAAGTGGATGTTGTCCATGGAGGACCCTTGCAAGTCCTTTCTATACCAACTGGCTAATTTAGTCTATAGGCATTGTAACAGTACCTCCAAGGATCCTCCTTTGGCCAATGAAATGTCTCATTGATCCATGGAAAGTAAACTCTTGTACAGTGGTCCTTGCAAATACCTTGGGGATCATATGGATTAAAATCCTTGGTGCTAAACTCTAATTTCACTATATGCTTAACTTTGGCATCTGCATCTTTCAAGCTCTTAATCTTGTATAATCTGATCCACAAAGGAAGAAGAGGCCATGACACTTTCTTCTTCGTATGCAGTCCTACTGACAACCCTATAGCGAGGTGGTATGAAACTTCTTCCATGATCAGTTCGTTAGTGGCATACCTTGGTAAGACATGTGGAGGCTTCTCTCCACCAAATATTCCGATGAAGGTGCCACATGGTGAGGCATACCAATATACAATGTCTATTATCGCCTCCATTGCTTCTCAGGACATGCAAGGTGGATCTTGCTCAAATATAAGCTTGTATAACGAGATGATAAAGTGGTCAGTTAGCCTTGCCATCACTCCTCGATAGTTGTAGTCAGAAAGAAACTTGCAATATATGCCCATGGAATACCCTTATGGTGTCTATGTCTAGCTCATGCAAGGGAACTACTTTTTTGCACATATTGCATACAGTAAGTATGTGGACATGTACAACCTTGCTTTCTCATTCTTGGGAAAATTTTGAGCCTTAGCTACATGGGACTTCAATTGTTGAGCTAACAAATGCAACTAGTTGAATGGACTCCCATCACTTACCAACTCGTCAAGTAAGACTACCCACCATTCAGGGAAGGTCTCTATGCTCTCTTAACCATATATTCTATAGGAAAAGATGATCAAGAACTAGTAAGCCTTCTTGAGGGACTTTGTCTTTTAAACATGGGTGGGTTTTTTTCTAAAATTTGATGGCTCTTTCACCCAGCACTTGAAAATGTCTCTTGTATTCACATAGATATGGGTAGCATAGAAGAGTGATTCCATGCACTTCACCAGCTCAGGCAAGTGATACATCTGCTGAAATTCTTCTTCCCTAAAGGTAGAAAGATTCTTCTCGTTGGCACTAGTCAAGGTCATAGTTTTTTCATCCATATGTGAGACAATCTAGTTGATGATGTACGCACACGGGAAGGTGGGGTACCTGCATGAAACCTTGCATAACCCTGACTTACAATGCTAAGATAGACTTGTCAGTCCTCCAAATCTGCCCCAAAGTCTTCTACAAAAGTATCTTTAATATGTTGCCATGTCAGTGTTGTTCCCTTCTCAATAAACAACTGAGTATCTGCATACACTGGTAAATAAACCGATATCTTCTCAACTACTTCCCCAAGACTTCTCTTGGTAGTTTCCTTTGATTCAGCTCACTTGTATGTCGTGTAAACTGTGATTAATAGAGAGACGTTGTAGAACTATTGTTCCTCTAGGACAAAGAGGGCACCCATGGCAAGAAAATGTCAGTTAAAAACCAAAAAAACTTCAAGGAAAGTTCAAGAAGTCAGTCAGGCACTTGATTTGAGGGATTGCACAATTTTTCTTGACAGGGGTGACTAACTGATTATGGGAACTTCACATAACGTAGTCCTAGCAGTCAAGGTGGAAGCTTAATGACTGGAACTGTGCAATGTTCAATTCAGCTTGGTCCAAGGCTTCGGAGAGACTACGGATTACGCAGTCTCAATGGCCAAGTTGGGAGGTTGGCTCCTAGAACTTCACAGTGCATATTTGGATCCAGTTCAGGCTATGCTTTACAAAATTCCCAGCTAGAGGCTTGAGTCTCCATATTGCATAGTGCAAGCTATACAAAGTGATATCCAGGAAAGGGAACACAGATCTGCCCAAGGGGAGTGTGAAAAACAAGAAAATTGGAAAGTTAGTGTTAATTTGAGTGCATATCTAACTAAGTGTTGATGCATGCATGTGAAACAAGTGCAAAAATTTATTAAACCGAAGGAAAATGATGCATGTGAGGAAAGTCGCTGCAATGGTGACTATTGGTACAAAAATAAAAAAACTCATGCGACACTTTGGAAAGGAAATTTATAACTTGAAACAAAACTTCTACAAGCTAAAACAAGTTAAAACACCATCAATCATGCAGAGAAACACTATGAAACAACACTCATGTAAGCCAAACAACAAAAGGCGATAGAAAAAGCGGAAAATACACCAAAAGCAAAACTCACCTGGAAAACCGAAGATAATCACACTAAAGGTTCCTTGATTTCATCAGGAATGCTATAGAGCCAAGATCAAGTGTCAAAATGATATCTAGTAGCATCAATTAAATAGATTTGGGAAAAATAGGGTTTATGGCGTGCATTCCTAAAATCAAGGAAAAAGTGACGCTTGGTGGAAGTTTCTAAAAATAACGCAAGTGCCTCCTTCAGGATACTAAAAGTAGATCCCTATTTTTTAGGGATGCTTTTTTCTTTTCTCTTTTTCTAGGGAAACTTTCCACGTGCACTTCCGAGAAAGACAGCGCAATTCCAGGAACTGGGAAACTTTTCGCCTCATTGCACTATGCAGTTTCTGAGCTGAGTGAGGGTTGCACAATTTTTGGGCTTAGTTTTGGGCTGCCCCCTCATGACTACGCATTTTTTGAGCTCAAGGCTAACTGGTAGTCAGGAATGCGCAATTCCCAACATCCAGGCTAGTTGCCCTCAATAATTGTGCAGATTTCTTGGGCAAGTCAAGAACTATTGTGGGACTAAGTCAAGAGATCAACTTCTGAGTTAGAAAATAAACTAAGGAAACACAAGCCAAAATGAAAATTATAAGTCTCAGTCGAAGCATAGATACCTAGATTGTTAGGTCCCTATAATACTAGTGTGTTTCCTCATTGTTATTGTTAGTGTAGCCCCCTTATTGTTATTGTTGTGCCCATGTAGACTTCATATTGTTATTATTGTGCCCTATAGAAGCCCACTATTATTATTGTTGTGCCCTTACATTATTATTGTTATGTTGGCTTTAAAGCATTGAAGAATTGTTCATTTGTGTAATGTAAAGGAGCTTTCCCCCTCATAGAGGCTAATTTTGAAGTCATTGATCTATCTCTTCTTCTATTTTGTGAGTTGGTTACATAACATTTGGTATCATAGAAAAATTTTGGAAGGATATCTTCATTGCTTTGTATTTGATAAACAGGCACAATGGGTCAAGTGGTTACCTCTGGTTGAATGGTGGTATAACACTTTATTCCATATTGCAGCAAAAATGACCCCATTTATGGAATTTTATGTATATCATCCACCATACATAACATCATTTTTAAGAGAAAATTCTAAGGTTCAAGTAGTGGAATATCACATCGAGCATCAACAACAAGTTCTCCAACTCTTAAAGGATAACCTCACTTTGGTGCAGAATAGAATGAAACAACAGGCAGATCAACATCGCACCAAAAGAAGTTTTGATGTAGACAACTGGATATATTTATGGCTACAACCATACAAACAAATGTCTCTCAAGCAAGCTAAGAAGGATAATAAATTATCACCAAAGTATCATGGTCCTTTCAAGGTGTTTCAAAATATTGGTACTATGGCATACAAATTGGAGCCACCTGCATCTTCCTAAGTGCACCTAATTTTCCATGTTTCATGCTTAAAGAAGGTTAGGTGACAAGCTCCCAATTCAAACAATATTGTCAGAACTTGACGAGGAAGGAAAAATCATATTGGACCCGAATCAGTCACAGAAACAAGAAGTTGACAACTACGAAATCGATCAATTTCAAAGTATCTCATCAAGTGGAAGAAGTTACCGCTGAAGATTCCACATGGGAGGATGAGAATTTTATACATAAGCATTCATAACTATTAAAGCATTGAGAACAACACTTTTTTGAAGGAGAGGGACATGTTAGGTCCCTGTAATACTAGTGTATTCCCTCATTGTTATTGTCAATGTAGCCCGCTTATTGTTATTGTTGTGTCCATGTAGTCCCCATATTTTTATTATTGTGCCACATAGAAGCCCACTATTTTTATTGTTGTGCCCTTAAACTATTATTTTTATGTTGACTCTGATTATATTGTGACCCATTGGACTCCTATATATAGAAATAAGGTTTCTTCATTTGAATGATCAAAGAATTGTTCATGTTTGTAAAGGAGTTTTCACCCTCGAAGAGGCTAATTTTGAAGTCGTTCATCTATCTCTTCTTCTATTTTGTGAGTTGGTTGCATAACATGGATCAGTGCAAGATGAGTTGTTGTGGTTTCAAAGGAAGGCTCCAAAATTGAAGCATAGGAAAAAAATTGGAGGTTGGTTGTAGTCGCTACAACATTAGCGACACACTGGTAGAAATCGAGCTCTACGTATGAACTTTGTCTCATGAAAATCAAGTCTAACTCTTCCAGAAGTATTGTTCAGCTCTTTGATTATCATATATTCTTTACTCAGCTTGAGTTAAAGATGATGTCACTCCCATTCTCTTTATCAAAATCCCACATACAAGGCCAAGTCAGACTAATTTGCTTCAATTGTGTATGAGGGGTAAATAGATGCACAAGCAAAATAGATTGTCAGAGTTTTAGTTTCATCTCTAGTGTTGTTCCGCTGCCAGCATGCCTAGATAGTACCCCGGTGGAGTCAATTTAGGAACAGAAGCATTGCTCTGCTGCTAACGAGCCTAGACAGTACCCTAGCAGAGTTACTTGCTTCACCTCTCTACATGGGAATCCTTTCTCTTATTTCACCCTTTATTTCATTTTTTCATTTTGTTCATTTTTCAAAGAACTATGCATATGCACTTATTTATTTCATGAGGCGGAAGAGGGATCGCAACGTATTGAGAGAAGAATAGGTTATCCCTCCAGATAAGGATATTTATATATAACATTGACATACTTGTTAAGGTTTTCCCCCTCTCATTACTCTACTTGATTGAGTTGACAAGGGTTAGCTGAAAATATAAAACCGATTAGAGCAGACGGTACTAGTTAAGAGTGAAAGCATTGTGATTTAACCAAGACTCTCTCTAAAAGGAACATATTTCCCATCAGGGTATCATTGACTAGAATAATTCAGGATTCACCTAAAGAGAAGGAATAGACAAATAACCAAGTGTTGAAAGTTGTACAAGTTCCTCTTTAACTTCACCTTACTTGTCTAAGAGGCAAAACATGATTTCATGCGAAAACTAACCTACAACTATAAAGAAAAAAACATAGGAAAGAAGCAAAGAAAAGTAAAGAAAATAAAGAAACAAACAAGAAAAGAAAAACTGCTCCTACTCATAACCTAGGCAGAACATAGGCCAACTCACATAAAGTGATACTTACAATGCATCCATCGATGCATTGGCTAGCCCATGTAGACGAGAGCATGTACGTCAAGAAATATATACAAGAAAACCATCAAAAAAGAAATATAAAATCATATAAACCAAAACATTCGAAGCTTGAATGCATCTGCAGAAAAGAAAAAATAAAAAGTGCATGAAAGACAATCTGCGAATGTACCATTGTGTCCTAACACATTGCGAGTGGAATACAAACATGTACACACTTTAAAACTTGAGAAATGAGCAAACATGAAGAAGGAAGAAAATTTTCCTTTTTCAACAGTGCTTGCTATGTAGGACTCCTCCAATGCTTGAGCAGTAGGATCGTGTGATACAAATGGAGGATGTGGAAATTGTAAGATAGATTAATTTTCTATGTGAACAAGAGAGTGATGAGGAGCCTGTAAATATTTTACAGATTTCTGATCCAAAGTTTGAATAACCTCTAGGCTACGATAACCTGACTTGACCATTAGCTCGGGCTGAAGTGCCTTGATAGCTTGAGGAGTTTCTAATTCATCCAAAGATGGATCATAAAAAACTAGTGATTTAGAAAGATCAATAGTGGACAAATCAGAATCGTGATCAAATAAATGAATGAAAATATCACCACAACCATGATAAGAAAGTTCAAGATCATGAATAGGAACATCCTCATGATCTGAAAAATCATAAAGAGGGGATGATTAAAAACAAGAAATTTCACCCTCTATGTTTCTGGAAAGGTAAGACGAGATATTGGGAGGATCAAGGAAGAGAGATTTGTCCTCTTCGCATTCAAATGAAAAACTAGAATTCCACAGGTTTGATGCATGAAGGTTCTAACACATGGAGGGGAACAAGGAGGTGTGCCCCTTGGTATCCTGTAATAGTACACGACTTGAAAGGAACACACGAATGAAATGAAATCACAAGCTAAAATGCATAATAGTCCACAAGGTAAAGTGATGAGTTAATCCAACAACACACATTCAACAACATTAGTACAAATGTAAAAAAAAGTAGTTCATAAGCATATGCATAAGTTAAATAACATACATTGCCAATACAACAAGAATAGTCATACTATATTAACAACATATGCATGAAAGTGTGTTGGCTCTGATTTTATTGTTATAAGTGAAACTTACATCCATACATACAACATTGATGACCACTAACCCCAATAGTGGAACATTACAGTCAAGAACACCTGCTCCTCCAAAGAAGTATACTCGCTCTATACTATGGAGAAGACAAGGCTCTTCACAATAATCCCAAGCTCTTTCTAAGCCTAAACATAGCCAAAATCTTGGATCCCAAAATCTTGTTTAATGAGGTTTTATTTACAATAAGAGGGGATGAATCTTCAACTCCCCTTTGTGACATTTGGAATACCCTTAAGACTTTTCAACTTCTTCACAAAATAAAACATTAGATTACATGATGACTTTTCATATTCCAATATTGACACTTGGAATTTCACTTACAACATAATTACAAATAATATTACATTTTCCACATGTACCCATATAAGACAAAATAGGATAGAAATAGCCTAACAAGACACAACATTATGATTCTGAAGTTTGGGGGAAGTCCAACTCAGCAACCTCCACTTGTTGCTTCTCGGTCACATATTGGTGCCAATCTTGGTACTGTGTGATGGTGTCCCCAAACTACTTAACGATGTCTTTTTGGAAGTGGACTCTAGCCTCCATGGCATCTGGGTATATGGTCTTGGAACCTGTGTCCAGATCGTTCTGAAGCATGAGTAGCATTGTCTTAATCTTGACAGGGCCACCGATGTACTTCTGCATGTTGTGTGCATTTAGCTCTAAGTCTCTCCTGGTGGCTTCTTGTCTTATCTGCTCCAAGTCCTCATCGACCTATAGCTAGACTTGGTTCTTGGGATTAGCATCGGTGAGGGAACCGATTGATGGGATCTGGTGTTTTCTCACTAGGACATCCAAACTACTGTACAAATGCAAATATGAGGCCTATGTGCTGTCGATGAATGAGGTGAGCTACTCGTTTTTCTAAATCAACATTTGAACCTTTCCTTTCCCCAAATCTGTATGTGACTTCATCTTCTTCACTAAGTTAAGCGGGGCCCCTTTGTACCACATTGTCCACTCTTATACATGGGTGATGGAAGCATGTATGTTTTTGAGAGTTTTAACAAATGCTTTGATATGTTGTTTTAAGACATGTAAATGGAAAACCACTTTATGCAAGGTGACAAATTCATCATAGAGCTTCCACATGGTATCTCTAAGTGTTCATACTTTGGCAAGTATTGGTTTCCTCATCTCCTCCAATACAGAAATTACATTATGCACTATTACTCATAGTTGTTCTACCTCTTTCCTAGCAGCTTGCAAGTTCTTTTCCAGTTGTTCATTCTTGGTCATCAGATATTGTACATTTGATCTTATTTCTCCTACATAGGCCAAGTTGGCTTCAGTAATGGCAGTTGGATGATTCCTGGTGTCCAACACTATCACCCTTTCCTTGATGAATGCAGGTGATTTGTGATCTTCTGGAAAGTGCTTCCTTTGTTCCTGTATAATCCTCTTTCTGAACTCGTCGAATGATAGATTATATAAATCCATGACTAAATCATCATCAAGGAGAACAACATCTCCTTGCTCGCTCGGGGCGAGTACTGATAATGGAGGTGGTGGAGACTGAGGGATGACATGCGGCTCTTTCAGCATCATAATAGTATCTTCATGCTACGACTCTTGTTCCAACTCCATGTCTGTCACTTGAATCAATTTCTCAATCTTATGAGCAAGCTCCTAATCCTACATATGTTCACTTTCTTCCTCAGTTGTTGGTTGTTCAGGCTCATCAACCTGTATCAGAGTTGTTTCCTCTATCATCACACCTTTCCTTTATTCTTCTTCCTACTTCTGCTTCTCTTCTTTTTCTCTCATCCTCAACTCATGTTCTTCTACTTGCTTCTGATTCTCTTCTCATTCCCTCCTGTTCAACTCTTGTTCTTCCTTTAGCTTCTTCTATGTTTCCTGCAACTTCAATTATTCTACCTATTTTGGAGCAATAAAAAGGGTCATTTTCACCTCTATTTACCCTACATTAACTTATCAATCCAGGAACAATTTGTTATCTCAAAGAGTGTACTCAGTTTGAGGCGGTCATTTGTCAGAGTAATGCTAGTAGTATAGTTCTCTAAATACAAGAGTAAATGGATGCTTGAAATAAGATCTACTTACAGAAATGAACCTTAAAAATCAAATCATGCACTCAGAAAGATATAGAAATTTATCAGTCAAGGGTATAGTAATGGTAACTCATCCCTCTGTAAACTGATGTAATGAAAAGACAATCAAGGAAAAGATCATCAATCTGGGAACTAGACAACATATGCCAATGCTCACTACAGTCTCAGATCATTCTGCACACCAAAGCAATGACAATGCAAATGACATGAAATGGAACAACAACTATTCTTATGAACAATATTGAACAACAAAACCTTAATCTATAGAAATGAATCCAACAATTATATCCTACAAGAATTAGGTAACAATCCTTACTCTAAAGATAAATCGGACAACAAATGGAAATAGCACGACAACTAACAGAGATGAAATATAGAATAGAAACTTGAATCAAATATAAATGTATAATAAACCAAAACGAATATCACACACAACACGCTTAATATTGAAAGGAACAATAATCTGGCTTTGATACAACAAGTATAAATCACAGTTATAAAGGATAACGATTGTGATTCGTAATGGAACAGCAACGCCATTTGAACAACAATTGTGGTTAAGTGTAAACCATAGATAAATACAGTAATACTAATTTATGAATGTACAACACGGTTACTCTATAATCGATCAGAAATGGCTATCTGTAATGAACAACAATGTTATATTAATGGTTAAAGGAACAACAATGCGTTATAAAGTCATAATGAACAACACAACTTTCCTATTACAGAGAACAACATTACTCAGTTGAGCATAAACAAAATATAACAGAACCATTATGTAAAATAGCAAAACACATCAGATTATTGAATAGAGCTAATAATGAAAACCACACACGAATTAGAAATAATGGTATAGGAGAAAGTGTTCCACCAGGGCTGGGCCCTTAGCCTCCAGGGACACACCGCTTGAGATTACTCCAGAATCAAAGATGGAACGACAACCAGATTTATATTAAAACATCAAAACAGAGTTACAGTGGATCGCTCTTCAACAAGAGTCGATGATCAAAGTTCCAAATACAAAGGAGAATTACATAAAAACAACAACAGTTCATCCCCCGGGCTAGCAGTGCTGCCCCTTCTTATAACAGCCGAGCGGAGATATCAATGATACAAAAAATCGTTAAGATATTGATCCATCGGGATCAAAGGATCTGGAGGGATTCACCAATCTATTTACTCTTAGTTATCTTCTTGTTCTCTTGCACTGATTTGGTATCTCCTTTTCCCTTCCCTGGCTAATATGCTCCAATTTGGATCGCCTTGTTTGCATGTGGTTCCCTGTCAAAGGGACAGCAGTTAACTTTGTCCTGTCTTTTCCTTTGGGACAGAAATGTTCCATTTTCTCCTTTTCCTGCATAAGAAAAGGGAAATTATTAGTTATTTTGCATTACATACAAATCCTATAGATTTTATCATAATTTCTTATTATCTACCTAGTTTATGATGCAAAGAGGTTATGAGTTTTAAAGAAAAGATGAAAAAATAAATGATAATAACATACCTTCTCTAGTACTCAACACACCCCCCTGCTTGCCCTTTTTCATGCCCTCATGAAAACATTGTAGTTGACATGCAAGGCAGTGAGAGAGTAGGCCATAGACGGGATCTGATGAGGTGGTATATAGCCATGATGCCTAGCTAGGTGTTCAAAAAGATGTCCTGTCTGACCCTCAGGCATTTCATACAAGGCTTGGTATCCTGGTGCAGGGTGCCAAATAACCGGATTGTAGAACCTACAGCCTAAACAAGATGGGCCTTCTCTCAAAATAAGGTCACCATAGAGACCCAAGCGATCAATAACTAGCTTAAAGTTCTCATAGTTAAATGGTTCCCTGAGTTGGATGTTCAGATTAGAAGTCTGATATCGGAATTTGGCAGCTACAATGGCAAGGTCCTTGATGGTAAAGAAATATTCTATCCCTTGCCAATTGATTGTTGTATGAATAGGTCCTAATGCCTCAATCACGCCCGGAGTCCTCATGAGGTTCCTATGTTTATTCCACAACTGTAATGGGTCTCTAGGCTCAGCTCACACCCATAAGTCTAATCCATTTTCTTGTCTTTGAAAGGCATTATAGGCTTTAAGCCATTTTATTTGATTAACACCAAAAGAAATGAATGCCTGTAGTTGGATATCCCCAACAAAAGGGTTAGAATTCTATTCTGTTTCTTGATCTAACACAAGGTTATGCAGATAGAATTCACATAATAATCTTTGAACCTTCACCCCATAGTGTTTACAAAAATTTATGAAATCGTCAATAGTGTTTATTTCTATCGGGGCTCCTGCTTTGACAACTTTAATTTTCAATTTCAAATATCGTTCCATTAGAAACAAGGCACAGTTCCTAGCAAGTGCTCTACTTGCTAGGATGTCAGCATACAAAGAGCATA
The DNA here is from genome assembly GCA_031772625.1 of Pinus tabuliformis. Lineage (NCBI taxonomy): Eukaryota > Viridiplantae > Streptophyta > Pinopsida > Pinales > Pinaceae > Pinus > Pinus tabuliformis. The sequence continues at coordinate 882,059,928 of CM062805.1, forward strand.
AGGTATCCATTTGTTTGATGACTACATCTAGTCTATGAGTTACCTTTTTGACCCTTTCTTCTTCCTTTCGCCATCCTTCAAAGGCCTGGCTTTCAGATAAGTTGACATTCCTCAGCTGTTGTTGCAATTTTTCATAATTTTCTCGAGAGACAGACTATTTTGTAAGTTTCTCTACTGTTTGCTGGACTTGCACCAAATCCTTTCACAGAGTTACTGTCCTCAGATTTCTATCCCACATAGTATTTGTAAACGAAAGGTTTACTTGAATCTTCTTATTGCATCGTCCCGCGTTTATGGTTTATATTTCCTTAGAGGATTGTGCCTTTGTCTGAATTTCTTTTTCACAGGCCAATATATTATTTGTTTGTACTTCAACATGGGCAACAGCTGAATGCTATTCCTTTTGGTTTTGAATGGCAGGCTGGACTTGAGTCCTCCTAGTCTTTTTCTTCAGGGGTTTCACCCGAATGGTTGCATGTTTTACCCCCGAAGTCCTTTTTGCTCTCTTTCCGATTTTCAAAACCCTGATTTTTTGTCGAAGTCATGCTATCACGTTAAGCAGTCTTTGCTATTCTTTTCGTAATATTTTAATTTCTTTTGTTTTCTTGGAAGGAAAAGTTGTCTATTTACTCGGGCCTGGACTTTCACCTTGGCCAATTTCCTGTTTCTCTTCTTGGGGTGCTTCCTCATTGTTCTGATCGGGTTGTTCAGGGGTAAAAACCCTAGCTTGTTCTGTTATTTCTTGGGTTTCTTCTTCTTCCACCCCTTCTCCTTCATGAAATTCTTCCGGTGTAGTTTGACTGGGAACAGATTGTTCCTATTCTTTATCTTCATCACTTTTCTCTCTAGATATACTTTCATCATGAGCGGAGTGATTCTCTTCTTCTTCTTCATCATTGCACAATTCTTTAGCTACATTTTTGTCATGAGCAGAATCCTCTTTTGGTTCTTCTTCGATGTGGAGGTTTAGTGGGCTGAGAGGTTGAGCATATTCTCCCATATTGGCCAGAATTTGGGCCAATTCATCCTCTTGCAATAGATTTTGCAATGGGCTTTCTTCACATTGCTCTGTCTCTTTCTCCACCTACCAGACTGCTCGGTCTCTTCCTCTGTTTCTCCTTCCTCATTTTCGTCCAACTCTTTCTCATTCTCCTCTCCTTCCAATTGCAGGGGTTTCTCATCCCCCGAATCATCTATCTCCACCGGTTGACTGGTATTCCCTTTGGAATTTTCCAGCCTCCCTCTGATCCATGCCAATCTAATGGATTTCCTTCGTTTCAATGGTCTATTCGATGTACTGGTAGCATGTTTTCGTTTTGTACCACGCAGAGCCAGTCCCCCATCTATCATGACAATCAGTTCCTCCCAACTGCTCTGTTGTTGAGAAAGATTGTAGCTAACTATCAGTCATATCAACCCATGGCGACTTACTACCAATTCTACGTGGTGAGATTTTTCCATGCTTCGGGAAACATCATGTAATAAAGAATTTAAAAACGTAGGCAAATTCACATAGCATTTCTATTTTAATGCAGCTAAAAGTTTAAGGTGGCATGGTCTTACCACGTCTTTCCTGCCTTCATAGGTGATGTAACTCTATATGATTCTTGCCAATTCTGCCCACGGATCTCCCAATGCTGCTAGTAGAACTCCCTTTCCTCTTACAGTCAAGTTCTGACCTTCATCTTGAAATATTTTTATGACGTTTCGCAGTCTCTCCTTCTTCAGAGTCCACACAAATCCAATGGCTGGTAGTCCCGAGACCTCTGCAATTATGTCAATGATGACTTCTATGTGTCTCCCTCTTACCGTCAAGTGATGTTCTTGCAAGTTCTGCAAGAATTCAATTGCTATGGTCTCGTTGGATTGTTGTAAACGATTGAGATAAACTATCCATCCTGCCCTTGTTAGGATATCTTGTGCAGTATCAGAGACTGTCAATACCTGTGGTTCTCTCTGAATTTATCTTCCTCCCATGATTAGCACATTGTAAAAACGCAAAGATGGCAATGGAACAACATGCTACTCAAGCTGCTAGGAAACACAGAGAAAATAACAAAACAACAAGCTTGTTCAAATTCCGAGTTACTTACTAATTGTTGCAGAGCATAATACAGAAATAGCTTAGGAACAACAAGCCATGCAAATTGGAAAACAATATACCGTTAAGCCTTGCTATTTGTTACAGGGAAAAGTGTCTACACAGAATTGCTTATCCCACTAAGGTGTGGTAGCTACCTTAGAAACAAACAAAGTAAAGCTACTTTCGTTTTTCCTTTATGAAATATAGATGAGAGAAGAACAAAGGAGACCAACCTCTGTCTTGCGCTTAGCTCCTAGTTCGAATCCTCTCTCTTATGATAGTCCTTTGCTACTTGCTTCCTTGTACGCCCAGCTTCACAGAGTACCTGTAGGATTAGAGTAGCATAACAATATACAAGAACATGGATCTATAATCATAAACAATCTAGGATCAGATGTAAATTGACCATACAAATGCATAAAACATAAATGACACAAGAATATGGAGGAAAACTTGAATAACTTTTATTGATAATCAAGAAAGAGCCAAGGGAGTTACAACTAGTTGTTCTGACCTAGCATCATCCTCTCAGCAAGTAAGCCCTTCTTCACCTCATAAAAAGCTTAGATCACCCAACACTATGATGTTGTCTCAAGAAACCAACAGCAATTCCTTACAAGATGCAAAATTCCAGCCCCTGGATCTCTGGGATGTGGGATCCATATATAGATATCTGTAAGGGAGATGAGTCAGCTTCTGATTTTATTAGTGTCTTCCCTCTGATAGTTCTTGCTTCCACTTGGAGATAGATGATCTCTTACTCATCCTTGGTCGAATTCAGAGAGGCAAGTGTCACAGGAGAAGTTTCTAGAAGATTCCATGCCTCTCCACCTCGTGGATTGACACTGCCATTTGTCACTTCTCGCCCATCGCACCCCATAGAAGGGATTTTTGAAATGCAACGCACCCACAGAGTGTACTTAGGTGAGATGCAATGCACTTTGCCTATGGAGCAGCTGAAATGATCCTGTTTTGACCCGTTTTGAGCATTTTTTCATGGAGAACTTCTGGGAGAAGCTGTAATCAGTTGACCTTGTTCCTTTAGGGGTTAGAACAACACTTTTAGGGACTTAGGAACCCTTGGTTTATGGACATTTTATGCTTGGGGTTGCAGTGCCCAAAAATGTCTATAACAGTTGCCCCTAAAGCATGAGGCCGTTAATCTTTTTGATGATGTCGGGTGAAATGCTTTATTATGAGGATCTGAAGTTCTTTCAAGCTGGGAGGAGACCTGTAATAAGATACAATACAATACATTATCTTCATACTTTCTTCATGATCTAGCTGAGGCGGGCATTCCCATGCTCAACTTTATAAATTCATTTTCATGTACATAGGACAGACAATCGTCTGAGTGTAGACTGATGATTCAAGTAGAGCCATTATCCCTTTGATTGGATGATTATCTGTGCAACAATGATGTACATTTGATGTCTTTATTTCCCTGAATATATATCGTAGCCCGGATGGATGAAATTAGATCCGGGGTCTTCAAATCTCATTTGATCTTCACTCGAAGTACAAGTCTAACCATGTGAGAGATGTTTTGGAGTCGAACATGGAAATACATCGCCTGATTACTAGCCAATGATGGAAGTTGTTAACAGGCGCAAGAGGAATCACCGATAATGATAATGACCCTCAAGTTACTGCAGTACAATTTACGTGGTGTGAATAAAGGACTTGGCGTCGAACACCACGCAAAATCTTTCGATCGAAGGTCATTGATGTAAACCTGTCACCGGAAGTCAGAAACTTGCCATTGAGGCATGCAAGCTTCAAAGTACTGAACGGGGTGTTCCTAGATCAACTTCTTTGATAATGAGCTGATGTCGACAAGAAGCGATATGTCATAGGAGGGCCTTAATGAATCCCACATCAATGAAACGGAATGGAGCAAATGATTTTAATGGAGGTGAAAATGATCTGGTGATATAAGGTTCAGGGTGGTGGTCATGAAAGAATGGAGTGTAAACGTATTGTAGCGGGTGAGAAATAGGTGAATTCTCTGAATGACTTCTCTTGAACATATCGGCCACACTGACGTGATGGATTGGTAGCATTAACCCCATATGCGGACGGTGTGATGGGACCATGGTGATGTGACCGGTGAATGAAACAACCTAGCCCGACTTGGATGCGGAGTGAAAGTGTCATGTTTAAGAGCGACTTGCTACCAACAAAGTTTCTTCAAGTTTTCTTCCCAATTTTTCCCCAGTCATTGCTGACTAGTACCTCTTTATTTTAGTCAAGCTTGAGGAGGATAACATATGCTTGTTCGATAATTTTCCCTTCGGGCAAACCCATCACTATGTTTTAACGAGCCTAGCGATAGTGAAACTTGTTCTTGTATGCTATGGACAAGTTTGTCGCTATTAGGTTTTAGCGAGTTTAACGACAAAGATAACTCGGTCCTTTTCATTTTTAGAGAGTCTGAAAAGGGACGTAAAGGAAACTCCAAAATTCCTTTTTCGTCATCTAATCCCTTAAGTCTGAAAAAGTATAAAACAATACATAAGGGATGAATTTTCGATACTTTTAACGAGCCGAAAAAAACAAGCGCTCGATCTTTTTGTGTAATAATCCCTCAGGTCCAAAAAGATTAAAATCTAAAGGAGGGATAGCTCTTCCGGTCCCTTTAACGAGCTAGAGAGGCCAATGGCTCGGGAATATTTTCATATTTTACGAGTCAGTTGAAAAGAGCTTAAAGGAGACTCGTCTTTTGAGGAACGAGTGATAAAATTGGGTAGCAACTGATTCCAGGTAAGGTTTGGAATTTTCCAATCACGGCAGTGTTACAAGGATGGCTAGTGGGATCACTCTTCGCAGCTATTCCTCAAAAGGGGTAAACAATCAAATGGAGGTGAATGATCAGCCATTACAGAGTGGAGGTGATGATGAGAACACGACCAAGGCTTTAAAGGCTGAAGTACTACATTCACGATGGTTATTTACCAGGAAATAGTTCATTTTTTAATGAGCTTAAATGCGGGGAGAAACATTTGCTCATGACTTATGTTTATTTTTTAACGAGCTTGAACTACGTGCTAAAACTACTCAATTAATCCAGTCGTAAAATAAGAATGTCTCATATATGAAAATGGCCATTTTTTGAGTTTTGCCCCACATCCTTTATTTATGCAAGTTAGGAAACGACCAATCCTATGAGTTTAAAGGGTTAGAGGACCTACAAATTTAAAAAATAAATGGTCGCTCTTCGCTTGCACGCCAAAAGGTTTGCATGCCCCCAGGTATAAAATAAAGCTTCAAGGTCACCTTTCATTCTACCGACAAAACATTTGTTTTATCAAGAAAGGTCTACCTCTTTCAGGTTACCAAAGATTGTTTTATTCACACCGCAAACAAAACACTTCTTCGGCGATGTCTACCGAAATAGACAAAGGTGAGACAATCCACTCACATAACTTTGACGAGGGAATCTTATTCCAATCTAACCCCCTTTTCCAATCACGGATGAGAGTACAGACTAGTCATATATCTCTCGCGGAAACCTACCCTATACCCGAAGTTTTCCTACCGAAGTAGACCAGGGTGCATGCCCCCTGGGTTTCAGTCATGTCCTCCAAATCACTCGCGCTCATCAGGTGGACGGACTGGAGATTGATGAGACATTCCTTGTGTGAAAAGACCATTCAGGGATGGCATATGACTATTTGCTCTGTGCGATCTGGGAAATGAAAGCTGGTCTACGAGCTTGACCACTCTTCCTTCATGCGGAAAACACATTACTCTAAAGAGTGAGGAGACAATCACTCCCATGCAATAAATATAGTCTCGTCCAAGGAGTAGATTATAATCCAGGGGTCCTTGGACTACCATTACGTTCATTTGAACGGTTTTCCCTCTCAATGTTATGGGCACATTGGGAAGGATCCCTAACGGTCGATTGGTTCCTTTGTCAAAGCCTGTTAGATTTCTCATCTCAGGCAAAAGCGATGGCGAACCAAGTGCTTTCCAAGTAGTCGAGGAAAGGATACTCACAGAAGCCCCTTCATCTATGATGGTACCAGCAATAACCATTCTATATATTTGAGCAATAATTCGGAATGGTACACTAGCCGGTAAGCGGTGTCTTCCTAGTTGATTCCAGTCGAAGGAAACAACTAGGTTGCTTGGAGGTGGGACTGAATAGATGACTGGGTATGACTCTGACGAAATTCCTTCCTGCGATAAAGGAATGGGTAAATTGCCCCCATGTTCATCGGAGTCTGTGCTTACGAAAAGAATTTGGACGATGTCATCCTAATTCTCTTATGTGACTGTATCACTTGAATATGGAACCTCTGAAGGCAAGACCGGGTCAACTGCCGCCTCGACCTTTTGAATTTCATATGGTATGGGTTCAGATGGTTTGTCTTCAATGGTAGATGCTTCGGCTGACCACCTGGGCGGGTCAGCCGGATTTTCAACTAGTGACGGACTCGGCCAGAGTTTTTTATATCCAGGAGGAAGTCATAATGGTGAAACCGGACGATCGTCCAAAACTCTTTTAGCCTCCTCTAAGAAGGGACAATGGTGGATGGCATGATTTCCTTCGCACAGTTTACAAGGAAATCTATATTTTCCTTTTTGTCCTGGGGCTTCACTTTCACTAGTCGATGGTGTATTTTCAACATGATCATCAGAGGTTGACGACATCGGGTTGTGCAAACGAGGAGACCAGTCCCTTAAGATCCGAGGGATGCAGGGACAATCTCTATGATAGTGGTCTCTTTTGCAAATGACACATGGCGATTTAGGCCTGGTCGATGCAGTGTGTGGATTTTCGCTAGACGATGTTTGGTTGCCCCCTTTCGCTTTTGGCTCCTTCTTCTTCTTCTCTTTCTTCTTCTTTTCCTTCTTCTTCTCAGATACTTGATTTTTGGCTTTACCACCCCCATCAAGCGAAGAGGAAGGAGGAGAGGAAGAATTGGAGAAAGTAGAGGGTTGGGGGGTAACTCTCGATTCGTCTAGTTGCTAACTCAATTGTTCAGGAATTGCGGTGTTCTGAACGACAGAGGTTGAGAAGAGCCATACGGGCAAACCGATTGTCTATCCTAGAAGTGACAATGTGGCCATATGTGGTGCACCAACATCTCCCCAAGAGGAGAAGGGACTAGGATTTCCTCCACGGGGAATTCCTTGGTTGGTGGATTCCATTTTCTCAACCAAAGATCAATGTAGGAAAGGGTGATGATTATTCCATTTAAAATAAATTTTAGACGCTTTGACACAACTTGTTTTTTCAATTTTAAAGAGTCAAGAAAAAACAAAAGATGACTCTAGTTGCCTTCGACTTTAATGAGCCTGAAGTGACAAGTGCTCAGATGGACCTTTTCCATTAAGGAGTCTGAAAAGGAACGAATGGGACTGCTCTAGAAATCTAGGTAGAGGGATTACCAAACCAATCGCAAAACTGCAGAATACATTTTATGGTATGGAAATCAATCTTCCCGAATGCTCTGTTCAGTGCATTGCGATCGATAGGGTGGCAGACACGGCTTCCTATGGATAAAGGATTAAGCCTATTGTGGTCTCCCAAAATATACTCGACGGTACATGGGAGCACAAGTCCGTACTGGCACTTATCGTCTCAAAGTGGAGGAATCACCCAACCATCAGTGAGAACAATAGTTACCAGGCTTTACGACGCCGGAATACGTCTCTAGCCTAGACTTCTATATGTTGTGCATTAGGTTCCAAATCGTTGTTAGATTCCTTAAATTTATTTTATAGTTGATCTTGCTTAAGAAATTTTCCTTTCATGTTCACCGTGAGATGTAGATGTACAATTCCTAAAATGCAATATAAGATGATAAACAGTCTTTTATCTTCTTTGTGCAATGAAAATCCTAGCTACTAAGGAAAGAAAGACAGAATTCTTTCAACAAAGAGCAAAGAGCACACACTATATGCACTGTCCTAAATCAAACCAATCAAATAGTATAAATGCAAATGCACATGCATGTATTTGTTTTCAGCTTTCTTAGTATGTGAATGATAAAAATAAAGCTAATGCGCAAATCTGAATTACTTTTCAAGCGACAATTACTAACAAGTTTCTTTTCAAAATAAAAAATGAATACAATCACAACACTTTACGATTCGGAAATGAATACTTGCTTTCGACACTAGAAAAATTACAAATTTAGATCAAATACAATAGTAACAGGGTAATCGACTATCAAGAGCAACCAAACTCTCTCCTATGACTAAAAACAACACTTGCGACATTTTCAAATCAAGAAACGACAGTACAATTACGTTACTTTTTTTCAAATGAGAACTGAAAATGACTCAACAAATACACAAAAACATTACAGTTCTTTGCATAATGGAGGCGGAATATCAATAAGGAAAGGGGTTTCAAACAGAGATATACTGACTACAAGTAGCAAAATTCATGAATAGAACTGAAAAGAATGAACACAGAAACCAAAAGCTGAGGAACAATGCCTAGTCTGATCAGCGCACCTGTAACACAGTGAACTTGAAATGCAGCGCACCTACTACACTCAGGAAGTGCGCTGAATTTCAGATTCACAGAACAGAGCCTGTGCTGGGCCATAGACGAGACGTTTCTTGGGTTCCAGGTCACAGTTTGTAGTTTAGTTCAGGGTTTTTGGCCGAGCAAATGGTAATCAGTAAATCAACAATCAGGGGTAGATCTAAGGAGGTTACTAGAGCTACCACGAGGGCAATCAGAGGGTTTGTAAATCATTTGTTTAATTCATAAACAAAACTCGGAGATTGACTAAAGCGGCATTTATCTACTTTGCATTTGCATAGAAAATGCAGTTCGAAAGCTACCTGGCTCGACTTCAAGCTCCGTCTGTAAGTTTATAAAATAAACAACAAGGAAGATAAAAAAAACAACCTAATCGGTCCCCAGCGGAGTTGCCATTTTCTTACAGGGAAAAGTGTCTACACAGAACTGCTTATCCCACTAAGGTGTGGTAGCTACCTTAGAAATAAACAAAGTAAAGCTACTTTCATTTTTCCTTTATGAAATATAGATGATAGAAGAACAAAGGAGACCAACCTCTGTCTTGCGCTTAGCTCCTAGTTCGATTCCTCTCTCTTCTGATAGTCCTTTGCTACTTGCTTCCTTGTATGCCCAGCTTCACAGAGTACCTGTAGGATCAGAGTAGCATAACACTATACAAGAACATGGATCTATAATCATAAACAATCTAGGATCAGATGTAAATTGACCATACAAATGCATAAAACATAAATGACACAAGAGTATGGAGGAAAACTTGAATAGCTTTTATTGATAATCAAGAAAGAGCCAAGGGAGTTACAACTAGTTGTTCTGACCCAGCATCATCCTCTCAGCAAGTAAGCCCTTCTTCACCTCATACAAAGCTTATATCACCCAACACTATGATGTTGTCTCAAGAAACCAACAGCAATTCCTTACAAGATGCAAAATTCCAGCCCCTCGATCTCTGGGATGAGGGATCCATATATAGATATCTGTAAGGGAGATGAGTCAGCTTGTGATTTTATTAGTGTCTTCCCTCTAATAGTTCTTGCTTCCACTTGGAGATTGATGATCTCTTACTCATCCTTGGTCGAATTCAGAGGGGCAAGTGTCACAAGAGAAGTTTCTAGAAGATTCCATGCCTCTCCACCTCGCGGATTGACACTGCCATTTGTCACTTCTCACCCATCGCACCCCATAGAATGGATTTTTGAAATGCAACGCACCCACAAAGTGTACTTAGGTGAGATGCAACGCACTTTGCCTATGGAGCAGCTGAAATGATCCTGTTTTGACCAGTTCTGAGCATTTTTTCATGGAGAACTTCTGGGAGAAGCTGTAATCAGTTGACCTTGTTCCTTTAGGGGTTAGAACAACACTTTTAGGGACTTAGGAGCCCTTGGTTTATGGACATTTTATGCTTGGGGTTGCAGTGCCCAAAAATGTCTATAACATTGTTCCCAAGTGAAAATTCTCCGAATAATAGTCTGACATGTATGCCAGCAAATTATGAGGTCACCTGCTCCCCCCTGCAATGTGATAGGCCATCCTCAGTTGTCAAATGAGGGAGTGGCATGTCGAACTGCCATGGTACAGAGTCATAAAGGAACAACGTATACCGAGATTCCATGTTTACAAAAGGAGCAGATTTCTGAAATCAAGGTGTATAATAGAATCGCTTAATAAATAAGAGAATGTCGTGATATGATGCGAGGTTGGGAAGATAGGACAGTTGACGTGCACAAAAATTATGATGCGGTCATTATCAACTTTTTCTGTCATAATTGATTATAATAAATTTTCATGTGTTTAAATGTTCGGGGAAATTATATACATAATCTCATTTGACCAATTACGAAGGTATAAGATAAAGAAGGGACTTGATAATTGCTATTGGTGTATAAGGAATGTGACTTCAATACCATGAACATAGCTCTATTGCCCATGGGTGTCCATAACCTTGACAGAGTTGTTTCTTTCACCCATGGAACCATGATCCTTCGTGTATGCTTAGGAAAGTGTTGTGCAATGTCAAAATGGAGGCCATTATGCTGGCTTGGTAACCAGATAAACCATAATTCCATTCACCAGGAAGGAGTGAAAAGTGGGCAGGCTAGATCGTGATGAGACCTCCTGTTCCAAGGACTCTTTATTTTTTCTGATGTGCCTCTTGGATCATCTCCCTGGTGTGGTGGCCATAGTGGGAATTCCACTTCACTTTCTTCCTTATGATCATGGTAGGTTGGCTTTTGATGAGACCCCCTATCCTTCATTTGACAAACCATATTAGCAAATCATATAAACATTTTTCTCTATTTTTCTCTTTTATAAAGTACTTTCCTATTTATACACAAAGGGTGGTTCAGCACTCCTTAAGAGTAGGAATGGTGGAAGAAGTCCTAACATCTCAATAGAAAAATATACCCTTTGTTGTTATTCCTTAATAATGATCAAATAAGATTATGGGAATTTAAAAAGAACCACCCTGATAAAGATAACCAATCATATTAGTATTAGTAGAATAATGACAGCAAAGTGATCAATAGTTGTGTCCTTTCCTCTTTTCTCCTATCAATTCAAAGCAATTTCTTGTAAAAAAAAATTGCGATTTTATGTAATTTTCTAATTTCAGTATGCCCTAGTTTTGTATCCATTGCATAAGTGTATATCTATGCTCCAAATCATAAGAAAAAGACTCGAAAATGTTGTAGATTGAGAGGAACAATAGCTATCCTTTAATTGGAACAGCAAGGAGAACAAGTGTAAGTAAAAGAAATGCGAAAATGTTGTCCTTTCAAAAAGAAAAAAAAAATGCAATTGTTGTTCCTTTGGAAAAGGAACAGTAGAAAATGCAAGTGTTGTTCCTTCGGAAAAAGGAACAGAAGAAAACAAAAGTGTTGTTCCTTCGAAAAAGGAACTGCAAAAACAAACGTGTTGTTCCTTCGGAAAAAGGAATAGCAGAAAAAAAAAGTGTTGTTCCTTCGGAAAAGGAATAGAAAAAACGAAAGTGTTGTTCCTTCGAAAAAAGGAACAACAAAAAAAAAAGTGTTGTTCCTTCGAAAAAGGAACAGCAAAAACAAACGTGTTGTTCCTTCGGAAAAAGGAACAGTAGAAAACAAAATTGTTGTTCCTTCAGAAAAGGAATAGAAAAAACAAAAGTGTTGTTCCTTCAGAAAAAGGAACAGCAGAAAACAAAAGTGTTGTTCCTTTGGAAAAGGAACAACAAAAACAAAAGTGTTGTTCCTTCGAAAAAGGACTAGCAAAAACAAAAGTGTTGTTCCTTCAGAAAAAGGAACAGAAAAAAACAAAAGTGTTGTTCCTTCGGAAAAGGAACGGCAAAAACGAAAGTGTTGTACCTTCAGAAAAAGGAACAACAAAAAAATGGAAGTGCTATTCCTTTGGAAAAAGGAACAGTGAAATGGTGAAAATGTTGTTCCTTCTGAAAGGAACAACTGAATGCAAAATTGTTGTTCCTTCGAAAAGCAACAGCAAAATGCAGAGGTGTTGTTCCTTGAAGAAGGAACAGCAAATTGGTGAGAATGTTGTTTCTTCCTAAAAGGAACAATGAAGTGCAAATACAAAAAAATATGTACAGAGAATAATTTACGTAATAAAAAAAAAGAATTATGTACAGAATGTAAGAACAATTGAATCAGTTAATGAACCAGAGGTGAGGAAGATTTCTCTTCCTCCACCAAAATCTGCATGTCAGAGTCTTTGCGGAGTTGCTGGTAGAAGGATTCCCGAGTAAGTGGTTTGCGGTATAGTTGAACTCGGTGACCGTTTGCCTTAAAGGTATGTCTGGATCCATCACTGGTGGTTAGAGTAATGGTGCCATTATCATGTACCTTCTGGATTTTGCATGGCCCTATCCAACGAGTCTGAAGTTTCCCTGGAAAATCCTGAAACCTGGAATCATATAGGAGTGCCCAATCTCCTTCGCGGAAGACTTTCTTTTTAATGAGGGCATCATGCCATTTAGCTCATTGTTGTTGGGTCAATGCAGTGTGTTGAAGGGCAGAGAACCTGATTTCATCTAGCTCATTGATCTGTTGTAATCTATTAATCTGTGCCTCGTTTAGATCTAGACCGACTTCTTGTGCTATTCGTAGTGTCTGTATCTCGAATTCTATTGGAAAGATGGGTTCCTTTCCAAATACTAGTTGGTATGGTGAAAAGATGGTAGTGATTCTCCATGTTGTTTTGTAAGCCCACAAGGCTTCCGACAACCTTGTAACCCAATCGCGTTTGTGTGACGCAATGGTTTTTGTTAGGATTGATTCTATTATTTTATTGGTGCTTTCTACTTGACCATTTTCCTGTGGGTGGTATGGAGTAGTAATTTTATGCTGGATATGATAGCTTTTTAGTGTTGCAGTAATTTTGTTACCAGCAAACTGTGGTCCACCATTTGTAATTATATCTCCTGGGAGGCCATACCACACAAATATATGGAACAGGAACTGTATGACGGAATCCTCTATAGCTCTCGGCAATGCCTCTGCTTCAACCCATTTGGTGACATATTCTGTTGCTACCAAAATATATGTTTTCTGGTTCGATGATGGGTTAATTGGACCAACAAAATCGAGGGTCCGTCACTCGAATGGTTCAATAACTAGCTGTGGGTTCAGGGGCATTTCGTCGAACTGTCCAGGGTGTCCTGTTCTTTGGCAGTTGTCATAAGCTTGAACGAACTTCTTTGCATATTTGAAGATCGTGGGCCAATAATACCCTATTTGTAGCACCTTGTGACCAATTCTCTGATCGGCGAAATGTCCACCACACAGTCCGTCATGACAAGCTTTCAAAATTTCAATAATTTCATCTTCACGGACGCATCTCCTGATGTGCATATCTGCCCCTATATGGAACAGGTAGCCCCCAATCCAAGAAAATCGAGTACTACACTGGACAATCTGTTTTCGTTCATTGGGGGTCAGATGTTTTGGTAATTTGCCTACTGCTAAATAATTTGCAACCAGCATACCATGGTGTTTTAACAATGACAACAAACAAATTTTCATCTAAAAATTGATCTTCAACTACTACTGTGTCCATTGGTTTTGGAATTCGTGAGAGAAAGTCAGCTACATGATATTCTTTTCCAGATCGGTCCTTTATTGTGATATTGAATTCTTGCAATAAAATTAGCCATCTGGTTACTCTACCATTTTGGATTGGTTTATTTGCTAAATATTTTATGGTAGAGTGATCTGTATACAAGATAATAGGATATCCAATAATATAATGCCTAAATTTATTGACAACATGTATTACAACTAAAAATTCCTTTTCAGTAACAGTATAGTTCAATTCAGCAGGAGATAAATTCTTGCTAATATAATAAATTGCATATGGTTTTTTATCTTCTTTCTACCCAAGGACTGCTCCAATAGCTGTATCTGAAGCATCTGATGAAATTTGAAATGGCAGGTCCCAATTTGGACCTATAAGTATTGGAGTTGTTGACGCAATATTTTTCAGATCCTCAAAAGGACGGTCACATTTTTCTGTCCAAACAAAGTCAACATTACCTGTTAGTGCATATAGAGGTGCAACAATGTGAGAAAAATGTTCTATAAATCTTCTATAATAACCAGAAAATCCAAGAAAACTGCGTACCTCTGTCTGAGTGGTAGGAGTAGGAATTAGTAAAATTATTTGAATTTTGGCTAGGTCTACTTGTATTCCAGCTGCTGAGATATAATGGCCTAAAATAAGTTCTTCAGTAATCATCATATAGCATTTTTCATGGCTCAAACAGAGCCTAGTGGCAATGCACTGCTGCAACACTTTTTCCAGTGTGTCTAATGCTGGGTCAAAATCATCTCCGTATGGTGTAAGATCATCCATGTATACTTCGAGCCCTTCATTTATTAAATCTAAAAAGATGATGAGGATAGCCCTTTGAAATGTGGTAGGGGAATTGCATAGGCCAAAAGGTAGAACTCTGTAAGAAAATTTTCCCCAAGGACAAGTAAACGTAGTTTTGTCTTGGTCTTCAGGGGAAATCTAAATCTGATTGTATCCACTAAAGCCATCTAAGAAGGAGAAGAATTTCTTTCCTGCTAAAGTGTCTAATACTTGGTCAATGAATGAAAGGGGAAAGTGGTATTTTTGTGTTGCTTTATTTAGTTCTCTGTAATCTACACAAATTCTCCATTTTCCATTCTTCTTTGGCACCACAACAAGTGGAGAGACCCATTTACTATCGAAGATAGGGTAGATAAAGTTCACATCTAAAAGTTTTTGAATTTCAGCTTTTACAATGTCTTTTAGATGAGGATTAAGTCTCCTTTGTGGTTGGTGAATGAGCCTTGCATCCTTTTCTATGTAAATGTGGTGTGTACATAACTGGGAATCAATTCCTTTCATGTCAGGGTAATCCCATGCAAATGCTTCTTTGTATTTCCTCAGTAGTTGGATCAGCTTCTCTTCTTGTTCAAAAGTTAGGTTGGCATTAACATTTAAAGTCTTTCTTGGCTCAATTTCTACAGTTTTTCTATTTGAGACAGGGGTAGTAGGTATTGTTTGATCATGAGTATCTTTAAGAGGATCTTCTTCTAATTCATTATCAAATGCTACTTCTATCATGTGACATTGTATGTGGGGTCTAGATTCAGCTTGGCTAATAAAATTGTTAATGGAATCATCCTCTGTTTAATCTTTGAAATCGAGGGCATATTCTATGGTTAATGGAGATATAATATTTTCGGTGAGGTATGATACAAGATGTTTGTTAGTTCTTATTATTGTGACACTTGGCTGGGTTAGAGGATATAAAGCTAGATTATTGATATTAGCCCCCCTAGTTATGGTCATACTGCCTTGTAGGCAACCAATATAAGCATCAACAGTTGCAAGCCAAGGTCTGCCTAAAATCAACGGATGTCCATCAAGTCGGTTTTTGGGGTTTATTATCAAAAAATAGGCAGGATACTCCCATGAATCAATGAATACCATGACATCATGCAGTGTGCCTTCTGGCCTAACCATGGATCGGTCGGCCAGTTCTAATAAAGTGGAAGTCGGTTCTACTGATGTAATGCCCAGTTTTTGACAAGTGGTGGTTGTTAAGGTATTGATTGCGACTCTTAGATCTACTAAGGCATTTGAGAAGGTTTGTCCATTAATTTGTACTGTTATTATTGGATTTCTTGGGTCTTCATATTTAATGGGTGTTTCTTTTCGTGATAATAGGTCGGATAAGGTACCAACTACTTGGACTGTTGAGTTATTTGCTATTTTCCTCCTTGGTTTTTTTATACATAGTTCTTTGATGGTCTTTGCATATATTGGGATGTCTTGGATGGCTTGGAGGAGGGGGATTTTTATGTACAGATTTTTCAGTTCTCCCAGAATGTCAAAATCAAGATGTTGTATAGGTTGAGGTATAATTAATCGTTCTGGGAATGGGGGAGAATATGTGGTTACTTGATCATGAATTTGTTGTCTGGTCACATCCTCTTCTTGTGGTGGTTGTTCTATAGGTAACTGATTTTCAACTTCAGCAGTTTTATTTCCCTCTATTTCTATAATGCGCCCAGATCTTAATTGAAGATCATTACACTCCTTTAGATCGGTTTTTGGTTCTAGTGTTTCAATTATTTGGATAGATTGGACTGATCTATTATTTGGATTAGGGTTGGGTTGGGCCGGGATTTGTGGTCTTAAGTTAGACTGAGGGTTTTGTTGTAATGCTGGCAGTGTAGGTTGAGGGTGCATAATGGTTCCTATTGGCTGATTCATCGGTCTTTGCAAGTTTGTCTGCCAGGTTTGACTATGTGAAGTAAGAGGGGACCATTGTGTTGGATATACATTGTTTTGCCAATGTGGTGGAGTATAGGGAAAATTTGGCCAACTGGGTTGACTTGCTTGGTTTGGCCATGGTGATGATGAAGGGAATGGTTGTTGTGACCAATTTGAGAAGGGAAGTTGATTTTGCCACATTGTATTATATTGTTGAGCATGATATTGTGAAGGCTGAGAAGAAGAAGTTGGATCTGGGAACATACCTGATTGTCGCGGCTACCATTGACGACGTTGATTGAGTAGGTACATCAGTTCTGGCTCTTCTTTCACTTCCTTATATATTGCTTTCAATCCAGGAAGTGAGGGACAACTCTCTGTAGAGTGGTTTTTTGTACAAATGGCGCAAACTTGGGCTGCATCTAATGGACACTCCTTGTGGCTGTGTTTCTTTCTGCATCTGGGACAGAAGTTGCCAAATTTTGTTCTTCCTTTGCTTGCTTTTGTTTGGCCTGCATAATATCAAGTTGTGTTGTCAGTGTCCCTCCCAAATATGTCAGTTTTAAAATTTTCTAATAAATTTCCAATTTCTGTGTGAGTTACTCCCTCTGCAGAGATCTTGTTGTCTCTTGTAAACCTGTCATGTTCCGCTGGTTTTAGTCTTGTGCTACCTCTCGAGCTCCTGATACATAAATCAATAATGTCAGCAAAATTTTCCTGATAAATATCTCCTTTTCCCATAATATTTAGTGTTTCAATCCATTGTTCCTTCATTCCCCTAATTAATGTTGTTTTTAATACATTATTAGGTAAGGGTAATGATGCATAAGGAGATCTTTGAAGATTATACTGGAAACGTTCAACATACTCTTCTAATGTTTCATTCGGTCTAGCTACCATTTGAAATATTTCATCTTTTAATTCTCTAGACCTGCAATAGTCCTGATATTTCTTTAGAAAAACATCTTTCATTTGATCTCAATTGTTTATAACACCACCACCCAATCCCATAAACCATCTTAAAGCAGCCCCTTTTAATGTAGAGGGAAATAATTTCAGTTTCTGGGGATCGGTGGTATAGTCATATCCTCTACATAGCACATCAAATTCAAATAAGAATGCATCCAGATCTTCTGATGTAAGGCCATGGAATGTAGGGATATGCTGGAGAGGAATTTCTTTCATAGGTGCATTAGTTGTAGTATCCACAATGGGGTATTGCAGTGTAGAGGTTTGGGTGTTTGGCTGGTTCTAGGCCATTTGGTCAAATATATGCAAATAACCTTCTGGGATATCTAGGAGGGTATTCCTAGGCTATCGAGGGGGAATGGCTTTAACAAGAATGGCCTTAACAACACTTCCTTTATCTGGGATGATGAAAGTGCCTAATGTCTGGGAGGATTCTGGTTCTTGAGGTTCTTCAACTTCGTTATAAATGATTTTTGCAGCACTTCCCTTATCTAGGCTACTTAATGGCTGAATTATCCCAAGAGGAGATCTTGATTCTTCAGTTTCTCCTATTTCTCCTCTCCCTTCATAGAG
This sequence comes from Pinus tabuliformis, assembly GCA_031772625.1. NCBI lineage: Eukaryota > Viridiplantae > Streptophyta > Pinopsida > Pinales > Pinaceae > Pinus > Pinus tabuliformis. Next base: position 882,077,795 of record CM062805.1, read on the forward strand.
GTTGCTAAGGTTCCCTTCTTGCAATGATTTTGGGCTATAATTCTCAATTTCTTGAAAATCGTGCTCTTTGGTTTGACTATGCACCTCATCAAAGGCTACAGATGGTGATCCTGTGGCCTGAAGGGAACTAGTAGGTTGTCTAGAAGCAACTTTTCTAGGTCCTAATGAAGATTGAGATTCTGCTTTCCTAAGGATTTCGTCTATAAAGGTCGATTGGCCAAGGGTCACCGGCCCCTTAGCTTTGTTAGACTTGGGTAGCAGCTTATATTTCTTTTCAGGCATTTTCTGCTAAGTCATGCACACAAATCAAATGCTAATTTCTACCCAAAGAATAGCAACAAATCTACAGGAAAGCGGGCAGGGGAGTAGGGCTATTACATGCTCTGTACGCAAGTTCTTACCTTCCATTTTTAAAACCTACTTCTCTCCTAGCAGGTTCTTACATCACTCTGGAAAACAAACAAATGGCTACACTCTTCCCCGACAACGACGCCAAAATTTCGAGCAGTAAAAAGGGTCTTTTTCACCTCTATTTACCCTACATTAACTTATCAATCCAGGAACTATTTGTTATCTCAAAGAGTGTACTCAGTTTGAGGCGGTCATTTGTCAGAGTAATGCTAGTAGTATATTGCTCTAAATACAAGAGTAAACAGATGATTGAAATAAGATATACTTACAGAAAAGAACCTTAAAACTCAAATCATGCACTCAGAAAGCTATAGCAATTTATCAGTCAAGGGTACAGTAATGATAACTCATCCCTTTGTAAATTGATGTAACGAAAAGACAATCAAGGAAAAGATCATCAATCTGGCTAGACAACATATGTCAATGCTCACTACAGTCTCAGATCGTTCTGCACACCAAAGGAATGATAATGCAAATGACAGGAAATGGAATAGCAACTATTCTTATGAACAAGATTTAACAACAAAACCTTAATCTACGGAAATGAATTCAACAATTATATCCTACAGGAATTAGGTAACAATCCTTACTCTAAAGACAAATCGGATAACGAATGGAAATAGCACGGCAACTAACAGAGATGAAATATAGAACAGCAACTTGAATCAAATATAAATGTAAAATAAACCAAAACAAATATCACACACAACACTCTTAATATTGAAAGGAACAGTAATCTGACTTCGATACAACAAGTATAAATCGCAGTTATAAAGGATAATGATTGTGATTCGTAATGGAACAGCAACGCCATTCGAATAAAAATCACAGTTAAGTGTAAACCATAGATAAATACAGTAATACCAATTTATGAATGTACAACACGGTTACTCTATAATCGAGCAACAATGGAAATCTGTAAGGAACAACAATGTTATATCAATGGTTAAAGGAACAACTATGCGTTATAAAGTTAGAATGAACAACACAACATTCCTGTTACAGAGAACAACATTACTCAGTTGAGCATAAACAAAATATAACATTTTTGTTATGTAAAATAGAAAAACACATCATATTATTGAACAAAGCTAATAATGAAAACCACATATGAATTAGAAATAATTGTACACGAGCAAGTGTTCCACCAGGGCCGGGCCCTTAGCCTCCAGGGACACACCACTTGAGATTACTCCCAAATCAAAGATGGAACGACAACCAGATTTAAATTAAAACATCAAAACAGAGTTACAGTGGATCGCTCTTCAACTAGAGTGGATGATCAAAGTTCCAAATACAAAGGAGAATTACATAAAAACAACAGTTCCTCCCCCGGGCTAGCAGTGCTGCCCCTTCTTATAACAGCCAAGTGGAGATATCAATGATACAAAAAATCGTTAAGATAGTGATCCCTCGGGATCAAAGGATCCTGAGGGATTCACCAAAATGTTAATTCTCAAATATCCTCTTGTTCTCTTGCGCTGATTTGGAATCTCCTTTTCCCTTCCCTGGCTAATATGCTCCAATTTGGATCGCCTTGTTTGCATGCAGTTCCCTGTCAAAGGAACAGCAGTTAACTTTGTCCTGTCTTTTCCTTTGGGACGAAAATCTTTCGTTTTCTCCTTTTCCTGCATAAGAAAAGGGAAATTATTAGTTATTTTGTGTTACATACAAATCCTATAGATTTTATCATAATTTCTTATTATCTACCTAGTTCATGATGCGAAGAGGTTATGAATTTTAAAGAAAAGATGACAAAATAAACAATAATAACGTACCTTCTCCAGTACTCAACACCTACAACCTCTTATTTTTTCTCTTCCTTTTCTTTTCTCTCTTCATCCTTTCTTACCTCTTTTCTTCTGTTGCCAAATCTTCCTTTGCAAGAATAGGATCTGCAATCATTTTTCAGCTTTTCTCTCCCTCTGGATCATCAACAATCTTCCTCTTTCCTTTTTATTACACTGGATTTATCCCTTATGTTGTTGTTATTGTTTCTTCCAGAGTGGTTTTTGTCTGTGGTGGAGCCTTCCAAGTCCTTACTATACCCACTGGCTCATTGAGTCTGTAGGAATTGTAATAGTACCTCCAAGGATCCTCCTCTAGCTAATGAAATGTTTTGTTGATACATGGAAAGTAAACTCTCGTATAGTGGTCATTAAAAATACCATGGGGATCATACAGATTACATTCCTTGGTGCTAAACTCGAATTTCACTATATCATTACTTTCGACATCTAAATATTTCAAGCTCTTAATCTCGTATAATCTGATTCGCAAAGGAAGAGCGAGCCATGGCGCTTTCTTCTTCCTATGTAGCCCTGTTGAAAACCCTATAGCAAGGTGGTATGAAACTTCTTGCATGATCACTTTGTTAGTGGCATACCTTAGTAAGACATGTGGAGGCTTATCTCTGCAAAATACTCTAATTAAGGTGCCACCTAGTGAGGCATACCAATTTACAATGTCTACTATCGCCTCCATTGCTTCTTGGGACATGTGAGGTGGATCTTGCTCAAATATAATCTTGTATAATAAGATGATAAAGTGGTTGATTAGCCTTGACATCACTCCTCGATAGTTTCAATCAAAAAGAAACTTGAAATAGATGTTCACGACAATCCCTTGTGGTGTCCATGTCCAGATCATGCCAAGGAATTGATTTTTTACACAGATTGCATCCAGTAAGTATGCGGACATGTAGAACCTTGCTTACTCATTCGTGGTCAGATTCCAAGCCTTAGCTACATGGGACTTCGACTGTTGATCCAACAAATTCGACCAGTTGAATGGCCTCCCATCACTTAACAACTGGTCCAATAAGACTGCCCACCCTTCAAGGAAGGTATATGTGCTCTCTTGACCATATATTCTGCAGGCAAAGATGACCAAGAACTAGTAATCCTTCCTTAGGTACTTTGTCCCTTAAACATGGGTTGGTGTGTGTCTAAACTTTGACAGTGCTTTCATTGAGTGTTTAACAATGTATATTGTATTCACATAGATATGGGTGACATAGAAGAGTGAGTCCATGTGCCTCACTGGATCGGGCAAGTGATACATCTACTGAAATTATTATGCCTTGAAGGTGGAAATCTTCCTCCCACTGGCACTTCCCAAGGTCATACTACGTTCATTCATATGTGAGATAATATAGCTTATGTTGTTCTCACATGGGAAGGTGGGGTACCTTCATGAAACCTTGTATAACCCTAACTTCCCGATGTTAAGATAGACTTGTCGATCCTTCAAATCTGCCCCAAATTCTTCTACAAAAGTATCTTTGATCTGCTGCCATGTTAGTGTTGTTCCCTGCTCAATAAACAGTTGAGTATCTACATACACTGGTAAATCAACTGATATCTTCTCAACTGCTTCTAAAATACTTCTCTCAATGGTTTCCTTTGATGCAGCTCTCTTGGATGCCATGTTAACTATGACAACTAGAGAGGTGCTCAAGAATTGTTGTACTTGTGGGGCAGAGAGGGCACTCATGGCAAGCAAATGTCAATTGAAAACCAAAAAAACTTCAATGAAAGTTCAACCAAAATTCGGGCACTTGATGTGAGGAATTCCACAATTTTGTTTGACAGGGGCGACTGACTAACTGTGGGAAATACGCACTATGAAATCCTAGTAGTCAAGGTGGAAGCCTAATGACTAGAATTGTGCAATGTGCGGTTCAGCCTAGGCCAAGGCCTAAGAGAGACTATGCATTATGTAGTCTCAGTGGCCAAGCTAGGAGGTTGGCTCCTACAACTTCATAGTGTGTAGTTGGAGCTAGCTCAGTGTTGGGAAAGGATCCCTTGGGGTCATTTTTGGGACTAAAAGCCTAAGTTTGGGGCAAAAAGCCAAAATTATGTATAAAGGAATGTAAATTCTCCGCATTTTGTGGCCGCAAAGCATGAAGATATCAAGAGTTAAAAAGGGTTTCCACCCTTAGTTTAGATAGTTTGTGTTGGCTTTAGATATTTTCCCTTGGTCCATGGACCATGGGATTGTATAAAAAGGGAGTCTTAGAAGAGTCTAAGGGAAGTAGAGTTCTAACTAAGTTTGAGTCTGTGAAGAGCTAAGAGCGAGAGTTCTAGCATAGGAAGAGGCTCTGCACCTGAGTGCACAGAGGCCTAGCATAGAAGTCTGTAACTAAGTGCCCAGACCCCTGCAGCTGTGTGTGCAGGGCAGATAGAGTCTATATTGGGAATCTGAATCATCAATAAAGAAAAGTATTCTAAAATTACTGTGTATTTTGCCTCTGTGGATCGCATGCGATTATGTTATGTTAAGTTCTGGGTTTATGTTATAATGCTAATTTGATGCACGCATGTATATGTTTCTATCTATTATAAGAACGCAAATAAGGATATATGTTTACGCGAAGATAATATTAATTACATGGTAAAATTGGTGAACACTTAATATAATTCGGGAAATTATACAATAAGGTAGTAATAAAGGCACATAAGTACCTGAGCCACTAGTTAGGGTTGCGCGAAGGATGTTCTTATACCTTCGCAGAGGTTCTAAGAGATGGAAGACAAAGTACATTGCTAAGACCTAAAGGCTTATTGATCTACGTGAAGGAAGGATTTAAGGTATAAAACCGACATCAAAACCATCTCAGGGTGCAGAAACTTGGTTCCTGCATCCCCCCATACTGCTTCGTGTGAGACTTTGGTCTGCGCTCCGTGGACTAATGCCAAAAGGGCCAGTAGTGTAAGGATTTTCTTGGCTGACTAATGTTGAACCTAGGTCAGGGCCCATCAAGCCATCAAATTGTTCCGTTGCTAGGACTGGAATCTGCATAACGAGATGTGTGATGTCGCATCATTGGAATCCAACTAAAGAGATTGAACACTGGTTGGATAGGAAGATCCATGAATTCACGGTGCAGGAGAACAAGAATCTATGATTAACGAAAGAACAGTGGCTGGATAGATATCTGTACAAAGAGATACATGAAATTTTCTTTTGTTCCTTCCGAGTCGAACTATACGAGTGGATTGCGAAGTTGGCAGACGGAAAAGGGAGGTGGAGGCTTGACAATCCGATTGTTTGGACCCTGGAGTTAGTGCAGAGATCGGAAGCCTCTGAACATAATATAGCATGTGATGTCGATCATTGGCTCAACCATGTCATAGGAGGGTTTGTGACAGAGTTCACGGTTGATACTTCGGTCAGCTATAACGAAGTAGAGCGCGCTTCTTTAAGGGGCCACGAGGTAAGTATTTGAAATCATTAAATACTTGGATTACGATGGTCCTGTGTGAAAAGCGGGTCATGCAATTGCCTTGATTTTTGGAGCTATGCAAAATGGAAGCCCTTTCAAGGAAAAAGGGATAAAAGGTCCTAAGTATAGCCCGCTAATTGAGCCTCCTTTGAGTGACGACGAAGGAGCAGCATGGGCTTCTCCATTGAGCACTATTCAGTTGATAAGACAAGGGTTCCCGTGAATACCTACACCGCCTCCACCATCATCCCATCCATACACACTGCCTCCATCCTCACCTCTGCCACTTACACCATTGCCCACACCACCGCCACCTCCACCATTGTTCAACATGGTGAACTCCATAAAGCTACCTGTATTCAAGGGCATAGGAGATGAAGATCCAGACTAGTTTTGGTTCGTCGCCAAGGCTGTATGGGAAGCTCAAGGTATCACATATGATCAAATGAAGAATGAAATGTTGATTAGTGCCTTGCAAGACCGTGCACTAACGTGGTACATTAAGTATAGTACTGATAACCCGACGTCCGCGTTGGCAGATATCCAGACTGTGCTAAATAGGAATTCAACAAACCTAAGTCTCAAGCACAATCCATTGTGGGATTCAAGGAGATCATGATGAAGCCTGGGGAGACACCCTAGGATTTGGATCAAATATTGAAGTTTATGATCCATGAAGCCAACATGAACCTAACTGATGGGCAGCACCGCGAATGGTTTGTGGCCTCTCTCCTACCCCACCTAAGGGTTGCGCTATCACAACAGAATATTGGGGGCCAGTCAGAAGCTCTAGAAATCATGATGAGACTACATGAGACACCAATGTAGGATTCTAATATGGGGGTTCAGCAAATTCACGCATAATTGCCGAACCTTTGCCTAAAAATGCAAAGCCTGAAGAAAGATATAACAGCTCAGCCAGAGGCGTGCGAAGAAGTCTGGTGCCTGAAATGCAAAGGTCAGGGGCATGATAAGGATCACTGTCCAGTCTTTGTGAACTATGTTGCAGCAGGGGGACCAATGCCTCTAAGGCTGGAGGCTACAGCAAGGCCAAGTACAGGGCCTGCGCTATGGTGTGCTATATGCCAGGTAGCTGGGAAACATGTGACCAACAATTTCCATTTACTGCAGAAATTTGTACAAACACCACAACAACTCTTCTACAATTTTTTTCAATCAGTAGGTCATGATGAACACAATTTCTATAGTTATGAACTAATTATGGACAGGGAACCTACATAGAGGGTGCAGGCAGAAACACAGCCTTCAGACCAAGGCATTGGGGGATGTTAGGATATTCCGACACATAGGAAATAGTTAAGTACAACTTGGTCTAGTATAGAGTTAGGTATAGAGTTAGGTAAAGTGTGTTTCTTTACCTTGTACATTGTGTAACTTACAATCTGACGGTCACGATATGTAGTGATCTGACTGTTCATTCTCTCCTCAGTATTACCGACACTTGATCCGTGGCTTGACACCCGATTGGTCCATGATTTCTATTTAAAGCGCATGGAGGGTCATTTGTAGGGTAATCCATCTATGAGAGAAGCTTAGGTAAATTTTCATTCTTTTATTAATAAATTGCCTGAAGTGGCTGCGTTGGCTCAGGCCATGGACTGTTTCCCTCTTTGAGGGTTTTAACCACGTCAAAAATACTGGTGTATTGATCTGCGATCTGGTTGTGAGCGGTGTCCTTTGGTGTTCTGTCTGAGGAACTTACCCTACAAATTCCTACATGGTATTAGAGATATTTGAGGGCCGCGTCTGTTGGTGATCCAAATCTGAAGCCGGTAGAACTGCATCCGACTGTCGTTTCCTATATCTACTGTTTCTGACTGCTTTCGGGCCGAGAGGACTGCTCTGTTGTGTTGGGAGCATCTGTTCCAGTGAGGAACCCCTTTTGTTTCACGCGAAGAGGTTTCCGGTAGCCCTAGCTGTGTCATTTTTAAGATCTGGAGGTATACAATGTTTATTTGCAGTTTACAATTATTTTCTCTCTGTTTATTTAGCTTTTTTATTATCGGATCTATACCTTTCATTTCTGTGTATGCTCTTTGCCATGCGACTCTGTGCGATCTGGGCAAATCAGAAATAGAAAGGAAGGATTTTTGTCATGTGTATGCTATTTTCCCTGCACCTTAGTGTGATCTCGGAAAATCAGAAACATTGAGGAAAATATTTAGTTTCCGGCTAAAGCTAACTTTGAGCCGCAAGGTTCATTTTTGAAAATATTTAGTTTTTCGGCTAAAGCTAACTTCGAGCCGTAAGGTCGTTTTCTTTGCATGTCCGTGTTGGGTTTTGTGCTTTTTGTTTTGTAGGGAAAAAGAGCTTTCTCAAAGCAAGCACGCAACCCAAAGCATCAACCCCCCCCCCCCCCCCCCTCTCTCTCTCTCTCTCTCTCTCTCTCTCTCTCTCTCTCTCTCAAATTTTTTGTATAGCTCAATTGGTTCAAAGCTATTTAAGAGAGTAGAGGTCTTGGGTTCAAGTCTCCATTTTTTGGGGGCGGATTTTTTTTCATTTCCGCACATTCCTGCACTTCGTCGGCAACTTCATCAACTTTTTTTCAAAAAGCCATAACTTCTTCATCCGGAAGCCGTTTTCAGAGCCATTTTTTTTAAACCAGCCTAATTTTTTGAGATCTATCCATTGGAACACTTAGTTTCAGCAATCAACCCCCCCCCTCTCTCTCTCTCTCTCTCTCTCTCTCTCTAATTTTTTGTATAGCTCAATTGGTTCAAAGCTATTTAAGAGAGTAGAGGTCTTGGGTTCAAGTCTTCATTTTTTGGGGGCGGATTTTTTTCATTTCCGCACATTCCCGCACTTCGTCGGCGACTTCATCAACTTTTTTTCAAAAAGCCATAACTTCTTCATCCGGAAGCCATTTTCAGAGTCATTTTTTTTAAACCAGCCTAATTTTTCGAGATCTATCCATTGGAACACTTAGTTTCAACATCTTTAGCTTCAGTTTCCGTTGAAATGGAAAGTCAATACCAAGTTACCCTTGACAGCACCAACTACTTCCAATGGTTGTCCTACATTGAGGATTTACTTAGAAGTAAAGGTCTCTTCAGAATAGCCTTAGGCCAAGAAAAGAAACCGAAGGATGAAGATAAGGCTTCTAAATGGGAAAATAGGCAAGATCAAGCATGTGGACTGATAGGGATGTCTATTTCTCCAGATCTTAGATTCCATATTGCAGAACTTGATACTCCTGATGAAGCAATGAAACAAATCAATAAAGTTTTTGGGATTAAAAAATGAACTTAGAGCCCATCAACTTGAAAATGAGTTGCTTACATTGGACCCTAATAATTTTTCTTGCATTGAAGATTTCTTGTCGAATTTCAATACCCTTAGATATCTCTTGGAAGGTGTTAAGGTTAAGAAAGAAGATAGTAACCTTATCTATTCCATTCTTACTATGTTGGGACCAACCTACTCTGTGTTTGTTTCCACCTTCCATTCTACAAGAGAAGCCTTCATTTCTCAAGGAATAGAATACAAGTCCCCTTCCTTTGACTCTTTTTGTGATTCTTTAATAAGAGAACAAGAAAAACTCTTACACCTTGGTCTTCTTAATCTTGGAAACTCTTCCAAGAAAGAGTTAGCCGCCTAGCAGCAACCAAATTCAAAGAATCCTAAGAAGTCATATCCTAAAAAGAATGGTCCTAAACCAAACAAGGGTCCTAAGCAATCTCAGCCTCAAAATGAAAAATCATTTCAACAAAATGATAAGACAAATAAAAACAAATGGAAGAAGACTGATAGACATTGCAACTTTTGTAATCGAGATGGCCACTTAGAATCCAAATGCTTTAAGAAGATGGAAGCCTTGGAAGCAGTGATGAAGAAACATAACATCCATTTGGAGCAATCTTCAACTTCAACTTCATCTTCAGGAATGGAACTTTCTGCATGTGGTTGTCAAGCATCTCGGTCTGGCTATGCACTAAATGTATCTTCTTCTTCTCATTCTCATGAGTGGCTCATTGATTCTGGAGCTTCTTATCACATGGCCAAAAACAAAGCCATATTTTCTTCTTTAAATGATTGTAACACCAAAAATATATATGTTGGTGATGATAGATCTCTTAGTGTTGTAGGGACTGGAACTGTTCATCTAGACAATGGTCAGTTTAATGATGTATTATGTGTTCCAACCTTATCCTGCAACCTTCTATCTGTATATCAGATAACTCATTCAGGTGAAGGTAAAATCGTTGAATTTTCACCTCATGATGTTGTAATCAAGGACCTAAGAGATCCTAAACAGATTTTAGCTACTAGCATTGCTGATGATTCTACAAGGTTGTATAAGTTTCACAACTTTGGGTCATCAAATCTTCCCTCAGTATTGGTTGCTCATAACGATGAAGTGAGAAAACTTTGGCATGAGCGATTTGGTCACTTAAACTATCGCTCCCTTCAGCATCTATGTAAATAAAATATGGTGACAGGTCTTCCTATGGTATCTTGCAGAGATGGTGTTTGTTCTGGATGTGTACTCGGAAAACATCATTGGGAAAGTTTTGAAAAACGTGCCTCTTGGCACGCCTCAGCCCCTTTACAGCTTGTGCATAGTGATTTATGTGGTCCACTTCCAATTTTTTCATTCTCTGGCTACAAGTATTTCTTAACTTTCATTGATGATTTCTCCAGACGCACTTCGGTATACTTCTTAAAACTCAAGAGTGAAGTATTTAACACATTTTTGGCCTTCAAGGCCTTTGTTGAAAAACAATCTGGACATCAAATTCTTAAGCTAAGATCTAATAATGCCAGAGAATATGTTAAAAACACATTCATCAACTTTTGCACTGAGAATGGAATTCAAATGCAACATACTGTTCCATATACTCCACAACAAAATGGTGTAGCTGAAAGGAAGAATCGCACCTTAAAGGAAATGGCTAATTGTATGCTAAAATCTAAAGGACTTGGTCTTAGTTTTTGGGCAGAAGCAATTAAATAATATCACTCCAGAAGAAGCATGGAGCTCAATCAAACCAGATGTAAGTCACTTTCGTGTTTTTGGAAGTGAAGCGTGGGCCCATATTCCAGATGAAAAGCATAAAGCTTTAGAACCTAAGAGTGAAAAATGTACTTTTTCTGGATATTCTGAAGATGTCAAAGGCTATAGACTTATTCCATTTAAGTCCAAAAATGTTATCAATAGAAGAGATGTAAAATTTGATGAGAATATATTGGCCTGCGAGCCTAGTCCGGCAGATGTGCCACCTCTCCCTATCTCTTCTACTTTGGAAAACATTTCTTCTTCAGATGATGAAAGTGAGGATGACAATCCTCCCCCACCATCTCAGGATCCTCCTTCAGCTCCTCAGCTTCCAAAATGGGTTCGTGCTACTTGAGATGTAGCATGTGATCTTGCCGGTGATCCTACAGATCAGCGACGCACACGTTCTCAGTTTGACAGAGCATCTTCTTTACTGGCTCAAGCTCCAGTAAATTATGATCCTGACACCTTTGCAGAAGCTTCAGGCCATCCAGATTGGGAAGCAGCTATGAATGAAGAATATCATTCATTATTGGCAAATGATACATGGGATCTTGTTCCTCTACCAAAGGGACGAAAATTTGTTAGATGCAAATGGGTTTACAGAACCAAATATGGACCAGATGGGAAAGTTGATAAACATAAAGCTCGTCTTGTTGCTAAAGGTTTTTCACAGGTTGAAGGCATTGACTACACTGAAACCTTCTCCCCTGTTGCCAAAATGAACTCTATCCGCCTTGTTCTTTCCCTTGCTGCCTCGTTCAAATGGGAAGTCCATCAGATGGATGTTAAATCTACCTTCTTGCATGGGTACTTGCATGAATAAATCTACATGGAACAACCCATTGGCTTCATAAAAACAGACTCGAGCCTTGTATGTCGGCTTAAGAAATCCCTTTATGGTCTCAAGCAAGCTCCTCGAGCTTGGTATGCCAAAATGGATAGCTTTCTTTTAGAATCTGGCTTTTCTAGGTGTCATTCTGACAATACTGTCTACACCAAGAAAGTGGGAAAGTCTCTTATCATTCTTGTTCTTTATGTTGATGATCTTATCCTTACCGGTAGTGATCCCAACCTTATAAACCATGTGAAGTCTAGCCTTAAAAATAAATTTGAAATGAGAGACTTAGGACACTTACATTATTTTGTCGGTCTTCAAGTCTTCCAATCCAAGGAGGGTATTTCCCTTTCCCAGTCCAAGTATGCCTGTGATATTCTACGCCATTTTCACATGGAAGACTGTAAGCCAGCCCCTTCTCCCTTCCAGTCTGGAGTCAAACTTTCAGTCACTTGTACTTCTCCTGAAGTTGATGCTACCTTATACTGTCAACTTGTAGGAAAACTTATGTATCTAACCCATACTCGACCTGACCTTTCCTTTTCCGTTGGCCTTGTTGCTCGGTTTATGCAAAACCCACGTGAAAGTCATTGGAAAGCAGCTAAAAGAACACTTCGTTATGTTCAAGGTAAAGTTCAGTTTGGGATTCATTACAGTGCCGAAGCATCTCCTCTATTGGTTGGTTTCACTGATTCCGATTGGGCTGGTGACCCTGATGATCGGAAGTCTACTGCAGGTTATATGTTCACTCTTGGTACAGGACCTATTACATGGGCTTGCAAGAAACAAGGTGCCGTTTCTCTTTCTTCAACAGAAGCAGAATATCGTGGTGTCGTAGAAGCTAGTAAGGAAGCCTTGTGGCTTCGTCAGATCCTGTCAGAGTTTAGCTTTCAGCAGCAGCATCCGACTACACTTTGGTGTGATAATCAAAGTGCCATTCAGCTATGCAAAGATTCAGTCCAACATCAACGCAGCAAACACATTGAACTGCACATGCACTTCATCAGAAAGCTCATTCATGACCATGTTCTTGAAGTGCAATATTGTTCAACAAATGATCAAGTTGCAGACATCTTTACAAAGGCTCTCACAGAGGTGAAGTTCACTAAACTTCGATTTATGGTTGGAGTTCAGGAAGTTGTCACTAAGGGGGGATAGGCTCTAGTGTCTCCTTCCTTCTCCTATTGTGTCATATTTTTAAATCCTTCAATCCTATCCCAATTTTCTCTTAAGGGGGGATGTTAGGATATTCCGACACATAGGAAATAGTTAAGTACAACTTGGTCTAGTATAGAGTTAGGTATAGAGTTAGGTATAGAGTTAGGTAAAGTGTGTTTCTTTACCTTATACATTTTGTAACTTACAATCCGACGGTCACGATATGTAGTGATCTGACGGTTCATTCTCTCCTCGGTATTATCGACACTTGATCCGTGGCTTGACACCCGATTAGTCCATGATTTCTATTTAAAGTGCATGGAGGGTCATTTGTAGGGTAATCTGCCTATGAGAGAAGCTTATGTAAATTTTCATTCTTTTATTAATAAATTGCCTGAAGTGGTCGCGTTGGCTCAGGCCGTGGACTATTTCCCTCTTTGAGGGTTTTAACCACGTCAAAAATACTAGTGTATTGATCTGCGATCTGGTTGTGAGCGGTGTCCTTTGGTGTTTTGTCTGAGGAACTTACCCTACAAATTCCTACAGGGGAGCGCGAGGTGAGTATCAGAAGCGAGGTTAAGGCCGAGGTGGAGGAGGGACTGGTAGAGGCTGAGGGCAGCTTATTTGTTACAATTATGGAGGACCAGGACACTACACAAGAGACTTCCCAAATCTGACGTGATTGTCATGCGCTACATACTTATTTTGACCATGCAACTAAGGATTGCCCTATATTATTACCTAAGATTTGCGAGAAGGGGGCGTAGCCTCCGCAGCCAACTCAGAACCTACAGATGATGAGGGTTGAGCCTTGTGAGGAAGACCCTAAGGTAAACATTATGCTACGGAGTGGAACGACGACTGGTGAGGATAAAGGGAAGCAACCTGCAGAAGGTCAGTGGGTCCACAAAGCACCAGAAAAGGGGACCAGGTTTGATCTAGAGTGCACAAAAGAAACATTTATGGGAGAAAATAAAAGCTTCACTCAGGCCTCTACCTCAAGAAGTCAGGAGAAACCAATTGAATAAATGGACTCATCCATGATTACCACATTCTTGGAGACCTGCATGAAACTACTCCACGATAGTAAGGCTATGAAGGGACTGTAGGAACTAATCAACTGGTGCACTGCCAAGGACAGCGCTACTGGCGAACCACACGTAGTTAGATAGCTTGGTAAGCATAAGGTGAGGATTGGACATGAGATGCGACTCACCGCGCAGATAGGGGAATATGAAATGGACAAAGTTATCTTGTATCTAGGGTCCGATGCAAATGTTTTGCCAAAACAAACATGGGGTAGAATGGGGAGACATGTGCTCCAGCGGTCTCCAATCTAGTTAAGGATGGTGAATCAACAAAAAATCATCCCAATGGGGAGGCTGTAGGGGGTAACAGTTGACATCAAAGGTGCGAGTGCACTAGAGAATTTCAAAGTAATAGTGATTGTGGATGATAGTAATCCCTACCCTGCGCTCTTTGGGATCGATTGGGCCACTGACATGAATGGGGTAATCAACCTGGAGAAGCAAAAGATGATATTTGAAAAGAAATCACTCTTTGTAGTGGTACCACTTGATCCTGCAAAAGTACCACACTATACAAAACCAGTCCACAATTATGACAGTGATGATGATTTGGACCAGATTTATAAGATAATGGCGCGAGACCAGGATTGGGTGGATCTGATAGTAGACGGATGTATTGCATGGGACCACGAGAGCTCCTGCACATCAAATTTGGACAAATAACTAGAGCACTAGCAGAACCGGCTACATGAAGTATCTACGCTGCGCTGTAATATGATGACCAAGTCGTTGCGTTGCGTATCATCAGAGGTAAGGAATCTGCCTCACTATGATGGGCTAACTAATGTTGATTGCTTTTTGGATGCCTTCAAAAGGGTAGTGCCCGAGAAGCATCACTTCCAGGCATTCGATTGGGCACTGCACACTACACTTGAAAGATGGTGGGGTATGCACAAGGGTAGTTTCGATGATTGGCACGAATATAGGAGGATGATGAGGATACGTTTTAGCCACCCGAAGGTATGACGAAAGGAATTATCCACGCGATCCTTTGGCCAAATGTACTGAAGAATATATAGTGAAGCCTAAGCTAGAGTGGATCCATCTGTTTTATCATACTTTGGAGGTTATACCAATGAATTGGTACTTGGAGACAGAACTTCGTCATGGCACTGAAGAATGGGATGTTTTACGCCAATGATTTCTGATGACGTTCAGTTTTGACGATGGATTTGAGTCCATCAATGAAGTGTTACAGGAGGTTAAGACAGCCATCTTTAGGATACTGCAAGATCCTCTAGACCTAATTCAACCTGATTGGACTACCCAGCTAAGCCACACACTGGAATGTTACAATGTAACAGCGGAAGAAGAAGACGAAGGCCCGAGAAAGATTAATATCCCAGAGACTTAAGGTCATCCCGGAGTTGAAGGACCACAACCAAAGAAACCAGACATAACTGAGCTGCTTAGGACCAAGCAGGTGAACATTTGAACGGAGGCAAAACTGAAGTTTGCTAGGATTGGGGACTATTGGGACGACGTGACAGTAGATAAGGTCGCTGAACTGCTCCGCGAATATCAGGACTTATTCCCCATCAAGTTTTCCGATCTGAAAGGGATAATAGGAGACCTGGGTGTCATGAAGATCATCCTAAAGTCAGACATGAAACCTGTGAAACAAAGACTGTACCGCCTCAACCTGAAGTATAAGGAAAGGGTTTGCGTCGAGTTAGATAAGATGCTTGCAGTAGGTATTATTGAATCGACGGAAGAATTTGATTGGGTAAACCCAATAGTGGTTTAGGAAAAGAAACAGAAGGAAGAAATAAGGATATACGTAGATCAAAGGAAATTGAATGATGCTTGTGTGCATGATCCTTTCCTGACCCCGTTCACCGACGAGGTCCTAGATAATGTAGGTGGCCAAGAAGCATATTGTTTCATAGATGGGTTCTCTGGGTATCATTAGAAAAGTATGCCTTATCGTCTACAAGCTAATAGGATGGTGGAAGTGTTCAATAAGATACTAGAGAGCATGCTGACGAAGTTTTGCAATGTTCAGAGAAATGACTGGGATGCGTGCATACCCGCAGTGTTATGGGCCTATAGAATGACTTGCAAGAAGCTGACTGGACAAATGCCTTTTAGACTCATATATGGCATAGAAGATATGATGCCAATGGAATACATTATACCTAGTATGTGCATAACGGCATCACAATAATGGCGGATTGTAGAGCCCTGGAAGAGAGGTCTGCGTAGCTAGTGGAGCTTGAGGAGGACCAATTTCTAGATGGATTCCATCAACAAGTTCAAAAGGAGCACTAAAAGGCATTGCACAATCGACACATCAAACTACACACCTTCAAGGTAAAAGATATGGTCTTGTTATATGACAGCAAATTTGATAAATTTCCAGGGAAATTTAGGATGCACTGGCTAGGGTCATATGTCATCAAAGAGATTACCGATGGTGGAGCAATTCAGTGGGTCAAATTGAATGGATAACCCTTCCCAGGGAAGGTGAATGGCAGCCGATTGAAGCCATACATCGATGGTCCATCTAGGTGACTATATGAGGGAAGCACAGTCTTAGCACTCTAGGCAGATGAAAGGAAGCACAGGACTATAAACTACACTGCCCGGGACGGAGAGCTGCGGGATTGGGGAAATGCGCAGAATGAAGAAATGTTATAGAGCCCACAAAAGCATGTAGGGAGCTGCATTTCCAAAGGAAAAACCGCGCAGGACAGCCGGCAAGTGACCGTTAAAGTCATTGTTCATGATTTGACAATGAAAAAGGCCAAATGGAGTGGGGGAGAGAATTTAAGTTCGAATTTATGGACCGGATCTTTGAAAATATGTCGTCAATCTAGCATTAATGAACCCAAAAATCAAAGAAAAGCGCGAGTCAGCTGTGAAAGACACCATAGTAGCAGTGGACAATGTAATAAAGGACTACATGACACTCTTTGAACAGTCACT
This sequence comes from Pinus tabuliformis, assembly GCA_031772625.1. NCBI lineage: Eukaryota > Viridiplantae > Streptophyta > Pinopsida > Pinales > Pinaceae > Pinus > Pinus tabuliformis. Next base: position 882,094,462 of record CM062805.1, read on the forward strand.
CGAGGTGGTCACCAGCCTGCAAGAAGACCCCACTATGCAGAGGCTTGAAACAGAAGCACGGGAGCTGTAGCAGCACTACGATGAAGTTAAAGTGATGGCACACACTGCCGCCATCACGTAGAAGCTGGCAAAGCTGCAGAAGGCCAAGGGTTTGAAAGAGCAGGTAGATGCAGCTCAGCACAAGGAAGTAGTGTTGAAGGCTTGCTTATAGCCTTGGTTGTACGAGGCCTATTTGATCATGACCACTATTGAAGGCAAGTTGGCTAGTCTACAAAAGACTCAGTAGAAAATTTATTAAGATAGTGCAGGGCTACCAACAAAGCAGCTGGTCGAGGAGATGAAGCAGGTGGCAGCACAGTGTACCGTGGAAGTTGCAGTAGTCCAAGTACAGCTAGGAGGTCTTCGCGACAAGATATCTGCACTAGCCAAGTGACTCGAGGGTGAGTTACCATGTTTTTGTTGGGGGCCTGTTGGGAACGGGTCGCCTGGGGTCATTTTTGGGACTAAAATCCTAATTTTGGGGCAGAAAGCCTGAATTTTGTATAAAGGAATGTAAAGTCTCCACATTTTGTGGCCGCGGAGTGTGAAGATATCAAGAGTCAAAAATAGTTTTCACCCCTAGTTTAGATAGCTTATGTCGGCTTTAGAGATCTGCCCTTGGTCTGTGAACCATGGGATTGTATAAAAAGGGAGGTCTTAGAAGAGTCTAAGGGAAGTAGAGTTCTAACTAAGTTTGATTCTGTGAAGAGCTTAGAGCAATAGTCTCAATGTAGGTAGAGGCTCTGCAGCTGAGTGCATAGAGGCCTAGGGTAGAAGTCCGTAGCTAAGTGCGCAGACCCCTACAGATGTGTGCACAGGGTAGATAGAGTCTGTATTGTGAATCTGGATCATCAAAAAAGAGAAGTATTCTAAAATTACTATGTATTTTGCTGTTGTGGATCCCACGTCATTATGTTATGTTAAGTTCTGAGTTTATGTTATAATGCTAATTTTATGGGCACATGTATATGTTTCTATCTATTATATGAACGCAAATGAGGATATATGTTTACGCGAAGATAATCTTAATTGCATGGTAAAATTGTTGAACACTTAAGATAATTCAGGAAATTATACAATAACATAGTAACAAAGGCGCATAAGTACCTACGCCACTAGTTAGGGTTGCACAAAGGATGATTGTATACCTTCGCAGGGGTTCTAAGAGACAGAAGAAAAAGTACATAGATAAGCCCTAAAGGCTTATTGATCTGCGTGAAGGAAGGGTTTAAGGTATAAAACCAACATCACAACCATCTTAGGGTGCGGAAACTTGGTTCCTGCATCCCCCATACTACTTCGAGTGAGACTTCAGTCCACGCTCCGCGAACTGATGCCGAAAGGGATAGTAGTGTAGGGATTTGCTTGGCTGACTAACATTAAACCTGGGTCAGGGCCCATCAATCCAACACTCAGGCTATGCTCTATGCAGTTCCAGAGGCCAAGCCACAGCCTTGAGTCTCCATATTGTGCAGTGCAAGTTGTGTAAAATGAGAACTAGGCAAGGGAACCCATATCTACCCAAGGTGAGTGAAAAATAAGCAGCTCTTAAAGATAGTGTGAAGTTGAGTGCAGACCTAACTAAGTGTTGATGCATGCATGTGAAACAAGTGTAGAAATTGATTAAACCAAAGGAAAATGAAGCATGTGAGGAGATTCATCACAACGACGAACATTGGTGCAAAAACAAGAAACTCGTGCAACACTTGGGAAAGGAAATCTATAACTCAAAAAAACATTTCTACAAGCTAAAACAAGTTAAAACTCCATCAATCATGTATAGAAAAAAGTGAAACAACACTCACACAAGCCAAACAACAAAAAGAGATAGAAAAATAAGACAAAAGCAAAACTCACCCAGAAAAGTGACGACGATCACACTGAAGGTTCCTTGATATCCTCGGGAATGCTAGAGCTCCAAGGTCAAGTGTTCAAATGAACTATAACAGCATTGATTAAATAGATTTGGGAAAATTAGGGTTTATTATGTACATGCCTAAAATCAAGGAAAAACTGACAATTGGCGAAAGTTTCTAAAAATAACACAAGTGCCTCTTTCAGGATATTAAAAGTAGATCAATATTTTTTTAGGGATGCTTTTTTATTTTTACTTTTTTCTTTTTTTGGGGAAACTTGCCATGCACACTGTCAGGAAAGACAACACAGTTCTGGGAACTGGGAAACTTTCCAGCTTAGTGCACTACGTAGTTTCTAATATCAGTGAGGGTTGTGCAATTTCTAGGCTTGGTGTTGGGATGCCCCCTCATGACTATGCATTTTCTGAGCTCAAGGCTCACTACAAGACAGGAATACACAATTCCCAATAGCAAGGCTAGTTTCCCTCAAGAATTGCACAATTTTCTAGGGCAAGCCTAGAACTACTATGGGACCAAGTCAGGAGACGATCTTGTGAAATACAAAATTAAATAAGTAAGGAAATACAAGCCAAAATGAAAAGGATAAGTCTTAGTCGAAGCATGGATACCTAGATTAGTGCAAGATGAGTTGCTCTAGTTTAGAAGGCTTAAGAAAAATTTGAAGGGTGGTTGTAACCACTACAACAGGTTCAAGTAGTGGAAGATCACATAGAGCATCAGCATTAAGTTCTCCAACACTTAAAGTATAACCTCACTCTGGCATGGAATCGAATGAAATAACAGGCACATCAACATTGCAGTGAAAGAAGTTTTGATGTAGGTGACTGGGTATTTTTACAACTACAACCATACAAACAAATGTCTCTCAAGCAAGCTAAGAAGGATAATAAATTATCACCCAAGTACTACAATCCTTACAAGGTGTTGAAAAATGTTGGTACTATGGCATACAAAGTGGAGTTGCTTGCATCTTCCTCAGTACAACCAGTTTTCCATGTTTCATGCTTAAAGAAGGTTATCGGCGAAAATATTCCACTTCAAACAATGTTGCTAGAACTTGAAGAAGAAGGAAAAATCATATTTGATCCTAAAGAAGCCACAGAAACAAGAACCTGACAACTATGGAATCAATCAATTTCAGAGTATATCATTAAGTGGAAGAACATATCCATTGAAGATTCCACATGGGAGGATAAGAATTTTATACATAAGCATCCATAACTTCTCAAGCATTAAGGACAACACTTTTTTGAAGGAGAGGGGTATATTAGGTCCCTATAATACTAGTGTATCCCTCTTATTGTTATTTTTAGTGTACCCCCTTATTTTTATTGTTGTTCCCATATAGCCCCCATATTGTTATTTGTGTTTCCTTACATTATTATTGTTATATATACTCTGATTATATTGTGACCCCTTAGACTCATATATATACAAAACATGTTATTTCATTTGTATCATCCAAGAAGTGTTCATTTATGTAATGTAAAGGAGGTTTTCCCCTCAAAGAGGATAATTTTTAAGTCGTTGATCTATCTTTTCTTCTATTTTGTAAGTTGATTGCATAAAATTTTCCAGGAAATTGGATAAGAATGCTAACTATTTGATTTATATAATAAGACATTTATCAAAATACCTAAACCCAAACAGAGGAGGATATATGGATCAATTTACTTCAATTTTGGGAATATTAGCTACTTCTTTGGTTTGCATGAGGACATGTAAAATATATGTTGAGGGGAGATGTTGGGCCCCTATATTGACATGATTTTGAAGGTTATTTTACCAAATATTCTATAGTTTTCCTTGTATTCCTCAACCATTATTACCTTCATTACCATATATTTGTCCATTCTCATATCATACAAAATTCAGAAGACATATGAGAATTAATATGGATAATTTCCATGATTTGATGGTTAATTAGAATGGGTTTTTTCTTTTCATAACTTGCTTCTAAAATTTTGGAATTTTCCATATTTTTGTAGCTACAGAAAGTTCTTGTAGTAGATAGTACGAGTGACAATTTTTCCATGTCATTTAAAAAACACAAAATAGGGGATGTCTGGATGAGGTTTAAAAAATGGTTTTAGTAAAAATTTTCCCTAAAATATGCACTTCCCATTTTGACTAGCAAGTCTTGTGTACAACTTTGGGCATGTGGAATTTAGGAGTTTTATGTCATTTGACCTTCTCATGATATCTACATGATCTACATATGATCTTCACATAATATTCATAAGATATTCACATGATCTCCATTATCCTACAACTAAGATAAGTTGGTGGTAGATCTACTTATCTATAGATTGGTTATATCTCGTTGTAACCTCTTTCCTTTTATGAAGGATGAGTTATATGTATAAACATGAGAGGATATCAATCATTTTTAGAGGTTGGAGTTAGAGGAGGGTAGTCAATAAAGAGTGGCTAAGTGTTAAGCATATTTTTATTAATCAAATGTAGAACATTTATATATACTCCTTTGATTAATATCAAAAAACAATGTGCTTTTTTCCATTGCATGTGTGTTTAATTAACTTCAATCTTGTAGACTCTTTAGTAATGCTTCACCAAGCAATGAGGCACCCTTTTATAAGGGACGAGTCACTCGCTTTTCATTAATTTTATTTAGTTACAATTGATTTGAATGAAGTGTAGTTTAATTTTTTCATTTTTAGTTGATTTTAATTTATGCCTTTAATTCTCATTGCTTACAGTTTTATGTGGTGTGACAACATAGTGTAGGCTATTTATACAAACAATCTCATTGATCAAAGACTTATTTACTTTCAATGGAAAAACTCAATAGTTGAATTACAAGTTAAATGACTAAATGATTTTGTGATTTTTTCATAACAAAATGTTTAAATGAGGGTTTAAAAATGTTTAGAACCATGACTGTGTTGATATCTTTAAGCTACAATTACTTTTCATAAGTTAGAACTCTACTTTCATAATTCTCTTGCAAAGTGTTTTTTCATAGATAAGTTACAAATTAGATCTTGCATATATTGTGCATTACACTTTGTCAATTTACAAACTCGGATCAATGATTTAAATGTAATGGAGTTCTAGTTCAAAAAAAATGACTAACACCATCCAAAGTACAAGCAAGCCGACCAAACCAGTTTCACAAGTCAACCCCATAAGTGAGCATACAAAAACTTTAAATAAATGGAATATGAGCTCATTTGTAAAAAATATAATAAGAAGATATTTGAAGTCGGAATAGGAGTTGGGGAATAATTTATGGCGTGATTCTTGGAGTCTAAAGGTGGAAGCAAAAATGTGTTTTACGAGGTGAATGAGTCATCTCAACATTTGTACTATAACTTTTCTTCTAGGATGTTTTGATATGTGAAACTTAGAGGATATAGATATAAGGTATGCATGTGTCTATGGTTCAAATTTCATACTTTGATTTCGCTATAATGTCGAAGATATGGTCTAATGTAGTTTGGCTTCTTAAGAGCTCATCAAAGAAGTCAACTTGACATTTTCACTATAACTTTTATTTTGGGATGTTTTAGAATGTGAAACTTGCAGGATATAGATAGAATATATAGATATATGTGTGGGTCATATTTTAGAATTTGATTCACTATAATTTTGGAGATATGGTATAATGAATTTAGGCTTCCTAAATGCTCATCAAATAGGTTAGCTTGGCATTTTTTCTATAACGTGTTCTGGAATGTCTCAGAATGTAAAACTTGGAGGATATAGATATAATATTTTCTAAGTAGGTTACGTTTCCTTAGTTCTCTTGAAATATTCTCCAAATAAGTTAGCTAGGTATTTTCGCTATAACTTTCTTTCTATGATGCTTCAAAGTCTGAAATTTAGAGACAAAGGAGATATATCAAGGTAGTTGTGGTAGAAAAAAAAAAAAAAACATTATAATTTTGAAGATAATATTTGAGAAGTTAGTGTTCATGAATTGTCATGAAACAAGCTTCAAACAGTTTGGTTTGTCATTTTTCTATACCTTTCTTTTTGAGATGTTTCAAACTGTGAAATTTGGATGAGACAGAGAAGAGATCTCTATGTACTTGTGGTAGAAATTTAAAAACTATATTTGGAAAATTGGATACATGGCATGTTGTGAAATTCTTTTCTTGGGAAGAATCCAAAAGTAACAAGCTTTCAGAGAAGTAGACTTGGTGAAGCAAGAAATAGTAGGTAGACTTGGTGAGGGAAAAAGAAACTAATAGAGCTGGTATAGACATAAGATGCAAGAAGAATTTGTGAAAGTATAAGCAACTAATAGACATTATGAAGAAGAAAATAGACTCAGTGAAAAAGGTTGGTGCCTATGAATATTTGTAGAAACGGGGATTGGTGTCTCTTATAGGTTGGTTAATACAAATTGCAAAGGCGATTGGTATCTAAATTAGGTTGGTTCCTACAAAGGAATAGAGGGGATTAGTGTATTCTAGATGTTGGTGCCTACAAATAAATAGATGGGATCGGTGTCTCTGTTATGTTGGTTCATGTTACCCACCAAATTCGATGACCCTATAAGGGAAAAAAATTTCCCATTCTTCACATCCATCTAGCCAACAATACAACCCCTTATAGCCACCAATAATTGATTATGTGCCATTTTATCTTTTACACCTGCATCAATCATATACTTTCTCACCCATACAAAAAATCACATAGATGAAGGTGGGATTCTGATCACAAGGTACTTTATTCATTTTGTAATCAAGTTTCTATACGTATTTTCATTTGGAATTTTGATATGGATTATGGGGTGACCTAGAAGAAGGATGGGTTTTGATTTTAATCTTGTTCCCTCGCCTTAAAAGGGGGGTTAATATTTGATCCTATTCCAATGGGACTTCCCCTCATGGCCCAATATGTATAGGAGGGGCACTACTAGGGAGGCCTTGATTGAGACAATGTGTTCCATTTATCCCTATTCCATACATACCACTTTATATATTACAATACAAGCCCATATTCTACCTCCATTATTTAGGTAGAACTGGCCATTGATTCTCTGGGATTTTGCACCCATACATCCACATACCTGAGTAGGGCCCAAAACTTCACCCTTGGAGGTTGATACAAATAAAATAAAAAAGGAAAAATCATTTTATGGCCATGAAATAAAATAAAAGAATAACAAAATGAAAGATATGGCAAGACATAAACATTAGCATGTGGGAAAAATCTTATCATGAGCTTTGCCTCACTCATTATGGCCATCACCTAGTTCCTGAGCACATGTTTCTCCTATACATCATAAAAGGAACCCTTGCATGTCCCAACCTTGATGAAAAATGAAATGACTCACTATCAAGGGGTAATACAATTGTTATAGATCATTCAAAGCAAGCTCTTGTTGTTTAGGCAAATCCTCTCTACAGAAAGAGACGATCCCTCTAGCTTAATGAGTGGGTCTAGCAACCGAAGTGACAATCTACTAGACACTTTCCTAAGTTGCAATTGAAAAGAGAGACAAAGAAGATGGCCTACCTTGTTATGATGCTATCTCGATCTCCTTTGTTGAAGACCTTGAATCACTTGCATCACGGGCTCGTTCCTGCTGCTCTCAGCATTTATGCACCTACACAAGAGATCAAGACACAACAAGGCATGCAAATACAAATAGCATATTCAAAAGAAACCTACTTAACTGATCAAGGAATGTTAAGCTAAATGATACATGAGCATACAAATTTAGGAAAAATGAACCAACAGTTGTGTATTAATAGAAAATAAGGGTGTTGTCTTAGTGGGGCCTGACCTAGGTTCAAAAGTGATTTAGCCAAGCAAATCCTAGTACTACTGGCCCTTTCGGCAATAGTCCGCAAAGCGCAGACTGAGGTCTCAAATGAAGTAGTATGGGAGGGTGCTAGAACCAGGTTTCCACACCCTAGGGATGTATGATATGAGGTGATTGGTATGCAGTCCAACCTTTGTACTTACTATGCTACGCGCATCAACGGGAAACCCGCGCCCTACGATACTGTCTTCAGGCAATTCTAGCCCCCATGCAACCCGTATTATTTACCCAAGTCTTCCTTAGTTAGGCCCTATTGGTTGATTACTTAGATTATTTTCATATATAGCATCCATACAAGTATTTATCAATTGTGCACGATAAATAAACAGAGTAAAAGTAATGTATAACATCAAAATACAGATTCAAGAACAACTGCACAGAGTAAACTTCTCTTTATTAACTTTCAATCCCAAGTATAGACCAGACTTTTCCCTATGTACTCAGCTGCAGGGGTCCGTTCACTCAGCTACGAACTCTACTAGGCCTCTGCGCACTCAGCTGCAGAGCCTCTTCCTACTACTATGACCTAGTACACTTCAAATTCAACTCTAACTTCGAACCATGCCTTCTCTATTCTATATATTATTACCTATTTTTACACTTAGATCCTCGCTCTATTTATACAATCCCATGGTCCACGGACCATGGGTAGGCCGACACAACTTTACATTAACTTACAATATTCTAGGGCAAACATCCCTATGACCATCCTAGAATTCGCACTCCGCGCCCGCAATTCACGAAGTCTTACAATCTAATTGACCAAAACTTCGGATTTGAGCCCAAAAACATGTTGCGAGGGACCCCATGCCCAACAGGCCCCCAACACAATCATCGTGACTCATCTCGAGTCACTTTGCTGGTGCAGCGATCTTGGCATGGAGCCCCTCTAACTGTGCCTGTGCTGCGCGAAGGTCCGTAGCGCACTTTTCTGTTGTCTACTAGATCTACTCTACTCTTTCGGCCGAATGCTCGCTGTCAAGGGAAAATCCCTATCTTAAGGCATGCATCACCTTCATCTGTGTGAGCTTTCCTTCATTATCGGCAATGATGGGGAAGGCCTCATAAATCCAAGGTTGGATGCATGCTTTAAGTACTGCCTCTTTCTCTTGCACGGCATCCACCTGTTCCTTCAATGCCTTCGCCTGCTGTAGCTTCACCAGTCGTTGGGTCAGTACAACTATCTATGCCATTCCACACACGCTGTCATACTGCACTTGAAGCTCCCACGCCTCTATTTCTAGGCGTTGTACGGTGGGGTCCTCCTATAAAGAAGTGAGGACCGCGAAGGATTCCTCCAACATAGTAGTACAATTCTACACTGCATATCCTATTTCCTCCAGCCCTTTTTGGATAGCGCCAGTGCGTTATTCCCTAACTTCCGGGGGTGTGGATGCTTGCACCTTTAATCGTATTTTGGCAGTCTGAAGGTTGAGGTCCAACTGTATCCTCGTTGCTTCCTCCTTTGCCTCACAGAATCCACTGGCCAATTTGTGAATTCACACTCCTACTGGTAGATCTGCCAGGACATCCAATTTTGGGACAGTTCTATAAGCATCGTCCACCGCCTGCGCCAGTCATTGAGTCTGTGCAACGAGTTCATTACATTGTCGGCTGAGCTGTTCAATATTGATCTTTTGTTTGCTCAATGTCTGTAATGCACAACCTTCTCTGGTGCGGAGCTCTGATATGATCGCATCCTGTAACTGGTACAGGGTTTCTCACGGAAGGGCAGGCAAGTTTAAGCTCAACCCCTTAATCTTTCCCACCGCAACTCGGTCAACTTCGTTTGTTGCCACTAACGTGCCCTCGGGGAACATGAAAGTGTTGGTCACGCAGGTGCATAGCATCTATTCTGTCTCTGATGTACCTACTGTGACATATGGGGCCATCATTCCTGTTTGAAGGGATTGAACTTGTAGTCCCTGTAACTGTGTTCATAGTGCCCCCAACACAGTGTTCTACTCCAACATCACTTCTTGGAGCATGTCCTTAGTGACATCGCAAACCGTTTCTCCAATGTCAAAAATATCACCTTCTGTAAGCATGATTGGGTCAATGGACGTCTTATATGCCTTTGTCTTCTTTCTAGGGACCGGTTTCTCATGGACGTGCAACTGTTTGAACTGTTGTGAGGTAGTTTCCAAATTTGCATGCTCTTTGTCCAAGTTGATGTCCTCAGCCCCCTGCCCTGTGGACATTTTATGGCCCCCCTCAGCCTCTTTTATTAGCATTTTTTTTGTTTCTGTCCTCCGCGCCACTGCTGCTGCATCGGTTGTCTTCTGTTGTGCAGTTGCTTCTTGTTCCTGGTGCCTCTTTTCAGCCAGCTACGCGATGCGTAGCTTGGCGTCCTTCTTCCTTTGTTGGGCTGTGGCCTTCTCCATTCTTGCCAAGTTTGGGGTGTGCCACTCTGGAGGCCATGTTTCCAATGCTATGAAGATGGAGTCATCAGTAGCAATAAATGGAAACTTTGTCCATTCCTTTGTTGAATCCTTCCACACCCGGACATGAATGTTGTGCATGTCCTCTTTAAACTCTGCAAAGCTCTGCAGAGTGGCATACACTTTGGGAGACAGTCGTGGTCTTCTATTGATCCACATCTAGATGATCGCCTCAATCAACACCCAAAAAACCTTGATCACGTGAATCTTCTTTGCATTCTTCATGGCCCAGAGCGAAGTGTAATTCACAGCCTCAAGAAGGTCTTGGTTGATAGGTGGGAACTGGCTATGTGTTGGTAGTTCACATGCTACCGACAAGATGGATAAGAGCAACCACGCATAGTGGAAGGTCTTACCCTACTCTTGGGCCTCCTTGTAGTTCATCAAAAATTCCTCATAGAGGAACCTAGCCTAGTTGAACTAGACCCCCTCCACACACTGCTCGGCCAACGCAACCACAAGCATTGGTACTTCATCGGCACAGCACTTCCGCATTAATTTTTTGGACAGGAGCTGGTTGGCTATGTGCACGCCTTTATCCTTGATACTCGCAATTGCATAGTTGCACTTATTCTTTTCCAGCTTGTATTTGGTTTTCATGGCTTCTGCGAGAGCCAAATCACTGCTTTTACCAGCTATTTCCCTGAGGTACCTTCCCTTATAAGGATGCTGAGAAATCCTGTGAATAAGTTCCACTGTGATGAGAATAGGCTCCTCCAACCATAGATACCCATCATGCACTAGGCACAGCAGCTGCCTAATGACAAAAATGGTGATGGGCATGTGGTGAAAGTGAGGTATCCATCGTAGATGAAGTAACCCATCCTTCTCCACAATGCGCAACCATTTTCGCGGCTCCAACGTGATCACTGGTCCCTCCAACTTCTGTTTCATCAATCTTTCCATCGCCAAGTGTAGGAACTTCTCGCTGTCTACGAGGTCCCAATCTTCAAACTTCAGGGTAGACACCCAGCTGAGGCTTGGACCTTCAAAAGTAATGTCATCGAGGAGGATCGGGGTCTGGAGTGCACTCTTCATGGCCTCCAGGTATTTGTCCGCCTCTAACTTTCCCTTTCCACGGAGGGATGTACGTTGGTAACTTTGCTGCAAAAGGCATTGGTAGGACATCCTCCTCCACATCGTCTTGCACCTCTATTTGATAATTAGAGCCTGTAAGTCTTCCTCCTCTTAATCTGATTCAATGGTGACAGATTTGCCTTTTTCTTCCATTGATAATTTGTTGAACCGTGGGCTTCTTGGGTATACGTGGACTGGTCCCATACACTGCTTATCTTTCTTTGGTCACGACATCCGTGGCTATTTTGGAACTTCTGGCACAACCGCCACATCTCTAGGCTCCTCATGGAACATATTGGGCTTCACGGCCTCACCAGCAGTATCTTCGGCGAATAACACTCCTATTCTGGTAGCAGTCATCATGTTTACACAGGATATGTTTTATCGCATACTCAAAGGTGGTAAGAGTGCTTGGTGCTCAATGCTCTGTAATTGCTCAACTCTCAAACAACCAAGTGTTGTTTCGTGGCTAGCCCTGGGGGTTTTATAGCATCTTTTGAATTTTAATTCGACCATTCCCCCAATTTCAGAGTCATCAATACCTTCTTGGTGGCAGATCGTCCCAAATCTAGCTCTTAATTCATGTCTTAATTGCCTGCACCCGCTCCTCTTTGTCTTAAAGTGGACATCTTGTCATGAACAGTGACACCAATGGTCACTTCCCAGCCTACCCACTCGGCAGCGCAGCCCCCTCTGCATAGGCGCAACCCTTGTGACATGTTGATCCTGCACGCAACCTCCTTATCGCGCAACTCCACGATAGACTCTTTTATAGTCCCTCCCTCTCTTTCAACTGCTTGGAGCACTGAGACTGGGATCCCTACGGCTAGTCATGTGGTCACACCACCTGTACGAGACTTCAATTCACCTTCCAGCCTAGTCCGCGGGCACTCGTCAATTACCCTCGTGACAGTCAATGCCGCATGTTCTTCCTTATGCAGTGCGCTCCCCGGTTACTTTGTTTGGTAAGGTGTGGTTGTAGCCATGGCAGCAAAGTCACAAATTCTCAGTGACAATCTTCTACTGTAGTAGTATGGCTATCCGTATCTTGTCCTTTCATTCTTAGTTTATCGACGAGACATTCTTGCGTGATTTCATTTTCCAGTTTTTTGATCTCCACATCCATTAACATGATTTTCTTCCTTAGTCATACCCAATCTTCTTCAAGTTCGCGAAACTTAAGGTTCCCTCACCGATTAGCTTCTTGAATCTGCATATGTTCACCCTCGCGTAGCTGTATAATTCCTTCATCCTGGTCCTTCCGTACTGTCCCAAATATGGGATCTATTTCATGAGGATTCCTTTCCTCCAAAATTATGGTCTCGACTCTGCTCCTCAGCTTCAAATCATCTCCGCACTCATGTTTTTGCACATGGCCCTATAGGCCCATCCAACCGCTGGCATGCGTAGGTCCCAATCAGTTCATCTCGCCTAGTGAACCATGTTCAGGACTTTGCATACCTTATTGAATGCTTCCACGTGGAAACTTTTGGTGCGCGTCGCCTTTCCTCCTCCTGCATCCTGTTCCGATTTTCAATCCTGAGTTTGGGGTGTACTTGTGTGGGTTGCACACCACATGTCTGTACCCATCGAGATAGGTGGGCGCACAAGTTACTTCGTCCTTGCTGACTGAATTTTATTCGAAGATGGGGGCTTCCAAACTGTAGGCGCATCATCCTTCTACATCCGTGCTAGTCCTCAAAGTTTCCTTGATGTGTACCCCACCATCGTGCGGGTGTTGCGCGCAGTGCTCCCTTCAATGCATCGAACCGCTTCTATTCCATTACTGTGCTTTTAAATTTGCTCAAGAATTCATCCACCATTGTCAATCCATCATATGTCAACAGTTCTCTTGCCTCTGTTGTCATGCAATGTAGTGATCTAACCATCATGTTACAATTCAACGTCGTCACTTCCTGCAACCGATTCTGCCATCGTTCTACTTCTTCGTCTGAATCCGAAGTGCATGAGCTTCCACACTCCCATAAGATCCTCCCATCTGTAGTTGGATTCACTCAATCCTAGTCTCGCACAGTTATCTTGTAAATACAATCAAGATCATCATCGCACACTGGTTCAGTGTAGCGCGCTCCTTCAACTGGGTCCAATGGGACTACTACGCGTAGTGACTTTTCACGAAGATCATTTTACGCTTCTTCAGGTTGATGACTCTGTTCATATCAGTGGCCTAGTCTATTCCTAACAACACAGGATAGGTATTGTTGTCATCGACAATCTCTATTACTTCAAAATCCACCTCCACGGTCGCGCCTTCAATATCAATTGTTACCCCTTGCAACCTCCCCATGGGAAAAGTCTTCCGTTGGTTCACCATTCATAATTGAATAGGGGACCATTGTAATGTGGGCCTGCCCATGTGTTCCCATGTTTGCTTCAGTAATACATTCACGTCAGAACCCAGATTTAGGATTATCAAATCCATTTCATACTCACCAATCTATGCAATCAACCTCATTTCCCTTCCAGTGCACATTGCATGCTCCCCCAATTTCCAGACTACGCGTGATTCTCCTAACCTCACACACCTGGTGATCAGTTCCTGCAGTCCTTTAACTGCCTTGTTGTTGTGTAGCAGTTTCATGCATGTCTCCAGAAAGGCAGTGAGCATTGAAGGATCCATTCCTGGCTCTGGTTGATCCTTAGTACCTGAAGTGGAGGCCTCCGTGAAGCTCTTCTTAGCTTCCATGAATGTCTCCTTTGCAAATTCTAAGTCAAACTCAGGTCCCTTTGCAAGAGACTTGTGAACCCACATACTTTCCTCTAGCTGCTTCCACATATCCTCTCCCATGGCCGTACTGCTTCTGAGCATCATGTTTACATTCGAGTCCTCTTCGCACGGCTCAGACCTTATCATTTGTATATTCTGAGTTAGGGGAGGTTGGAATACCCCTTTTTCATGCATCCTTGTGATCAACATAGGATATTGTATTGTTTCATGATCAAACTAAGCACAATATGAACAGGATATCCTTGTCAGGTTGGTACAATCGTGGGCATAGTGCCCTGGTCCTTCACAATTGTGACAAATTAATTGTCTGTGGCCCCTTCCTAGTCCCATTCCACCTTGTCCTTGACCTCACCCCTAAAATCCAAAGTGTGCCATCACTGCATCTGGGTCAAGGGCTCGCATTTCCATCTGCATCCTATAGGCAGGGGTTTGAACCATCATTAGCTCATAACTGCGGAAAGTGCACTCATTGTGGCCTACCGATCTGCATACATTACAAAACAATTGTTGGGGTGTCTATGTATACTTCTGCAACAAATGAAAATTATCTGTCGTGTGTTTCCATCCTATCTGACAGATCGCGCACCATAAAGCGGGTGCTGCACTCGGGCCTGCCTGTGCCTCCGGTCTCAATGGTATTGGCCCTCCTCTTGCCAAGTAGTTCGCGAACACTGGACAGTGATCCTTGTCATGGCCTTGGCCTTTGCATTTTATGCACCATACTTCCTCGCACGCCTCTGGCCAAGGTGCCTTATCCTGCTTCAGAGTTTGCATTTACAAACACTTATTCTGTAGTTGCACGTAGATTTGTTGAACTCCCAACCTAGGGTCTTGTATTGGGGTCTCATGTAATCTCATTGCCATTTCCAATGCTTCGACCTGGTGGAAAGTTTCTGTTGTGACACCATCGTCCTCAAGTGTGGTGTCATAGATGCTACAAACCATGTGCGATGATGTCCATTTGTCAACATCATATTGGCTTCGCGGATCGTACTCTTCAGCCGTTGATCCAAATCCCATGGAGTCTCGCCAGGGAGCATCGTGATTTCTTTAAACCTGATGATTGATTGGGTTTTTAACTTTGGCCTACTAAATTCCTTGTTTAGCACGGTCTAGATCTCTGCTATCCCTGCGTTTGGGTGGTCATTAGAGTGCTTGATATACCATGTTAATGTGTGATCCTGTAGCATGCTCACCAATGTAGCCTTCTTAATATTGTCATCTGTGACACCTTGTGCTTCCCATTCTGCTCTTACCATGAACCAGAATTGGTCCAGATCTTCATTCCCTACTCCTCTAAATACTGGTAGTATAATCATGCTTGCCATAATGAACTATGAAGGTGGTGGAGGTGGAGTGGGTGGAGATGGAGGTGAGGGAGGTGAAGCAAGTGGTGGTGTGGGTGGAGGTGGTAACCACGGAATGTGCTGCATTATCAAACTGACTGCGCTTCTTAGAGAGACCTTAGAAAACTCTTCCTCACTCTCTCACGAGGTTGAAATTAAGGGACTATTTTCTAATTCTTCGCTACTTTTGTAGATCTTTACGCTCCACATAGTCCCAAACATTAATGTATTCGCATGACCCTTTTTTCACACAATAGCATCTTAATCCAAGTATTCAAAGATTTAATATAATTACCTCGCGGTCCTTTGATAAAGCGTCATTCTACCTCATTGTAGCTCACATTCGTGTCTACTGCAAACTCAGTGATAAATCCCCCTATTATCCGGTCGAGCCAATGGTCCACAACTCACGCAATCTTATCTTCTTATGCTTCTAGTCTGCACACTAATTCCAGAGTCCACACTATTGGTTGTCGAGACTACACCTTCCCAGGCTATAGACTAACTTCACGATCCACTCATATAGCTCAGGAGGAAAGGATGCAAAGAAAATCTCGTGGATTTCTGTATACACGTAGCGCTCCAACCACTTTTCCTTAGATACTTGCAGAGTTGTGTTTTCCTGTGTCACGAACTCATGATCTTCTTGTCCAACCACTCTTCAATTTCCTTCTTTGTTGGGTTCTAGTGGCACGACATCAGAAATCTATTATGTAGATCCCGGTCCCGGCAACACAACCATTTGTTGGCTTAGTGGGGTCTGACCCAGGTTCAGAAGTGATTTAGCCAAGCAAATCTCGGTACCACTGGCCCTTTCGGCAACAGGCCGCGGAGTGTGAACTGAGGTCTCACCTAAAGTAGTATGGGAGGGTGCTAGAACCAGGTTTCCGCACCCTAGGGATGTTTGATATGAGGTGATTGGTACATGGTCCAACCTTCGCACTTACTGTGCTACGCGCATCAGCAGGCACCTCGCACCTTGCGATACTATCTTCGTGCAGTTCTAGCCACTATGCGACCCATATTATTTACCCAAGTCTACCTTAATTAGGCCCTGTTGGCTGATTACTTAGATTATTTTCATATATAGCATTCATACAAGTATTTATCAATTGCACGCAATAAATAAACAGAGTAAAAGTAATGTATAACATCAAAATATGGATTCAAGAATAGATGCACAGAGTAAAAATCTCTTTATTAAATTTCAATCCCAAGTACAGACCCAACTCTGCCCTGCACACTCAGCTGCAAGGGTCCACGCACTCAACTGTGAACTCTACTAGGCCTCTGCACACTCAGACGCAGAGCCTCTTCCTACTACTATGACCCAGTACACTTCAGATTCAGCTCTAACTTCGAACCATGCCTTCGCCATTTTATCTATTATTACCTATCTTTGCACTTATATCCTCACCATATTTATACAATCTCATGGTCCATGGACCATGGTTAGGCCGATACAATTTTACATTAACTTACAATATTCTAGGGAAGACATCCCTATGACTCATCCTAGACTTCGCTCTTAGCGCCCGCAATTCACAGAGTCTTACAATCTAATTGACCAAAACTTGGGATTTAAGCCCTAAAAACATGCTGCCAGGGATCCCATGCCCAACAAAGGGGAAGCATACACCAAGCCTTGATGTTGATAGGCTCTCCTTGAATGAATATCCAAGTCCAAGCTAAGCTCTCCAAGCACTCCTTCTCCAGGCAAAATGAGTAGAATATAGGCACAATCTTAGCATAAGGGTGCAAATAGACATAGACCAACCATTTTGGAATGGGAGAGGATGAATATATAGGTTGGTGTTAGGACCCTACATTGTACCTTTTTTCTCACATATTTTGCTATCATTCCACCCTTTTTCAATCCATATTTAAAACCTATGTTATTACTTTAATCCATTTTCCAAAGGTATATAACATTTCTTCTCGTTACTATATGTTTAACTTGTTTTACATATAATTTTACATTACTTTCATAACTAACCATTGATCGGAAATATATAGTTGCTGAAACAGTCTGAAAACTGCAGGTTTATCGTTGTGGTCTACATTGCTGAAACAGTTAGAACAGTGCGCAAATGTCGTTGTTGAAACAACCCGTGATTTGCAATTCAGATTCGGCAGCAAAAAGAAGATATAATCTAAGGAGCTGTTACACTGGCCGCAACAACTACATTCCAAAGTCCACATTGTCACAACCATTGTAACAGCATTTTCTTAATGGAAGAACCAATTATCCTATTTTAGCATATCGAGTTAAAAATAGGATTTATAATGTAAACAAATGTATAATAGATGTCTCCTCTTTAAATAGAGGAGACATCAACATTAGAGGGGGTAGACAGACTACGGGAAGGTCTAGTTGGGAGTAAAGGAACTTGAATTTTTTTGTAATATGATACTTTGACAGATGAATAAAATCTTGTTATGAGCATTCCTTCTTAGTTCCTTTTTCTAGGGAATCTTGTGAGAAGGAAAGGGCCCACCTTCATCACAAGATTCACCCATTAATTTCTGTAGTGCGTTATGTATTATTTTGCATTCATACCTTGTTAACTCTGTTTGCTGAAATTACTTATGCATTATTGGAACTCTGTATTTATTGTTGAACTCCATTTCTATTTGATTATTGCATTGTTTCCATAAATTCATTCTTAGGTAATTAGTGATTATTTTAATTGGTTTTCCATAGTGAGTTTGTGAAGCATGGTAATTAAAAATAGGTGTTGAAGATTCCTGCTTGGGGAATAGGGTCATGTTCTCTGTTACAGCACAACTAGTCTTTTCCTTTGCAGATTGATTTCCTTTCCTAGATTGTTCTTTTTAATGTAATCCAGGCTTCTTTTGATAATTGTCTGCAATAGAGAGATTGTTCTTGCTATAACTCAAAGTAGAAATTCAATTTGTTTAAAGCAAGGTGTGATTAGTGTAATTGTTACTACAACTTTTCATTGCTTTTTGGATTGAGCATATACAATGTGTGATTGCCTTTGAAACAAGAAAACTTCCCTGGGTTGACAATTTATGTAACACTTGGTTGTTTAAATTAATAAGCAATTAAAGTGACCAACATTTTGGCACCATTGCCGGGGAAGGCATTTCAAAAGCATTGATGTTTTTCTTTTAGAAAGGGCACAGGGAAAGGATGAAGAAAGACCTTTATTGACGATATTATATCAAAGGCTGAAACTTCTCAGAGGCTAATCTCTCGAAAGCCACAGCCTCAGCTCTCCCTTCAAACAAACTACAAAACAGAGGAAGTTGTGAGCCCTGAAATAATTGATGAACCGGTAGAAGACATTGAGGAACCCTTCGAAGACATTAAGGAACCAATCAAAGACATTGAGGAGCCAACAGAAAACATTGAAGACAAAGCGAGTGCAACGGGAGAACAACCAATGGACGAGAACATTGAAGGATTCTTTGGTGAAGGACAGGAAGAACCTGAAGGAAGAGATGAAAATTCTCTCTCTACCTTGGGATTTCCTATTGGTGATATTCCTATAGGAGCAACTCCCATGAAGAATATCCCACTTTCGGCCTTACCTAACTTCCATGGTTTATCTTCTGAAGACCCTGATGAGTTTATTTTTGAGTTTGATATATTGTGTAGAAGCTATGATTATGTTACTAATGCTCAAAAACTGAAGCTATTTCCAGCAACACTAAAAGGAAATGCACTAAGATGGTTCATGAGTCTGGGAGGCCATGTAATCACAACATGGGAACAGATGAAATAGAAGTTTCTACTCAAATATCAAGACTACTATTGGACGAGAGAAAAAAGAGAGGAACTATTTAAGATGGTACAAAAGGAGGATGAAAATCTGGAGGACTTTGTGGAAAGGCTACAATATAATCTGCAGAGATCCAATCATCCCAATGTAAGTAAAGATATTCTTAAAACAATATTATTGAAAGGGGTGAGGGATGCTTGTCTAGACATGCTAAATATGCTTGGTAAAGGGGAAATATCTAAAGAATCATATGATGAAATTGTTAACCTCTATAAAAGATGTTCTAGAGGAGCTGCAAGGAATAGATCAAACAACAGGGATAATACATATTCAAAAGTTCAAAAATTAGTGAGCGGAGGAGCAACAAGAGATGAAATAGGTAATTTACTTGAGGAATTTAAAATTGAAATGTTAAGTTCTTTTGCTTCACATATTGACACCTTGCAGGTTAAGAAGAAACAAGTAGAAGTAGAAGCTACTTTGGCTATCTTTTGTCCCAAATGTAGAGATAAACACACACTAAGGGAATGCCCATTGGACAAAGTCCCAATTTGCACCCTTTGTGAGAAGGATCATGAAACACAACAATGCCCTTTTTTACCAGGAATAAAAGAAGCATTGCAACCAACCGAAGAAGAAGCTGAAGCAGTCTATCTGTTGACACAGAGAAGGAAATGGAAACCATGAGGACGAGGTATGAACTCTAATATGCCATTCACATATTCTAATCGTTGGAACAATTATCCTTCTTTTAATCAAGAAAATTACCCTCCCTTCAATCAGATGCAATACCTTCCCTTCAATCAAATTAATTACCCACCCATGCAACAAACAAACCCTCCCTTTGTAGACCCAGCAATGTGGACTCCTTGGCCTCCACAATAGAAATCTTACTTTAACCAATGGATTCCAAACTAGAGGGGTCAACAACTCCCATTTCCAAATCAATTTCCTCAGTTTCAGCAACCACTCCCTCTACCATCAGGTGCTCCACCAAATAATCAAATGATAAGACCCCAGCTACCTGTACAATCAAACCCTAACCCCAGTAATAAAACTATGCAAGTTATTGATATTCAGAACCAGCATATACTTCCTGTTTTCCCTGTGCATTGTAATGATATTCATTTACGATCTGGGAAAATAGTCGAACCCATTATTGATGATGTTACCTCTTCTAGTTTTGATAAAGAAGAGACAGAGAAAAATGATTCACGTAAGGAGGTACAGTCACCCTCTAATAAGGGTACTAAAATAGTAGAGCCACCATTCCTTGAGTGTTTGGCTTTGACTAAAATGCATGAGCCACCTGCTTTCAATATTTTAGGGGAATTACAAAATCTTTATGTTAAAATTCCACTTTTACAAGCACTAAGAGATGTATCGATTTATGCCAAGACTATGAGAGATATTTCTGTTAAGAAACCTGGTAGGAAAGCTAAATATCCCCTTACAGTTCATGTTATGGGTGATCTATCTGCCTTAATGTACAATAAAGCCCCTTCTGTTAAATATGGTGATCCCGACCATCCTACTGTTGTAGTACAAATTGGAAAAACTATCATTCCACGAGTTCTGGTAGATTTAGGTGCTGCTATAAATATTATGACTCTTGAAGCTTAACAGTTGTTACACCTAAAGAATGTAATCAGAGAGACACCAACCATTCTAGAGTTAGCTAACCATTCTACAATCAAACTGGAAGGAGTCACTGAAGACCTAATCATCTCAGTTGAATCTTGGAATTACCCAACTGACTTTGTGGTATCACAAACTAAAACAAAGTTGGGGGGACATCCTCTAATTCTGGGAAGGCCCTGGTTGGCCACAGTCGATGCCTTTATCAGCTGTAGATCTGGTTCAATGAAAATTTCTAATGGATGTGAAACCAAGCAACTTACTCTCTACCCTCATGCCACACCCATGATTAATAATGATAATTCTGTATGGTTGGACTATGATGATGATGCTACTCAACCTATCTTAACTATCAGACAAGCTTTAAGCCTTAAAGATACCACTGAGGATGAAGTAATTAATAATTTTATTTGTGAACCCTCCTCGGTCACTTTTGAAACACATAATCAGTTGGCTGAAATTTTGAAATCTGATACCCAGGAAAAGCTTAAATCTGAAGATCTACCTCAAACATCAACTACCATCTCCTCTAAAAGCATAACAGTAGAAATCGAACCTGGCAAGACATTGAACATAAACCCCAACTTGATAGATGCTGAAACACAACAACTAATGAAGTTACTTCGTGAAAATAAGGAAGCATTTGCATGGGATTATACAGATATGAAGGGAATCTCTCCTGAATTATGTACTCATCACATCTATATCAGGGAGGGTTGTCAGCCAATCTATCAACCGTAGTGACGAATGAATCCCAATTTGAGGGAAATTGTCAAAGAGGAACTTCAAAAATTGCTTAATGCAGGGTTTATATATCCCATATCTGACAGTGAATGGGTTTCTCCATTGGTAATAGTACCTAAGAAAAACGGGAAATGGAGGGTCTGTGTAGATTATAGAGCCTTAAATAAAGCCACTCAAAAGGATCACTTTCCCTTGCCATTCATTGATCAGGTGTTAGATAGTTTGTCAGGGAAGAAATTCTTCTCCTTTTTAGATGGTTTTAGTGGGTATAATCAAATCAAAATTGCACCCCAAGACCAAGATAAGACCACTTTTACTAGTCCTGGGGAACTTTTGCCTATAGAGTTCTCCCATTTGGACTGTGTAATGCACTAGCAACCTTTCAAAGAGTAGTTATAGGAATATTCTCTGATATGCTTAATGACTCTGGAGATATTTATGGATGACTTTACCCCTTATGGTGTGTCTTTTGAGGATGCATTACAAAACCTTGAGAAAGTACTTAAACGTTGTGTACAAGCTCACCTTTCCTTAAGTACTGAAAAATGACATATGATTATGAATGAAGAAATTGTACTTGGACACTTTATTTCATTTCAAGGAATTCAGGTAGATCCATCCAAAATATAGTTAATTCAGAACCTTCCTATTCCTAAAACACAAACTGATGTGAGAAGTTTTATAGGACATGCAAGATACTACATAAGATTTATCAAAAAAATTTCCAAAATAGCTTCTCCTTTGCTTGTGTTACTTATGAAAAATGTTGAATTCAAGTGGACTGATCTTTGCCAGAAAGCATTTGTTGAACTCAAGAATCAGTTATCTATAGCTCCAATTTTAAGGGGACCTGATTAGGCACTTCCCTTCCATATAACCTCTGATGCTTCAGATACTGCAATTGGAGCTATCTTGGGACAAGAGGAAACCCATCTTCCTTATGCCATCTACTTCATTAGTAACAATATGACTCCTGCTGAGCTTAATTACACAGTTACTAAAAAGGAATTCTTAGCAGTCATTTATGCCATTAATAAGTTTCGACATTACATTACTGGTTACTCTACCTTTTTCCATACTTACCACTTGACTATTAAGTATTTAATGAACAAATCTGTCACAAATGCTCGAGTTACTAGGTGGTTATTGTTATTACAAGAGTTTGATATTACAATTGTAGATCGACCAGGTAAAGAAATTGTAGTTGCTGATTTCCTTTCTCGGTTAAATGCTGATGATAATACTCCAGAAGATGATTCCTTTCCTGATGAATATTTATTTGCAGTGTCTTCTCACTCACTTTGGTATGCAGACATTGCTAATTATCTGGTTGCAGGAAAGTTACCATCACACCTATCACATCGAGATAAAAGAAAGATTATTCAACAAAGTGCTCAATATAGATGGATAAGTGGGTGTCTTTTCTACATAGTACTTGATCATGAAAACCAGAGATGCATTAGAGAATATGAGGTTTATGATATACTAAAAGCTTGTCATGATGGCTACTAAAAGCTTGTCATGATGGCCCTTATGGAGGGAATTTTGCTGATAAAATAACGACACATAAAATTCTCAAGATGGGTTATTCTTGGCCCTCACTCTTCAAGGATGAAAAAAAATATGTTTGGGCCTGTGACAGCTGTCAGAGAATGGGTCAACCTAATCATAGAGATGAAATGCCATTGAATCCACAGGTAATACTTGAACCATTTGAAAGATGGGCCTTAGACTTTGTAGGTCCCATTAATCCTCCATCCAATCAAAGAGTTTACATATTGGTTTGCACTAAATGGGTGGAGGCTAAAGCACTCCTTAGAGCTAATGAGGAAGTTGTTTTAGCTTTTCTATTTGAAGAAATATTTGTTAGATTTGGAGTGCCTAGAGAGCCAGTTACAGATGGAGGACCTCCTTTCAATTCTCATGGTTTTAAAACCACCCTTCAAAAATATCATATTCATCATAGAATGACTACACCATACCACCCCCAAGCCAATGGACATGTGGAGAGTACAAACAAAGTCATAGAAGCCATTCTAACAAAAACAGTGAAGGAAAACAAGAAGGATTGGTCTCAAAGGCTCCTTGAAGCACTATGGGCTTACAGAACTACCTGGAGGAATACTACAGGATTTTCTCCCTATGAATTGATTTATGGTAAAAGTGTTGTTTTTCCTATGGAATTTGAAATTAAAACGTTAAGAATTGCTTTAGCTATTAAACTTGATTTGACTGATGCACAGACAGCTAGGTTGCAGCAACTTCAGGAATTGGATGAAAAGAGGTTAGATGCCATTCATCAAACAACTATGATCCAACAACAAAGGACAAAATGGCATGATAAAATAATCAAGCATAAGCAGTTCCAAAAAGGTAATTGGGCTTTATTGTATGATTCTCATTTTGAAAATTTTCAAGGGAAACTACGTACAAGATGGTTGGGACCTTACGAAATAGATATTGTTTTTCCAATGGAATAGTAAAGCTCCTAACAATTGATGGCTCTAGAACATCGTTATTAGTAAATGGTCATTGGCTCCGTCTGTACCAGTGACCCATTTCCAAAGAGGATTTCAAGGCCACTTGCATGGTAGATTCACATTATCTCTTTTTGGGGAGCCTTTTGCCCCTCATTGCATTGTATTTTTAGCATTAGATTAGATTTCTTAACTAATAATCCCTGTCAAGGGCTGGCATATAACAATTGATTATTTTGCAGATTCCAGATTTAGGAAAGGCTTATTGGAAAGGAAAATCCTACTACAAGCAGATCTAAACTTCATCTTGTGAAGCACTATTCATCTCATTTCAATCCATTTATAGTTGATTTCCCCATCCTTCAGTAACATTTCCATCATTAATTCCCCTCATTTCTTCTCCCCTATTTTTCTCATTACTGAAATAGCACCCTTTAGCAATGTTTTCCCTATTTTTCCCATTCTTGGAACAATACTCTTCAGCAACGTTTTCCCTATCTTTCCCGTTGTTGAAACACCACCCTTTACCCAATTTGTTGTTGCTAAAACACCATTTCTTTTCAAAGGACATCACCATACAACACTTTCTGTCATGAAAATCACTTTCTTCCATTATTTTATGTTAAATCTATCCTTTCACTACCTTCTCCTATGATTATACAGACCTCTAATATAATTCCCCTCATGATTCAAAGCTTCGTCCATGACTATTGATGATCTAGTATCAACGAGCACTATATTTTTCGAAACATGAATTAAAGGTAAACATGAGGTATGTAAACATTATGTGTAAATACAATTAAACTATGGTTAAATGAGAAGATTATGTTCATCATTACCACAATCCCCGTACATTTAAATTCCTTATTTTATGTTGTAGTTGGGGGGAATACCGAAAATATACGCCATCATTTCATGGCAAGCCAATCACCGTCATTTTTATTACCCATTATCCCATCCTATTACCTCACCTCTTCACTATTACTCCATGTTCTCATTAGTAAAATTTACTATGTTCGAAGTGCAGTAACTTGGTTTTTAAACTGTGCATTTTACCAAAGCTGGTTAACTATGGGAGGACCTGTTATTCGATACAAGCCCGACTCGATAGCCCTACTTGAATTATGTCCAGAGGCGTATCAAATTTTTCAGCAAGCAGGATGGATAGGATTTTTTCAGAGACTTCAGGGATTTGATTCACAACAGGTCCCTGAATTTGCACGAAATATACTTGAAGATCATTCTACTATCCAAGGAATTCGAATTCCAGTCTCAGAGGGTGACATAGCACAGGGTTCAGGTCTACCGGTCACTAGCACTCGTTGGTTTAGTCGCAAGCATATTATTCTGAATGCACAACAGGATTTTCTTCTGCCAGGAGAACAAGTTGAGCCTAAAGCCCGGGGTGTCCGACTTCACTCATTACCACCTCCATGGTCGAAGGTTGTTGAATTTGTCAAACATTACCTTACTTGTGAAGGTCGCTACCAGGTAGTCTATCAGCATGATTTTGTCCTATTGAATCATTTGAGACATGGTCGACTGTTAAATATTCCTTATTATTTACTTGGGTGTCTAAAGAATATGTCACATTACTGCAGACAGGTAAAATTCCCACTCCTTTCCCTCACCCATCATCGTCTTGTCCAGCTACTGATTTAGAGGGGTTTTGCTCAACAAAACCCTCCTCTAAATAATCCACCCCTAGACCCTAAACAAGCCACTGAAATTCCTCAAGAAGCTGCTGAAATCCCTCAGCAAGTTGCTGAAAATCCGCAAGACATCTTTGAAACTCCCCACGAGAAGCAACCAAAGAACATCCCTGACCCTCCAAAAATTCCACCAGCTGACCCAATTAACCCTCCCACCATATCAACTCCATCCTACAATTTAGCAGAATCATCTAATCCTACTGTTCATATCCCTAGTGATGATTCTAAAGATAACCTTCCCCTCTCTGTTCTAAAAAGAAAAAGGCAAGCTAAGATTGTTTCCCTATCAAAAAGACAAATGAGGGCCTCAACCAAAGCAGCTACCATTTCTGATAGCCCTCCCCCTCAGAAAAGGCCTACTCATAAAAGGAAAATTACCACTTTCCCTACCTTTTTACCCCGAAGACAAATGAGGGCGTCAACTAAAGCAGAAACTATTGCCATTATCATAAAGTCTCAACCAATTCGTCTAAAAGCCCATACCCAACCACAATCCCAAGTCCTAGAATCTTTACCTGTCTCACCCTCAGGCACTGAAACACAAGAACCAGATGCCTAGGATTTTACGACATCATTTCTTTTAGAACAAGTAGTTGTCACACAAGAACCAGCTACTCATTCAGTAGCTGCCACACAAGAACTAGCTATAGCTGCCACACAAGAACCAACTACGGCTATTACAGAAAAACCAGTTGCTGATATACAGAATCTAGATGCCCAAGTTGTTGCACCTAATGTAGCTGTCACACAAGAACTAGCTACTCATTCAATAGCTACCACACAAGAACTAGCTATAGCTACCACACAAGAACCAGCTGCTGATATACAAAATTTGGATGCCCAAGATGTTGCACATCACGTAGCTACTACACAAGAACCAGCTACAGCTGCCACACAAGAACCAACTGTTGATATACAAAATATAGATGCCCAAGATGTTACACATCACATAGCTGTTGCACAAGAACTAGCTACTCATTTAGTAGCTGCCAAACAAGAACTAGCTACTGAGACCGTGAGCGTTACACAAAGCCCAGTCACCCTGACTTCCCTTTTACAAGGAAACAAGTTTCTAAAATCAGAACTTGAAGCTTATAAGTAGGAATTGGTAATGGCAAGGGAAGCCTGTGACAAAGAGCTTAATTTGTACACTTTAGCCCATGTAGCATCCACATCCGAGAAAAATACAGAGAAAGATCAGTATAAGGAATATATGTGCAACCAATGTGGTAACATTTATCATCAATCAGGGTATAAAATAGTCGAAATCCCACTGCCTGGAGCCTCCCCTACATCCATGTCGTCCGCAATCAAAGAGGAATGCCCTACTGTTACACAAGAACTAGTAGGGCCTTCAAAAATCCCTGCATTCACATCTCCTACAATCAAAGAGGAACACCCTACTGTCACACAAGAACCAGTAGGGCCTTCAAAAATTTCTGAAGAAGCTAAACCATAAGTACCTCGGCCTCCTGTAAATTTTAAAACTAAAGATCCTACTTTTATTTCTACTCGGACTGTACCTCGACCTACTGTAACTATTTCTACTTAGATTGAACCTCAGCCTACGATAATTGTTTTCACTCAGACTATACCTCAGCCTGAAGCTCGGGATAAGCACCAAATAATGGTCAAGTGGAAGAAAGAATATGTTATTTCGCAAGATAAGATCTTGCAGTAGCATAAACTACTCTAGCAAAATCATATATATTCAAACTGGGAAGCCTTGGAGCAAGTACTCCAACAGCCTCACACCCAGAAGAAAGAGAATAGAGAACTAAAAAGTAAACCGCTCCTTATGTTTGATTTGGTTCAGAAATTATTAGCTGCCAGGAAACCATCTTCCAATTATTCTCTTTTTCTTGCAGAACGCTTAGCGTTATTTCAAATAAAGGCAATTAAAAATGGGATACCTCAAGAAGTATTTACACCCGAGAAGTTTGTGGAAACTTTCACAAAAGCATCCACCAGTGATCAACATTTGCTCTGTGAATTGTATCTCCACAATGAAGCTATCCCTGAAAATACAAAGATCAATCTTAACCCTTTGGTTGGTGATGTTCAGATCAGGGCATTTGCCTCCTTCCTTACTAATCAAATCACATGGCAGACTACCTTTCTTGCAGCAAAGAATAATGAGGACAATCGTCTCCTGTGGATTCAATCAGAGCCACAAAATCTTGCCATCTTTATTTGGGAATATCTTCAATTTTTGAAAGAACTAGGGATGGTTGAACACATCACGCAACTACAAGCAACAGTGCTACAAGAATGTCAACACTTTGTTAAGACCAAGGAAGCTACTGCCTCAAAAGCAAACAACT
Source organism: Pinus tabuliformis (assembly GCA_031772625.1). NCBI lineage: Eukaryota > Viridiplantae > Streptophyta > Pinopsida > Pinales > Pinaceae > Pinus > Pinus tabuliformis. Next base: position 882,122,435 of record CM062805.1, read on the forward strand.
TATTCTAGCAAAAATATTTTAAGACAAGGTAGGAGTATAACCCATTCAGTCCCCCTAATTTTGAAGCAACAATCTCAAGCGTACCCAACTATATCAGATGTGTTCAGAAATGTGATGAATGTTGGAAATAATACTAAGAGGGGGGGTGAATCAGTATTATCAAGTTCTTTTTATAAATCTTCCTTATTTATACTTTGAATTATTTTTGCATGTCAGTACCATAAAATAGTGAGCATGAACAAGAAAATCAGATAGACACACCAAAGAACACCAAATATAAGGTGGAAACCCAATGTGGGTGAAAACCACCTGCTGCAATATGTCTCTATCTTCTTTCAAATTAGAAACTCCTTTTACAATGGTTTTGTACTGGTGCAATCCTTTACCAGTACGCAGGCTGAAACCTGCAGAGAGCTACAACTCTCTCTCGTTTTCTAGTTTCTCCTGGAAGGGAGCTACAACCCCCTACTTCTTTTCTTTCAAGGACCACTTTTCATAAATTTTCAAACTGGATCCATAAACATCAAGAGATCATCAAGTAAAAGTAAATCACCCAGTCAACTGCAGTAACCAGATCAATAGTAACAGTAAACTAAACCCAGAACACCTTATTAACAGAGAAAAGTCAGTCAAATAAATGCCTTGATACAGTTTTTCTTTCTCTGGCATGCGTTGCTATGCACTTCACCTTCAGCACCTCTGTGTATACCCGCAGAGATCCTTGAACTGCTCTGCATATCCACACATTGTTCCTTTAAATCTGCCGCGTACCTTCACTGTGCCCACGCACCCACTGCTTCTATCGCGCCGCGTACTGCTACTGTGGCCACGCACTCTCAGATGCTATCGCCCGCGTATCTACGCACCTGCAGCTTCTGTAGCGCCACGTACTTTCACTGTGCCTCCGCACCTGATCCTCTGTCACGCTGCGTACCCACGCACTGCGCCTTCTTCTGCTCTGCGTACCCACGCACTGCACCTTCTTTTGCTCTGCGTACCCACGCACTTGCACTATTAATCACCTGCGTACCTCTGATTAGGGCCGAATTGGCAGTCCCCCAGTGTGCCACAGATAGTCAGATGCCCAGATCTGATCATGCGCCCGAGAGATCACACTTCATAGATTCGCTTTCAACTTCACTTTTATATAGATCAAGCTTTTAAACCGATAACCCAATATTTCAGATCTTAAGATATTCAATTTGCAAAAGATGCCTTAGCAAAGTGATCTCCTTCCCTATTTATAGTTAAGCCCTTATTCACACCATGGGACAAAACCATCAATAACCAATACAAGGGATCCAAACCGGGGCTAAATTAAATCCTATACCACGGGCCAAAACCATAGAATCAAGAACGGCGGGCTAAATACCACGGGCCAAACATAAGAAACCCCACGTGAGCGCGCTTCTCTGCCTTGAAGTAAGTGAACTAGGGGTATGCACCTTCTGAATGGGTGACCTGCGTGTATGGCCACATCCCCTTCATGGCGTCCCTGCGTGTACGCGCGCTTTTCACAGAGCACATGCAGACCTCTTAATTTTTATCATTTTGAGAGCCTGATCAGAGCTTTGCCACCTGTATGAGTTGCCATCAAGTACAACACATGAATCATAGAGCCATACCAGAATCATAATGCCAACAATCTCCCCCTTTGGACTTGATGGCAACCTCAAAATCTTCAACGTCATTCTCCCCTTTGACATCAAGGGCAAAGGGTTATGCTCCCCCTAAGAACATGCTCCCCCTGAATATAAACCAGATCTGCAAAGAAGAACCATAATCCGCCAAACACCATAAATGACCATGAAAGAGATAGAGACATATTGCAGCAATATTCAGACCAGCATCCATGATGTACTTCCTCCATAATGCCAACAATGCATTATATGCTCCCCCTGAACCTGTGCCATTCGATCTTCGACCAATCCGCATATACCCCAGATGAACCTTTCGTACAACCATCAATCAAAAGAGATTCAACAACATGATGATGCATCAACAACCCCCAACTTTTTCCTGAGGTATTCAAAGGTCTCCCTGGGCAATGGTTTGGTGAGTATATCAGCAACTTGTTCCTTAGAAGGAACATACTCCAACTTGACCTTTTGTTCAAGTACTTGTTCCCGGAGAAAATGATACTTGATCGGTATGTGCTTGGTCTTTGAATGCATGACTGGGTTCTTTGAAATGTTGATTGCACTTGTGTTATCACATAAGATGGAGATAGGTGGTGTACAAGTGATTTGAAAATCCTGCAAGGTCTGCATCATCCAAAGGAGTTGAGTGCAACAAGATGCAACAACAACATATTCTGCTTCAGCTGTAGATAAGGCAATCGAACTCTGTTTCTTGCTGAACCAAGATACTAATCTGGAACCCATAAAGAATGCACCACTACTTGTGCTCTTCCTGTCATCCACGCTTCCTGCCCAATCTGCATCTGTATAAGCATGAAGTGTGAGATCTGTATCTCTAGGATACCATAACCCATAATTTTGAGTCCGTTGAAGATATTTAAAGATTCTCTTCACTGCCTAAAGATGAGTTTCCTTTGGATTTGCTTGAAATCTTCCAACTATTCCCACTGCATGCATGATGTCTGGTCGGGTACCTGTCAAATAAACTAGACTTCCAATCATAGATCTGTAGGTTGGTTGATGCACTGCTGCTGATTCATCATTTGCACTGAGGCTACATCCTGTGACCATGGGTGTACATACTGGTTTTGCATCTTCCATGCCATATTTCTTCAAAATCTGCTTGAGATACTTGGTTTGAGACAAAAATATCCCTCCTTCCTTTTGTTGGATTTGCAAACCAAGAAAATATGTCAGTTTTCCCAACAAGGACATTTTGAATTCTTTCTGCATTACCAAGGCAAATCTTTGACTCATAGCTTCTTCATTGCTGCCAAAGATAATGTCATCTACATACACAACAAGAATTAGCAATTTGTCGTTTTCAACTTTTATATAAAGATTGCTATCTGTTGATCCTTTTGAAAAGCCTTGTTGATGAAGATATTTGTCCAAACGATAGTACCAAGCCCTTGGAGCTTGTTTGAGACCATAGAGAGCCTTTTTCAATCTGCATACAAGATTTGGATCATTTCCAATAATGAAACCATCTGGCTGCTCAATGTATAATTCTTCTTCCAAGTCTCCATTCAGAAAGGCTGATTTCACATCCATTTGAAATACTTTGAAGTTTTGAAAGCTTGAAAGAGCAAGAAACATTCGGATGGCCTCAAGTCTTGCAACAGGAGCAAAAGTTTCTTCAAAATCTATTCCTTCTTGCTGCGCATACCCTTTACAAACAAGTCTGGCCTTGTTTCTAATTACTTCTCCATTTTCATTCAATTTATTTTTGAAGACCCATTTTGTCCCTATAACATTCTTATCCTTTGGTATAGGAACCAGCTCCCAAGTGTTGTTCTTTTCGATTTTCTCAAGTTCTTCATCCATTGCTTTGACCCAACATTCATCTTTGCATGCCTCTTTCACATTTTGTGGTTCAGTGGAAGAGAGTAATGCCAAATAGCTTGAAGCTTCTGCAATTGTTCTTCTTGTTTGTACACCTGCTTCTTTTTGCCCCAAAATCTGAGATTCTGGATGATTCTTCTGAACATATCTGGATGGAGTCTTCTCTTCTATCCTTATCTGCTCCTCTGGTTCTTCTTCTTCATCATTCTGTCTTTGAGGGTAGTCTTCATCTTCTTCGATATCTTCATGATTTACTTGCCTAGGAATGTATCCCTTCTCATCAACCACTACATCAATGTTGTCAACAATTCTTCCAAGTCTTTTATTGTAACACTTGTATGCTTTGTTGTGTGGAGAATAACCAAGAAGAATGCCTTCATCTGCTCTAGGTTCAAGTTTGCCAAGTTCCTCATCAGTTTTCTTAATATAGCATTTGCTCCCAAAGATTTTGAAGTGCTTTACCGAAGGAGTCTCACCATACCAGAGCTCATGAGGGGTTTGAGTGTTGTTCATCCGGAAATTTGTCTTGTTGAGAATAACAACCGCAGCATATGCAGCTTCACCCTAGAAAGTTGCAGGAGTTTCGGACTCATCAAGCATAGCACGAGCCATTTGTTGGACTGTTATGTTCATTCTTTCCACCAATCCATTTTTCTGAGGAGTTCTAGCTGTAAAGAATTCTCTTCTTATCCCATGTTCTTCACAGAAATTGAAAAATTCATTTGAGGTAAACTCCCCACCTCTGTCGGATCTGAGGCACTTAATTTTGTATCCTGATTCATTTTCAACCAAGGCTTTAAAGGATTTGAATTTTTCAAATGCTTCATCTTTTTGCTTCATAAGTCCTAACCAGACAAACCTGGAGAAATCGTCAATGAATAATATCAAGTATTCTTCTCCTCGAGGTGTCCTTTTCCTGAATGGACCACATACATCTGTATGTACTAGCTCAAGAGGCATGCTAGCTGATCCTTCCTTCTCCGGAAAGTTAGTTCTAGTTTGCTTTATAAACTGACATGATTTGCATATGGTGTTGTCTGGAATTTTGATATCTGGAAGACCGCGAACTGCCTGATATTTGCATGCTTTCCTTATTTGTGAAAAGCTTAGATGCCCCAACCTCCGATGCCATAACCAGTGTTCATCATCCTTGCTTAGATAGCATTGTTGTTGTCCTTCTTCAAATATGTATAGATTATTTGGAGTTCTTTCACCTTTGATCACTATTTTACCTGTATTAAGATCACGAACAAGACATCCATTTGATCTAAATATCACCTCGGTTCCTTGATCACACATATGGCTGACACTCAGAAGAATATGCTTCAATCCATCAACATATAAAACATTTCCAGCTTTGACCTTTTCTTTTAACTGAGCAGTGCCTTTTCCTTTTATAGCTACAGGAGTATCATTTCCAAAAGAAACTTTCTTTCCCTTCTCTAAAGCAGAATATGATTCAAGTTTTTCTTTATCACCTGTCATATGCTTCGAACATCCACTGTCAATGTACCATAGATTTTCCTGTCCCTCTACATAAAATGCTATCCCACATCTTTCTGTTTGTGGTTCCTTTATTCTCCATGTTTTGGTGCTTGAGGCTTGTTCCTTTGTCTGTTGAAACCTGCTCCTGCATTCAGAATCTTTATGACCAAAGTTATTGCAAATAGAACATTCAACTTCATTTTCAAGAGCCGAAAAGTTGTTATAGGTCGTTTTTGTAATCCCAGTCATACTTCTTTGTTTTTGAGCTTCTCTAGTCATGATTGTTTTATATGCAACACATTGAGCTGCTTTGTGACCAAAGTTATGACAAGAGAAACATTGTCCATTGAAGAAACTTCGGCGGTTATCAAATCTACCGGCCAAATGATTGTAATTTCTATTGTCATCCATTCTTGAACCAAATCGAGAAGATTTTACATGTGGTTGGTTGTAGATTTTGTTTACCCTTAAGACAGATTGCCCCTGATAGTCTTTGTCTACAATTCATCCCTGCTTTACCTGGTGATCTCCATTGTTCTTTTGCCCATTCCTTCTTGCTGCATCAAGATAACTTCTTGAGGTGGATGCTTGAGAAGTTTCTCCATTATAGCCCAGACCTGTCTTGTTTAGAGGAGAACACTGTACATTGATGATCTCATCCAGAGTTTCAGATCCTTTAACGAACTTAAGATTAATAGCCTTTTTTTTCTCAATTTCTTTTCTAAGACCAACAATTTCACCTTCTAACTTTTCAAGATATTTTTCTTTTTCATCAATTTGAAGTTGTAGGGTATCAATGATCCTATTCTTTTCTTCTATACATGTATTGAGTCTAGAAATTTCTTCATAAAAGCTATCCACATCTATAGCATCCATGTAATCATCATCTTCAAATGCCATTAAAAGTTTATAGTCATTACCTCGTTCATCTTCATCACTATTTGACAGACCATCACTATCTTCATGAGTGTAGTAGCTTTTCTTATTTGCATTATGTTTCTTGTTCCATCTAGCAGGTTCCTTTCCTTTGTCAATCTTATCCTTATGAGGACATTTCGCAGCATAATGACCTACTCTTCCACAAGAAAAACATTTGAAAGGTAACTTACCTCTGAACCTTCCAGTACCCCGTTGAAGATTTCTGACAAAATTTGATTCTTCTTCTTCTTCTGGCACGTGACTTGCTTCATAGTAGTCTCCTTTGCCTGAAGCCTTGAAGGCAACTTCTCTCCTGTCTGATGGACCTCCCTTTCTCATTTCATAAGCAGTTAGAATTCTGTGTAGCTGAGACATAGTAAGAGTTCGTAGATTTTCCTTTTCTTCTATTGTAGACACTTTAGATTCAAACTTGGGGGACAATGATCTTAGAACTTTTTCAACCACAATAGCCTCTTTTATTCCTTCACCTAAGTTTTTCATGCAATTAACAATCTCGTCTACTCGAAGGAAATAGTTAGCCACACTTTCATCATTATACATTCTGAGATTCTCATACTGAATCCTGAGGGTTTGAAGTTTAGCACGCTTTACCTGTTCATCTCCTTCGTAGCTCAAGACAATCTTGTCCCATATTTCTTTTGCGGATTTATACTGCATAACCTTCACGAATTCTGTTTGAGATAAGCATCCCAGCAGAGTATTGCCTGCTTTAGCATTTTTTTCATATTTCTTCTTTTCGGCCGTATCTGTAGGAGTAGCTGAAGGAAAAGTGTAGCCTGTATCTATGATATCCCAAACTTCTGTACCAAGAGATTGAAGATAGGCAGTAACTCTTACCTTCCAATAATTGAAGTTTGTCCCATCAAAGATTGGTGGCCTAATTTATGCTTCCCTTTTGTAGTTGCTCATGATGAATGATCTTCCTTCAAGCGATCAAGCTTCTATGAAGGACCTGCTCTGATACCAATTGTTGGAAATAATATTGAGAGGGGGGGTGAATCAGTATTATCAAGTTCTTTTTATAAATCTTCCTTATTTATACTTTGAATTATTTTTGCATGTCAGTACCATAAAATAATGAGCATGAACAAGAAAAACAGATAGTCACACCAAAGAACACCAGATATAAGGTGGAAACCCAATGTGGGTGAAAACCACCTGCTGCAATATGTCTCTATCTTCTTTCAAATTAGAAACTCCTTTTGCAATGGTTTTGTACTGGTGCAGTCCTTTACCAGTACGCAGGCTGCAACCTGCATAGAGCTACAAGTCTCTCTCGTTTTCCAGTTTCTCCTAGAAGGGAGCTACAACCCCCTACTTATTTTCTTTGAAGGACCACTTTTCATAAATTTTCAAACTGGATCCATAAACATCAAGAGATCATCAAGTACAAGTAAATCACCCAGTCAACTGCAGTAACCAGATCAATAGTAACAGTAAACTAAACCCAGAACACCTTATTAACAGAGAAAAGTCAGTCAAATAAATGCCTTGATACAAATACGCAGTTTTTCTTTCTCTGGTATGCATTGCTATGCACTTCACCTTCTGCACCTCTGCGTATACCCGCAGAGATCCTTGAACTGCTATGCTTATCCACGCACTGTTCCTTTAAATCCGCCGCGTACCTTCACTGTGCCCACGCACCCACTGCTTCTATCGCGCCGCATATTGCTACTGTGGCCACACACTCTCAGATGCTATCGCCCGCGTATCTACGCACCTGCGGCTTCTGTAGCGCCACGTACTTTCACTGTGCCTCCGCACCTGATCCTCTGTCGCGCTGCGTACCCACGCACTGCACCTTCTTCTGCTCTGCGTACCCACGCACTTGCACTGTTAATCACCTACGTACCTCTGATTAGGGCCGAATTGGCAGTCCCCCAGTGTGCCACAGATAGTCAGATGCCTAGATCTGATCATGCGCCCGAGAGATCACACTTCATAGATTCGCTTTCAGCTTCACTTTTATATAGATCAAGCTTTTAAACCGATAACCCAATATTTCAGATCTTAAGATATTCAATTTGCAAAAGATGCCTTAGCCAAGTGATCTCCTTCCCTATTTATAGTTAAGCCCTTATTCACACCATGGGACAAAACCATCAATAACCAATACAAGGGATCCAAACCGGGGCTAAATTAGATCCTATACCACGGGCCAAAACCATAGAATCAAGAACGGCGAGCTAAATACCACGGGCCAAACATAAGAAACCCCACGTGAGCGCGCTTCTCTGCCTTGAAGTAAGTGAACTAGGGGTACGCACCTTCTGAACGGGTGACCTGCGTGTATGGCTGCATCCCCTTCACGGCGTCCCTGCATGTACACACGCTTTTCACAGAGCACATGCGGACCTCTTAATTTTTATCATTTTGAGAGCCTGATCAGAGCTTTGCCACCTGTATGAGTTGCCATCAAGTACAACACATGAATCATAGAGCCATACCAGAATCATAATGCCAACACTGAAAAGTGGATAGGGTATCATTTTCGTTTTCCTCTTCTATGGATGCCAGCGCAAGAATATAAGGCTCATTACAGGTTGACTAAAAAGGAAGAAGTAGCAGCATGGCAGAGGCTGCAAAATGTGCACAGGTTCAGAGACCTAGCTGAAAATACCTTCTATAATTACTGCTTAAGTAATTTTCACTCCAAGGCCCAGTACCTAGACTCAGATTCAGAGTGAAGTTGCATGAGGACATGCAACCCTTTCAGTTGGGGGGGATGTTAGGACCCTACATTGTACCTTTTTTCTCACATATTTTGATATCATTCCACCCTTTTTCAATCCATATTTAAAACCTATGTTATTACTTTAATCCATGTTCCAAAGGTATATAAAATTTTTCTCATTACTATATGTTTAACTTGTTTTACATATAATTTTACATTACTTTCATAATTAACCATTGATCGGAAATATATAGTTGCTGAAACAGTCTGAAGACTGCAGGTTTATCATTGCGGTCTACGTTGCTGAAACAATTAGAACAATGTGCAAATCCCATTGTTGAAATAGCTCGTGATTTTCATTTAGATTCGGTAGCAACAAGAATAGATCATCAAAGGAGTTGTTACACTAGCTGCATGTTATGAAACCAGCTCATAAAAAGATAGAAAAGAGAGATCCACGCCTTTGAATTTAGCCTCTTCGAGGGGTCAACCTCCTTTACATTACATAAATGAGCAATTCTTGGATCATTCAAATGACAAAACCTCCTTTCTATATATAGTAGTCTAAGGAGTCATAATATAACCCAGCCGACATAACAATAATAAAGTAAGGGCACAATAATAACATTAGTGGGCTTCTATGGGGCACAATAGTAACAATATGGGCACTACATGGGTACATCAATATAATAAGTGGGTTGTACTAATAACAATAAGGGGTTACACTAGTAGTATAGGGGGCTAACATGCCCCTCTCCTTCAAAAAGAGTTGTCCTCAGCGCTTGAGTAGTTCTTGACGCTTCTGTATAAAATTCTTGTCCTCCCATGTGGAATCTTCAGCGGGTAAGCTCTTCCACTTGATGAGATACTCTGAAATTGATCGATTTCATAGCTGTTGGGTTCTTGTTTCTGTGACTGCTCCAGGTTCCAATATGATTTTTCCTTCCTCTTCAATTTCTAGCAATATTGTTTGAATTGGGATCTTTTGCAACTTTTGAATAAGTGGCCATACTTCTTTGTCCTTCTTCCATTCATCCCTTGCTTCATTTATCCAATCTGGTTAGATAATAGAAACAGTACAAAACAATGCTTCTACATCCTCATCCTTTCTTGAGAGTGCATCTGCCACCACATTTTGCTTCCCTTTTTTGTAGATGATTTCAAAGTCATAACCCAACATCTTTGTGACCCACTTTTGTTTCTCTTCAGAGGATAATCTTTGTTCTAAAAAGTATTTAAGGCTATCATGATCCGTTTTTACCTTGAAGTGTCTTCCCATTAGGTAGGGTCGCCATTTCTTAAGTGCATGGAGTATTGCCAACATTTCCTTCTCATAAATAACTTTGTGTAAAAACTTTCCCTTGATTGGATGACTTTCAAAAGCAATGGGTCTTTCATATTTCATTAAAACAACACCAATTCCATTTCCTGAAGCATTTCATTCCACAATAAAGGTTTTTGTGAAGTCCGGTGTAGCTAAGACCAGTGCTTGGCACATTACCTCTTTAAGATGTTTGAAGGCCTTTGTTGCTTCTGGAGTCCATGAAAATACATCTTTCTTCAATAATGTTGTTAGAGGTGCTGCTATTCTCCCATAATTCTTAACAAACTTGCGATAATACCCTGTCAACCCGAGAAATCCTTGCAGATGCTTTATGGATGTGGGGATTTTCCATTCCTTAATGGCTTTAATTTTGCTAGGGTCTACCTTAACTCCTTCATGAGATACAATATGACCCAGATATTCCACCTCTTGTACTCTAAAGAAACATTTGGATCTTTTTGCATATAATTATTTCTCCTCCAATAGTTGTAGCACCCTGTCAACATGTTCAACATGATCCTTCCAAGACTTGCTATAGATTAGTATATCATCAAAAAATACTAACACAAATTTTCTAAGGAATGGTTTGAAAATGGAATTCATCAAACCTTGAAATGTTGAAGGTGCATTGGTAAGGACAAAAGGCATGACCAAAAATTCTTAATGACCCTCATGAGTTCTAAATGATATTTTCGGAATGTCTTCAGTCTTCATTCTGATTTGATGATATCCTAAATGAAGATCCAACTTGGTGAAGTAAATTGATCCATGCAATTCATCCAATAATTCATCAATGACGGGAATGGGAAACTTATCTTTAATAGTGAGCTTGTTGAACTCCCTATAATCCGGACACATGTGCCATGATCCATCCTTCTTGTGCACTAATACTACTGGAGCAGAGAAAGAACTTTGACTCGGTTGAATTATACCAGCCTCTAGCATTTCTGCAACCATACGTTCAATTTCACTCTTTTTGGAATAGGGATATCTGTACGGCCTGATGTTTGGAGGAACGCTTATTGGAATCAAATGAATAGCATGATCATGATCACGAATAGGTGGGAGACCTTTGGGAGTCTCAAATACCTTGGAATGATTGTCCAAGGCTTTTTGGAGATCTGGAGAAATAGATGATTGTAATGTGGAAACATCTAGCGAACATAATTGTGCAATTACACCCCTTTAACACATATTTCATTAAAATTGGAATTTTTTTATTACAAGGACATCACTAGAATTGAGTTTATTGGTTATTTTGAAATTCTATATCCACTATTTAATTCCAAATTTAATAAAATATGTGTTCTTTGTTCCTTTTTAGAAGCTTTTTCATACCATTAGAGCTAATTATCTTTCCTGGTTTCCCTGCAATACCCCTTAATTCAACTTCCTTTCCTTCCATGGAAAATTTCATGAAAAGTTCTTGAAAATTGAAAGCTATTATACCCAAGGATTGTAGCCATTGTACTCCTAGTACAACATCAGCACCTCCCATTGGAATGGAAAGCATTGGGCTAGTCAATACATATTCTCCCATCGATAGCTTAATATTATGGCACTTTCCAGAGAAATTTATTGTTCCTCCATTTGTAACCATCATTTGACACTCTGGTGCTGGGTATAAGAAGCAATTCAATTCTTTTGCTACCTTACAATGAATAAAATTGTGGGTACTTCCTGAATCAATCAACACTAGTACCTTTTTCTTCTTGATTTGTCCTTCTATCTTGATGGTTTGAGGAGTGGTAATTCCCGCCAATGCATTACAAGATATGGTCAGATTCATTTCTTCTTTATCTAGGATTTGTTCCTGGAGTATATCCTCTTCTTTTGACCTTTCTTGCTCCTTTTCTTCTTCCTCTTCACAATCTATGTAGAATAATTTATTCTCAGCACACTTATGACCTTTAGTGTATTTGCTATCACAACTGTAACAAAGCCCTTTTGCTATTTTTTCTTCCAATTGTTGTGGTGTCAACCTTATAAGTTGTGGAAGACTGGGAGAAACCACACTTCCATCTTTATAGTTGTGAGTGGTATGCTTCCTGGTTGCCATAATTTTTCTTTCCATTTTTCTTGCTAACCTGAATGCCTTCTCTAATGAATCAAGTTCCCAAAGGCGAACATCATGTTGGATATTATCCTTTAAAGTCCCTATGAACACATCAATACTATGCTCCTCTGGAATATCTTTTACCCTTATGTTCAATTTCTGGAACTCCTCAATGTGCTCCATTATTGAACCCTTTTGTTTGAGAATTATCAATTGGCTAAAAAAAGTGTTGCTTTTTGTATCCTCATAATGTGCTATCAATTCTTCCGTAAAAATTGCCCAAGTGATAATTTGTTTACGAGATCAAAGCCATTGATACCATACAAACTGATTTGGTTCCAAATATAAAGTTGCAATACGTACCTTTTGTGTGTTTTTCACATTATTGAGATCGAAAAATTGCTCCATTTGTAATATCCATGTTGCGGGATCCTTGCCATCAAACTTCCTCATATCGATTTTTGGAACATGGTGGATTTTCGATCCCACATTAGAGTCTAAGAAATCATGATTAACATTTCTTTTGTTCGCATCATGAGTTTCCTTTACTACCTTTTCACCATTGGTAAGTATTTCTTGTAGAAAATTTGTCAAATTTGTCTTCAAATATGCCATGCCTGTCTTCAAATTTGTGTTCAAATCTATCTTCAAGTTGTCCATGTTAGCTTCCATGCCATTCATCTTAGCTTCCACGCCATTTATCTTAGCTTCTGTTAGCTTTTGTGACAGTGACATTTGTTGCACTTGTTCTTGTAATTTTGATATATCATGTAGCATTTCTTCCTCTTCTTCATGAGTCATGCTAGAGCTTTCAGGTTCCTTACTAGGTGTTTTCATTTTATTTCCTCGAGGCATCAGTTACCGATAATAATTCTCTACTATGCCCTTTGAATTCCTTCAAAATAAATTTTAAAACCAAGCTTAAGCAAAAATTTAAGAAAATCTACACACCTTTTTTCACTTTGTAGGAGCTTGATATTGCCTCTGATGTATCTCTGTACTTTCCAATCATCTAGTTCTGAATTTGTGATATGCAGTAACCCTCTTCATCCTCTTTCCAATGCCACAATTCTGACCCAAATTGGATTCTCCAAGGAAGAGTTATGCGAAATCTCCCACAGTGACTTGATTATAGACTAGTTCACTAGAGCGAACTTGTACAACGTGCCACGAGTCACTGTTTCGACCTTTGGATCTGAAAAATGCTTAAAAGAAACTACAGTCCATCCTCTTTTTGTACCTTCTTACAAAATTTCAATCTAATCCCAAGAGAGAAAGTTATGATGATTTTCCCCAGGTCACCTGTTTGGAATGTAATTCAGGAGTCTGCAAAAAGACCAACTTCCTCAGATCATATCTCCGCAAATATAGCACGAAAAGCTCTGAAATTCAGAACCGAGGTTCAGTGTGATTTCTTCTCAAATGTTTTTTTTTGCAACTTCTGAAACATCGCAGAAAAGAATTTATAGCGAAAATTCCACGATGACCTATTTGGAGCAGCGAAACCCTAGAATCCAAAGCTCTGATTCCAAATGTTATGAAACCAACTCACAAAAAGATAGAAAAGAGAGATCCACACCTTATAATTCAGCCTCTTCGAGGGGGCAACCTCCTTTACATTACATAAATGAGAATTTCTTGGATCATTCAAATGACAAAACGCCCTTTCTATATATAGGAGTCTAAGGAATCACAATATAACCCAGCTGACATAACAATAATAAAGTAAGGGAACAATAATAGCAATAGTGGGCTTCTATGGGGCACAATGGTAAAAATATGGGCATTACATGGGTACGTCAATATAATAAGTGGGTTGTAATAATAACAATAAGGGGTTACACTTGGAAGAACCAATTATCCTATTTTAGCATATTGGGTTAAGAATAGGATTTATAATGTAATAAAATGTATAATAGATTTATCCTCTTTAAATAGAGGAGACATCAGCATTAGAGGGGGATAGATAGACTACGGGAAGGTCTAGCTGGGAGTAAAGGAACTTGAATCTTTTTGTAATATGATACTTTGACAGATGAATAAAATCTTGTTCTGAGCATTCCTTCTTAGTTCCTTTTTCTGGGGAATCTTGTGAGAAAGAAAGGGCCCACCTTCATCACAAGATTCACCCATTAATTCCTGTTGTGTGCTAAGTATTATTTTGCATTCATACCTTGTTAAATTTGTTTGCTGAAATTACTTATGCATTATTGGAACTCTGTATTTATTGTTGAACTCCATTTCTATTTGATTATTGCATTGTTTCCATAAATTCATTCTTAGGTAATCAGTGATTATTTTAATTGGTTTTCCATAGTGAGTTTGTGAAGCATGGTAACCAGAAACAGGTGTTAAATATTCCTACTTGGGGAATAGGGTTCTGTTCTCTGTTAGAGCACAACTAGTCTTTTCATTGCAGATTGATTTCCTTTCCTAGATTGTTCTTTTTAATGTAATCCAGGATTCTTTTGATAATTGTCTGCAATAGAGAGATTGTTCTTACTGTAACTCAAAGTAGAACTTCAGTTTGTTTAAATCAAGGTGTGATTAATGTAATTGTTACTACAACTTTTCATTGCTTTTGGGATTGAGCATATACAATGTGTGATTGCCTTTGAAACAAACAGACTTCCCTAGGTTGACAATTTATGTAACACTTAGTTGTTTAAATTAATAAACAATTAAAGTGACCAACAGTTGGGAGAGGGAATTAGGACCTCTTCAAATATAGGATTAGGTCCTTATCTCAATGAGGTAGCTCATAGGGATAAGACCAAGAGGCCAAGTTGGGATAATTCGACCTCATCTATGCCAACCAACCTCCAGCTCGCCGCTCTACAAGCATCTAGATCACAAAGCTTCTCATCCTCTTTGGGAAAATTCCCTTTTTGGGATCATAATGGGTATAAAAGTGAACAAAGAAATGCCATCACAGGTCAAATGTAGTGGAATGCATGATCATCATTTTTTTTAGTCTCATAAGCATGCTGATTCTCAAATTAGGGTTTTAGAGCTATTTCTTTCAGGAAAAGATGAAGGCATTTTGAAATCAATGTCGTAGGAAGGATCTGAGATGCATATATGAACGAGTACACTGCATAATGGTCATGTTTTGGGAACTTCAGGGTATGTCATAGGGAAGTGCAGGAGGTGTGAAAAAATATTGTGTAACAGATGCCCCCTAAAGCATGAAGGCAGAACAAGGAGTGATGGCTAATATGCTTTATGATCTTTTGTAAGGAAAAAGACAAACACTGTTAGGGGACCTAGAAACCAAGGAAGCATATACGTATACATATATTATATCATGAATCCACGATATGGATGCAGTTGTATGGATAATAAGGACTATATGAAAAGATCCATGGTATGGACGCAGCCATCCAAATGAGAAGGATCATCTGTGAATCTAAGATCCAAGGTATGGCCGCAACCATCCGATATAGAAGGATCATCATAAATGTAAAGTCCCATGGTATGGTCATAGCCACCCCTATAGCATAAACATGTGTACAATAACAAATAACATATAACTCCACGTAGCCTGAATCATATCAGACAAGACTCAGGGTCTTATGCTCCATCCCAACCTAATCAAAGTACGAATTCTAACATGCAAATGAATGTGTTGAAGTCGAACATGCTAGAAAGCCACCTGATTGTCGGCCAATGATGTGGATCGTTCATAGGTACGAGAGAAACCACCAATAATGACAATGGCTCTCAAGGTACAATAGTACAATCTGTGAATGTGATAATGAAACTGAAGTTGAACACTCATGGAATCATCAAATCAAATGCCAATGATGAAGACATGTCATTGGATGTAAAGAACTTGTCTTTAAGGCATGCAAAGTCCAAGGTACTGAAAGGGAGTTTCTAAGTCATCTTCATGGATAATGAGCTGAAGTCGACAAGAAGCAACCCATCGAAGGAGGGCAATGATGAGTCCCCCATCATCGACACGAAACAAGGAATAAAGTGGAATGAAATGAATAAGATCCAAGACTATAGCAATGGGTCATGTAGTGTATAGGTAAATAACTGCAGATAGGACTTCTCTTGAACATTGGCAACATGACTACAGAGTGTGGTAGCATTTGACTCAACATAGGACTAAAGGTCATGATGACAAAATGGAATAGTCAAATGAGAGGAAAAAATGGATCACCCAAACCCAAGAGGACAAGTGACTGAGTGAGGATATCCCAAACCCGACACGAAAGCAGAAGAGTGTCATGTTTAAGAGCAACATGCTACCTATACAAAGGATGTTTCATTTTCATTTCCCCCCGGCTATTTCTAGCAAGTACCCCAATTATTTTTATCACATGCTTGAAGGAGATAGAATATGCTTGTCATGTAAGTTCATTCTTTGAATGAATCCATCCTAGTAAGTTTTACGAGTCCTAGGAAGGAGAAACTCAATCCCATCATGGTGACGAGTATTTCGTCGTAAAATTTTAATGAGTCTGATGTAAGAATAACTCGGTGTCTTTTTCATATTTAGAGAGTTTGAAAAAGAGACGAAAAAGAAAACTCCATCATGTCCCTTTTCGTAATTTGTCCCTCGAACCCGAAAAGGTAGAAAACAATATTTGAGAGAACCTCTTGACCATGTTGACCAAGGTGTACCTTTTTCGTAAATAGTCAATCTCAACTCGAAAAAGGGGTAAATGTATACTGAGGTGATGTTGATTCATTTAATTTTAACGACTTCGAAATGACAAGTGCTCAGCGATCTTGTCAGTTTTTGAGAGTCAGAAAAGGGCTTAAAGATGACTCTAAAGGGGGTTCCTTTTTTGTTTATTTTTAACAAGTCCAAAAAGAGATAAAACAAAAACTCATGAGAATCAGTCAAAAATAATCACTGTCCACCGAAATCACATGTAACTACACAAATAAATGCACCCATCACTGATATCGATAAATAATAATAAAATATTGACAAACAATGACTTTAGAACTTATAAATAACCAAAAGTAACATTATCTTTTACCACTTCACCAGGGTAAGTTTTGAAAGTGAATTTGTGCCCTAATTTGCTCGATTTTCAAGTGACCATTGCGGGAGATTCGAGGTGCCATTTCACGAATCATCTACAACAGGTAAGAGGTTTCTCCTTGCTCTTGCATTTCATCACATTTTCATGCATTTTTAATGGAATTTTGTGTGCTAAAAGGGAGGATTTTCAAATTTTTGATCGTCGGCGATCATCGCGGGTTTGGTCATCAAACCCACAATAATAGCTCTCAAGCTAAAATAAGTCCATGATGACATCGCTCTGTTAATAAAAATAGGCACAATGGCACCAAGGCGGATTTATTTTAAGGAAAAACCCTTTTTTAAGCAAAAATTCTCAATTTCAATCCATGAAAAGGTTTATAATTGGTGTTAAATGATGTTTTGTACGAGATCATGGTTCTAGAATGGAAAGAAAGAGGCCGTGAGGTCAAATATCACCAAGCAGCCTAGAATCCAGAATACATCAACGCCTTGAGATATTGTGGGTTGTTGAAGTTCTTCAGGACCAAAGTACTGAGGGCTCGGATGGAGTTGTTTCCCTATTTGATTAGTATTTGGGATGTGGATCAATGGATCTTCATAACCAAAGGCCAACAACTAAAAATAGAAGAATCAGACATCTATTTCATCATGGCATTTTCCCGAAGAGGAGAAAGAGTCCAACTCTTCAGATCTCGCCTAGGTGGTGAGAGTATTAGTGCTCTGACTAGGAGGCATTTCCCAGGTGCAAAAATGAAGAGGGGTGGAAAGGTGAATATCATCACGATCACCAAAAACCTTCCTTTATGAACCATCCTATTCACCATAGCTCACATATCTGGGATGCAAACCTTGCATGAGAGTTCAAAATCCCAATTCCAGTATGGATTTGAGTGTCTGACCCCCACCGTATTCAACTAGTGTGGAGACCTTCTAGTGAATATGAAAAGACAGCTGACCAAAGGGAAGTAGGGAAACCTGAGATAATTTGGGTTCGACTCCATACTTGTAACTTTCTTCCTAGAGCAGGTGCCCTTATTCTAGTATCAATGGGAAGAGGTACCAAATCCTGCCCCTCAAGACTCGAGGCTAGTGAGGTGGAATCAACTCATGCCTTGAGGAGGGATGGGTCAGCAAATGCAATACCCTCCATAGTTTTTACTTGGTTTCAATGCCAATTACTCATGGTGGATGAGTATGCATATGCTGGCATAGATTTCAGATGGGATCCAGATCTACCTCTGCCACTGAGAGAACAGTGGACTAATGTAGGTAAAGACTTGTTTTTTAGATATTTTCAAGTCTTATGATTTTTTTTGTAAAATTGTAAATTGAGACTCAAGTTATGATAAATGTGCGGATGTGGGACCGGAAAGACCACCTGGTAGGTTGCCAATAGCATGGCGGGTTTCTCGTCAAATAGTGGGTGCTGACTATGAGGAAGTGGCAGACCCCTTAACCAAGATGGAGCACAACCTAGATGTGATTACTCAGGGAGTTCCGGAGTATGCTACTATAGACGAGGTGCCACTGTGCTAGAAGAGACACACAGTGGGAGTATCTGCAAGACTGTGTCGTCTATTAGGTCGAGTGATCAAAGAAGTCACATGCTACCATGAGCACCGTGTAGGCTAATAGCGTTTCTATCTATTTTACACATTTTGTAGGCTTTGAAAGCCAAGTGTCCCAGAACACTTTATTTTTTGAGATTTTGATGTAAAAACTTCGACAGAATTGATATATATATGTGTGTGTGTGTGTGTGTGTGTGTGTGTGTGCATGCTTTATTTTCTACTTCTGTGTCCCGAATATGATCAGTTTTATAAATTACGCAAATGTCTATCAAGAACATAATTTGTTAATGCATCTGTTAATGTATTCAAAATATGTGGAATGTGTTGATATGTGATAAAATCAAAATTTCTTTCCAGTAATAGAACACGTAGATACATACATAATATCTGTGGATTTATTACTGAATAATGATTTCTTAACTGTAACACAACATGTTGTGAATCTACCTTGACAACTAAATCTCTAATGCCAAGAGAAACTACTTCTGACAATAGTTCAATGACTACACTGTATTCGAAAATATTGTTAGTTTACTGTCTGAGGCAAATACCTTGTAAATTAATCAACTCGTCATAGGGGCATAGAGTACCCACACTGTAGAAGACAAGTTCTATGTGCTACAACAAGCACCATCAAAAAAACTGACATAATGACTTGATGACATCTACAAATCAATTGGAACACAAGGTAAGCAAAAAAACACATGTCTACAAAGCAAACAAACACACCAAAAATCAAAAAACACAAACTAATGAATTCATACACTAATGTACAAAAATTCATTACATGAATTACCTTGTGTAAAAAGTTCATATGGAGTCCATTTTTGGACTTGGGTAGTTGATCAACAGAGAATAAAACCAGAGTTTCACCGTTGACATGACATGTAAGCATCGTCTCGACCAAATAAGAGAGTAAAACTCATAAAAGGATATGCCCCCATGCCCCCTGAGCGAATGAGGGTTACGAGGCATAAGATGAAAACCCCATTGCGATAATGGGAAAATGGTAAAGACTTAATGAAAAAATATCATGAGAGGAGGCAAGAAAAGCTTGATCTCATGACGAGGAAAAGGTGCCCCCAGTTGAAAGATTTTGACTATTTCAGGTTGGACTGAAATGTCAATTGGTAGGGTTGCAGTAATGTTTCCAATATTACCCTTAGATAGGATGGTGTGCACCAGGACTGGTGTTTGAAGTGGATGTGTTAGGTAATGAGAAACAAATGCTGCAAGACATGAAGGCATCTCACCGTGGCTGGGAATAAATGAAGAACGATGATGGAGACTGTTCCTAGGAGTTTCATCTAAATACATAACCTCAACGATACTCTCATTGGTGGGGAATGTCCCATTCAAAGGATCCGGAGAATCCCAAGAACCAAGCCAAGGAGATGGCACATAAGTATCCAGGTTCATACTAAAAATAGCATGACTTTTTGAAGCGGCCATTGAAGCCAAGACAATTTCTTGATAGTCTTACTCTAATGGACTTAACTGCATAGAATCACCAAATGAATCAATTTGATATGGAGTAGGAATAATCAAAGGATCCGTAGAAACTGAGATCATATTGATAGAAGTGACATTCGGAGGTGGGAGAGTAAAAGTACCCATTAAAGCAGAGTCTTTGAAAATACCTACCACCATGCTCTCATAAGTAATCTTTGTATTTCCCACATATGGGACATTTCCTTTTGACGTGCCAGAAGAGAAAAAGCGACGGTGAAAATATTTCCTTCGTGAGGAAAACGAAGCACCTGGAACAAAGAAGAAACCACACAAAACATAGCGTGGTTCCAACTTCACCTGAGAATAACATTGTAGTTGAGATTCACATCTACAACTTCCACTTCTAGCTCAACAGTCTTTCCTTCCAACATGATTGGAAAGTTTGTGAGAATACCATACGGATGGGAGCCTCTACCATCAAAGGCTTCTAAAGTGTTCGAGGATTGATTAAGAGGAGGAGAGACAATTTCCTTCCAACACGAAATAGACATGATGCAGGTAGAAGCACCTTCAGCAATAATAGTCTGATGGGTCATCCTTCCTTTAATGATAACTTGAATAAGAAAAGCAATCTGATGAGGAATTCGAGGAACGCGGTTTTCAAGATCAAAGGTAATTAAACTCGAATCGACAGGATCAACAGCACATATAGCAAACAACAATGATTTCCATTGCATTGGACATGTTTGGAGAACATCCAAAGAAGACATCCTGAAGGTGCTTGACCTAATCCTCAATAATATTATAATG